>WNGS01169498.1:66439462-66450911 GCA_020271785.1 Procambarus virginalis
TTATTATTATGATGATATGACGCCTGGCGCACATATCGCCTTGGGTCACGTGATAGTTGATAAATTTGCTGACATAATGTTGATAGATTTTGCTGACATAAATAATTACAGACCAATATCAAATCTACCTATACGTTCAAAATTATTTGAAAATATTATTTACAAACAGCTCTATTCCTACCTTGTAAAACTCAACATACTAAGTCTCTGCCAATTTGGCTTCCGTTCCCAAAAGAGTACGAATGATGCCATTATTAGTTTGCTTAATATAATCTACTCAGCCCTTGACAAAAATGAGTTCCCAATTGGCCTCTTCATTGACCTGAGAAAGGCCTTTGATACTGTAAACCATAACTACCTTTTACCACTATGGTGTTTGAGGCCTTGCTTTGAACTATAATCATTCCTATCTCGGTGGCAGACACCAATATGTAGCCATCAATAACATAACCTTCCCCATTACCATTAACAGTAGGAGTGCCACAGGGCAGCATCCTAGCACCTCTCCTATTTCTTATATACATCAATGACATGCCAAATGTTTCTAATTTTCTTGAACTTATACTATTTGCTCACGATACTACCTTCATCTATTCTAACCCCAACCTCCCCACTAAATAATATTGTCAATAATGAATGTTAAAAAATCCACTCGTGGATGTCAACCAACAAACTCACTAAACATAGAAAAGACTTACTACATTTTATTTGGAAGTAAATCATCAAATCAAATTCAACTTCAGATAGACAATGTTAACATTAGCAATAAAAATGAGGGAAAGTTCCTTGGCCTATACATAGACAAGAGACTGAACTTCAGCACCTACATACAAGACAGCAAAAAAAAATTTCAAAAATGGTTGGTATACTTTCTGAAATCAGATACTATATTATGTTCCCCACTCTGCTCTCCTCTCATTATACTACGTGCTAATCAATCCCTATCTTGCATACAGTATGTGTACATGGGGTTCAACCACTGCAAATTACCTCAAGCCAATCATGACGGCAAAAATCTGATATCAGAACTAACAAACTCTGTCTTCCGACAACACACAACCCCTCTGTTTAAGCCCCTTAACATGCTAAACATACGCTCACCCCACACATTCTCATGTACTATTTACATGTACAAAACCTTATTCCTAAATGCTAATCTTGATCTGAAACTTTTCCTTCATAGGTGTAAAAGAATCCATGAGCACCACACCAGAAATAAATATATCTTTGATATTCCCAGAGTCAAACTAAATCTGTACTAACACTCCATGCAAATAAAAGGACCCAGTTTTTGGAACTCACTCCCTGATGATTTAAAAAATTGTCCAGCATATGCCCCTATTAAAAATTAAAATAAAAAGTACCTAATTTCATCCTCAAAGTTTCCTACCTTGTGCTTCAAACTCAAACTGTACTGTATCTTGTACAACCCACTTCCTCAATATTAGTGCATACTTCAGACATATAGTGGCACTTCTGCTCACTGCTTGCTTGTCTTACTAAGAATCTGTCTATAGACACTTACTTATCCCCACGTTTTAACACTTGCCTGTAGTGAGACACAACATTGTCTCACTATGAATGATCTCTTGTTTTTCCTCTGTCATCGTCAGAAATATTTTTGTAGGTTGAACTTTACCACTGACTTTCTTGGAACCCATGGCACCCTTATATATAATAAGAATTTTTATGTTCTGAATGCAAAAAAGCACAAAAACAATGAAATTCTTAACAAAGAATTCAAGCGCGGTCATCACTAGGCGGGAGACACTGGTAAACTGAAGAGTGCCACACACACACTCCGTCAGCCCATACGTGTATCAACAAACTTGAGTACCGAGTCAAATTTTTCGAAGAAACTGAGCTCGAGAACTGAAAAATTTGAAAACTGAGGTTCCACTGTATATCTTTACCTGTGTAATCACCTCTGTCAATTTATATTGTCGTTATTTGTTGATATAAAACCTTGCTACAATGTACTTTTTCATCTTACCTAATATGTTAGATTAAGAACTGGCCCGAAACGGTATGCGTGTTAGTGGCTTTGCTTGAATGTAAAAATATCAATCTTATGTAATCTCACCAACCCCCAACCCATTGTACCTTCTTGTGAATAAATTATTATATTATTATTATTATTATTATTATTATTATTATTATTATTATTATAGATTTTGAACATTTTCTGGCTGGTTCTTCGAGCGGGGTGACGGTGTCCGGCGCTGGCTTGGTCGAGAGGTGACGGGAGTTGGTTGGTCTTGTGGACTCCTGGTGTGCCTCAGACGTGGTGGGCGGCTGGTTTGCTCTGCCGGAGGGCACTGGATGACTTTTTTGCGTTTTAATTAGGGGGCCGAGTTTTTTATTTTACTACCCAGTGTTCTCTGTGTGGGGTGGATCCGGTGCTTGTCACCCTGAGGGACTCCTGGGGCTCCCCAATCATCTGCCTGTCTGTGTGTTTATTTGCCATGAGGCACATTGAACTTGAACTTAGTTTCCGTTGTTAAGCGACATTTAGTTTGCCATTAGGCTTCACGGGTACGCCAGGGTGCATCTGATCCCACGATTGTCGCTGCCCTTAAATCAACAAAACACCTTAGAGATCTTTTTCCATCCAAATCCATTTAAAAATTAAATCCATTAAATCCATTTAGGATTTAGATTCCTTATTTAATATTGACACGTAGTGCACGTCTGGCTCCTGTTTTACCTGTGGGGTCGCTGGAAAACGTATTGTAATTTCTGGCCATTGGGCATTTATTTAACAGCCAGATCTGTTATGACATCATGCACACACATTACCTTGGGTCATAGGAAAGTTGATAGATTGTTCCGTTTTCTAGTAAGATCTTAGGGGCTGGAGTCGACGGGCCCTGGTGTGCCGTTTGGACGTAGTAGGCATATTTCATGTAAGGCTGTCCTATGTGTATGTGTGAGGTACGGTACCTGACCTGTTTAGGGTTGCCAGGTGTGCCACGAGGTGGCTAACTGCTGCAAGGCAAATTGGTTTTACCATTTGGGTTTGTACTTTTTTTTTTAAATTCTTATTTTAGATTATCTTCTGGGAACCAGTTCAGCAGGGTGCATACAACTTGCTGTAATTCCATTGTTGCCCTTGTCTTTAAAACAGCAACACCTTGGCATCGGTTGGAGATAGCTTGTGCAAATTACACCTACAGTATTGCAGAGGAGGAGGATAACAACATGTTAAGGACACAGTTTGCCATTTGCAAGTGTTTCTTCACAAACAACATATTCATAAAAGAATATAATATGCATATAACGTACCAAAGCAGAGAGCAGTTTTTACATGATTATTCAGAGGTAAGTGAAGTTAGAATTAGCCAAAATTTACTTTAAAAATTGACAGCAATATGAGGTTTTAGATAAGAAACTTGTGTTTAATGTATTCAATCAATATATGTACCTGCTGACAAGTTTAATTATAATCCTATGTAACTTCTATCTTGTGCTCATTTTGAACCCACCATCATTCTTGGTGACTGCAGTGCTAAGCACAAATTATTAATTTCCACTTCAATAATAGGAATATAAAACAAATAATAATATTTCTAAATACCACACTACTATAGCCACCTTTCAGAAAGGAGAGAATAACAAGAGCAGGCGGGATAATGCTGTATATGAAAGAGGACCTGAATGCAACCACCAGTGAGGAATTAAATGCCATGGGATCCTCAGGCTGTATGGTGCAACATACTAGCTCGATGGTAGCAAATGAACAGTGGAAGTTTGTTACAGGGCTGAGGAAGTTGCTGATCTGCATTATGTGATCAATGTGACATCAGAAACCCAAACTCTTATAATGGGAGGACAATAACTATGAGGCCAGAGATTGGGTAAATCTGACATCACTAGCAGAAGGAGAATTTCTTGACCTGATAAAGGACTCCTTTCTCATACAGTATGGGGCAGAGCCCACACACACAGTAATAACACTCTAGATCTTGTACTAACATCAGAAGAGGGAATGATTGATCAAATTCAGGCAGGGGGAAAAGCTCACCCTCTCATGTGATCACAATATTCTAAGATGGATTACAATTATAGAAACCCACATAAAGGTCCATGATGATGACCTTGATTACCCTCCTTTCTAGATTATTACACCTCCTGGAGGGAGCTGATAGGTTACCATGGCATGGAAGCATCAAGGAAAAATTTCATGGTGATCGTCATTTAACTCGTTAAAAATATGCGCCAAAATGGAGAAGGAAAAAAAGAAACTAGAAGTATGACACAGGTAGTAAAAAGAGCTTTGATAACTAAGTGGAACCTCTGGAGAATGTTCAAATTCACAATGAACATCATTGATTATGAGATATAAAAAGGCATTAAATTCAGCCACTTAGAAAATCAGATCAGTTAAAAAAAATACAAAAGAAATTTTCCCAAAACATAAAGAAAAATCCAAAATCTTTCTCCAGGTCTGCTTCTATGCCTATACAGTATAAGAAGTCAAACCAAAACAAAGGACTCGGTAGGACCCTTAAAAGATGAGACCAACCAAGCTATTGTGGACGATAAAAGAGCAGCAAATGCTCTGAAGGGAAACTTTACATCAGTGTTCACACTAGAAAAATTAGATGACATCCCATTACCCACACAAATGTTTGGAGGTAAGGAGAACAAATTAAGGGGTAAGAGGAAAGGATGTGAGGATAAGGATTTAGGACAGGACGGAGAAAAAGAATGGTGCCTAACCACTTGGACTGGATGGTAGAGCGACACTTGCTTCTTTCAGGTTAGTGTTCAATCCTATGTCATCCATCCAAGTGGCTGGGCACTTGCATCGAGTGAAATAAAATGCCCCACTTTCCTCCTTTAATTCTTGTTTTTCCAAGTTCACAGGGGTGAGGGGCGCTTAAATTAGGAATGTCCACATCTCTCTCTCAACTCTCTGGTCAGTGGAGGATGGTACCTGATGGTGGCCATGGCATTTGATAGTGGGTGCTTTAGAATTTAGAATGATTATTGGCAATTTCAGAGTTATTAGGATTCATTTGGAGAGAGTTGGATTGACTTGTAACATCTGTCAGTGAGATGTTTTTGTTTGTAGAGTAATGCTTTCCACGGGGCTCCCTGTTTCTTAGGGGACAAATAATTTACAAGAATACTCATCTACAAGGGATGTAAAGTCACCTAGTAATCTGACAAATTCATAATGTCCTGTTGTGGTTAGTGCCAAGGCTAAAGAGAGCTAC
Organism: Procambarus virginalis; assembly: GCA_020271785.1. NCBI lineage: Eukaryota > Metazoa > Arthropoda > Malacostraca > Decapoda > Cambaridae > Procambarus > Procambarus virginalis. The sequence goes on from WNGS01169498.1 coordinate 66,444,685, forward strand.
TCTAGAAGGTTGTGGTTTCATTCACTTTTCACTCTATATTTGGGCAGGTTTTGCAGTCTAAAGGATGCCACAACCTGGAGTTGCTTCTTCCTAAGGTCAGTTTTTTCATGATATTTGCCACATTTAGTGTAAGTACTGTATTAAGATTTATTATGTACCTTATCACCTGTAATTACTTCATTCATTCTGCATTGATCATTCATGAATATTCAATACTGAACAATTATTTTTGTATTTATTACCTCTGTACCCATCCCTACATCACCAGCAGTGTTGGGTATGAAAGTATAATTAATTGGCTCATCCTCCAGTAATGAGAGCACTGTACTTATGGCAACTGTTTGGTCTAACGTACAAAAATGGATTGTTGGACCCCAAAAAGTCAACATTTTGTATTGCTGAATTAGCCCTAATGACATTCTAAAATGGAGAAGTAACTAAAGTGCCCAATCTAATCTGTCCACGGTATAAATAAGCAATATATGCTATACTGTATTAAGTCTAATATAATGCAGAGATATGATATTCTAGGCCAAGAATTTTTTTTTTGTGCCCCTCTACAAAATTAGTAATACAAAACATGAACATTGTTGGCTGCAACTATCTACTTTTTTTTATTTTTGACCAAATAACTAGTGTAAGTATTATCATTTTAGGAGGATGGGTTGAATAAATCAAACTAATCCAGCACTAAGCAAATACCTTAGGATGGTATTTTATTTTTTAACCCTGTCGTAGCGCAGTCGATTAAGGCAGTGTCTGGGATGCTCCCGGACACAGGTTTAAATCCTCGTCACGGCCCTTGTGGATTTGTGCACCTTAGGATGGTATTTTATTGGGAAACTGTGTCATAGGAAAGAAGTCACCGTTTTTACCATGATCTCTCACAACACGCACATAATATTCCCAAGGATATGATAGAAAAGTTACTGGGTAATATAAAATTATACATAATGGTGAAGCCATGTAAAATGAATGCTGAAGGAGGGACTGGCCACTATGATATAAGGCAGTGTTTTGTTGGCTGTGAGTTCAAGAGGCAGTCCTTAGAATATCTGGGCAGTTGTGTGGTGCATGAGATACAAGAGATGACTAATGCAGAAAGAATTGCTTGAAGAATGGTTGTGGATCATACACAGTGAACAAACCACACACTAGAAATTGAAGAGACTACGACGTTTCAGTCCGTCCTGGACTATTATCAAGTTGATTGAGATAATCGATTTGATAATGGTCCAGGATGGACAGAAACATCGTCATCTCTTCGAGTCATCATTTTTCAGTCATGTTATTGTGACTTTTCATCTGCATACACAGTGAAGTTTTCTTTGGTAGTACATGAGAGCAAACTAAACAAAAAAGTGCACACTTCACTTAACCCCTGCACTGCTCACCCATTTTCAGCAAAAATGTCTTGGTGCAATTGTCAAGGACATATTTTTCTTGTTTTTATAAATGTTCAGGTAAAGTTAATGTCAAAATTTTTCCAAAGTCAACTATTTTAATTTCAAAACACAAAGAGTAATGAAAACATTAAAATATAGCCTAATTAAAAAACAAAAAGCACAACTCTCAGAGCGCCTAAAGGCGCTTTGCGCAGTGCAGTGGTTAATGAATCAGTTAAGTGAAGAAAGTGAATAATGATTTATCACTACCAGTGTTGAAGTTGCTCACTTTAACTCACCATTTTTAAATTAAGATTACATGAAAGTGATGAGGGACCACTCCGTCTTTCATTCACTCTATTTGCTACTTGAAATGAGTAGAAGGAAATGGAAAGAAAAGGTGATAATGAGTCATATTTTGTTTTCAGCTGGAAGCAGAATCTTTGAGGCGCAAGCAACTTCACGATAACAGTTGGAAACGTCAGTTGAAAGTGGCTAAAGAATATAAGCCTATGCATCCACAGATATTTACATTACAGGTTTGTAGATGAAGCTCATTATATTAATGACTAGAATTTCCATTCCTCATCACTTTGTAATATCCTAACATTCCTTAGTACTTCTTCCATCTGTTTAGCACCATTTAGGGTGATCCTCAAGGGTCAGTCTTTTCCTTTTTCGTACCTGCGAATTCTCCTGTAGTCACAGACATTCTTTTTGGTCGTAAGACCTTCCACTAGCCCTACAATTTTATCTACTTCTTTTGCTTCTTCTACAGATCTTTCTGACCTAAATGTTATCTCCTTTTCTTTGCAACCAAAAATTAATAGGGACTTTGATCGACTGTGTTTTGCACCAATTTCCGGTTTGATGCCAGTTTCTTTCTGACTTCCAGCCTAATGTTTGTTTTATCCTGACTTCTGCAGTGTTTGGCTTCCTTTACTGCTTCTTCTATTGTTTTCCTTTTCCCTGGCCACTTGTGCATAGGCGAGTTGCATATCTTTCTTGCACTCTTCTATTCCCTGTGTAACTTCCTCCATCTGTACTGTCAAAAGCCGTTTTTCCTGTTGGATTTTCTTACCTAACCTATTGTAGTCATTTATGTTTAAATTTGCTTTAACCTCTTCCAAAGCTATTTTCAAGAGTTTATTGTCATCATCATGGCTTTGCATTTAGTTTCCCCATATATTTTTGTCCTTGCAAAATTCTTTCACTGTCCCTTTAAGATCTGATACTTTGCTACTCAAGTGGTCATCACTTTCTCTCAATTTACTGATTATTTCTACATGATAGTTGACAGTAATGTCCAATTCTCCCAACTTGTTGTGTAGACTGTTTAATTAATACTTTCTTTATTGAATCCACCAAAATCTAGCTCTGATTTGTTTTTCTGCTTGCCGGTGGTCGTCTTGAATTTCGTCATCTGCAATGTTTACACTATACAACTGTTGCTCATGCACATATTTCCCTCCCCCCCCCCCCCCCCCTGGCACATTCATGTTATCTCACCTACTTTTCAAATAATCTACACTACACCTTTATGTTTCTTGGGACACCACTCATGGTCATCAACCTGTTCTACAATAATTAGGAATTTTAAATATCCTGGAGAGCCTCTGATGCAGGTGTTGACTTAGTTATATTTTTATTATTATTATAATTATTATAATAATAATAACAATACTGTATTATAATGTGTGTACAACCTTAATACAGTAATTTTTGTATATCACAGTAATTAGAGTTTTAGTTTTACCCTTAAGTATTAATGTAGTATAATCACTCTCTTACAGCCATCATTCTTGGCTCCCAGGTTTCATGAATTAGTCAAATGCAGTCAAGAGGACAAGCAAACACTTGAGGGCATTACCAGTTGCATCGAAAGTCACCAGAACCGTATTTATTCCTTCCCTGTGTTCACTGAAGAATTTTGTCAACTTTTTCTTGAAGAGATAAGAAATTTTGAAGAGTCCCCACTTCCAAAAGGTCGTCCCAATACCATGAATCAGTATGGGGTATGTAATGATTATGTATAGTAGCTGTATTTTGAAAAAATCTTTTCTTTTTACTTAAATACATTTAGACAATACAGGAGGCCATTGTTATTTACAGGAGGTATATTCTTTAAATACTGTATACCTGGTTGATACCTGGTTGATGGGGTTCTGGGAGTTCTTCTACGCCCCAAGCCCAGCCCGAGGCCAGGCTTGACTTGTGAGAGTTTGGTCCACTAGGCTGTTGCTTGGAGCAGCCCGTAGGCCCACATACCCACCACAGCACGGTTGGTCCGGCACTCCTTGGAGGAATAAATCTAGTTTCCTCTTGAAAATGTCCACGGTTGTTCCGGCAATATTTCTTATGCTCGCTGGGAGGGTGTTGAACAACCATGGACCTCTGATGTTTATACAGTGTTCCTTGATTGTGCCACGCACGCACATACCAGGAAGCAACCCGTGACAGCTGACTAACTCTCAGGTACCTATTTACTGATAGGTAACAGGGGCATAGGGTTATCTTGAGGTTATCTTCAGATGATTTTGGGGCTTTTTAGTGCCCCCGCGGCCTGGTCCTCGACCAGGCTTCCACCCCCAGGAAGCAGCCCGTGAGAGCTGACTAACACCCAGGTACCTATTTTACTGCTAGGTAACAGGGGCATAGGGTGAAAGAAACTGCCCATTGTTTCTCGCCGGCGTCCGGGATCGAACCCGGGACCACAGGATCACAAGTCCAGCGTGCTGTCCGCTCAGCCGACCAGCTCCGTCAAAATACAAAATAGTTTTGTGTAGTTCACTTGGAATGAACTCTTATAACTGAAGAACCACCATTTTATATTATTTTGTGTTTCCTATTTTTAAATGACATAAGTGCAAGCAGTTCATCCTGCTGGTTCATCTGGAATACACATTACCAACAAACACACAGGTACTACACCACACAACACTCGCCCCACTACCGAAACTGGACGAATCACTACGAAAACAACACACCCTTGACGCAAACACAGTGGCCCCCTTACCGGAGCCTCAGATATTAACACCAAGTAAGGCATCCAGCACTTCCACTACCACGATAACATCATTTATATTTGCCAACATTCAAGGTATAAAAACACGCAAATCCAACAAAGTTCACTTTATAGATGGTCTCCTTCATGAGGCAAATGCAGTGTTTGCAGCCCTAGCAGAAACCCACACAAAGGACTACCATGATGGTGAAATATGGATCTCAGAGTACAATCTTTTCAGATGTGATAGGAAACACCGGCTTCAGGGTGGGGTCAGCCTATACATCAAAGACACACTCATCTGTACTGAGCTGCTAAACACCTCAAATGATATGGTGGAAGTGCTGATAATCAAAATAGAGATTATAAATGTAGTTATTGTCCTTGTATATAAGTCACCAGAGGCAAACCCTCAGCAGTTTAAAGACCAACTAATGAAAGTAGAACACTGCTTGGAAAACCTCACAAATCCAGCTCCGAACATCATCCTGCTTGGGGACTTCAACCTACGGCACCTGAAATGGAAGCACCTGGCTAATACAGTAATATCAGAAAGAATACCAGGAAGTAGCCTTAATGAACAGGCACATGCAAATGACCTGCTACGGATGTGCGACAGGTTTGCCTTAAACCAGCAAATAGTAGAACCAACCAGGAAGGAGAACACGCTGGACCTCATTTTGACTAATAATGATGAATTGATCAGGAACATAATGATTACAAATACCTGTTACTCAGATCACAACTTAATTGAAGTTATGACAACCATGGGGAATAGACCTTCAAACCAGTCCAGATTCCCGGTGGAGGAGATTTCAGCAAATTCAACTTCAATAATAAACAGATAAACTGGGAGCAAATAAACCAGGACTTCACAGAAATAAACTGGGAAGAACAGCTAGGAAATGCGAACCTGAACCAGTGCCTGGAAAAAATAAGCTCAGTAGCACTAGAAATATGTACAAACCGCATCCCCCTAAGAAAAAAGAGGAAGAGATGCAGATTGGAACGAGAACGTCGTTCCCTATATAGGCGAAGAAAACGAATCGCGGTACAACTTGAGAGTCGCACCCTATCTCAGGAACGGCGAAGAAGGTTAGGTAGCGAAATAGGAAAAATTGAACTCAAGCTACAAGAATCATACAAAACGCAGGAGAGGGAAAGAGAGCAAAAGGCCATCAGTGAAATAGAGAGAAACCCGAAATATTTTTCTCCTATGCAAAATCAAGATCAAAAACCACATCTAGTATCGGGCCCCTGCGAAAGGAAGATGGAACTTTCACCGATGACAACAAAGAAATGAGCGAGCTACTGAGGAAGCAATACGACTCTGTCTTCAGCGAGCCATTAAACGCACTAAAGATCGATAACCCAAATGAATTTTTCATGGATATGATACCAACATCAAATCATATATCAGACGTCACCCTATCCCCACTGGATTTTGAAGAAGCCATAAACAGTATGCCTATGCACTCCGCACCAGGCCCGGATTCTTGGAACTCCATATTCATCAAGAACTGTAAAAAACCACTATCGCAGGCCCTTCACATTCTGTGGAGACAAAGCCTAGATACTGGCGTTATTCTGATATACTAAAAACAGCAGAGATAGCACCACTTCATAAAGGAGGAAATAAGGCAGAGGCAAAAAATTACAGACCGATAGCACTAACATCGCACATCATAAAAATTTTGAGAGAGTGCTAAGAAGTAAGATCACAAAATACATGGAATCACAGCATCTCCATAACCCGGACAACATGGTTTCAGAACAGGGCGCTCTTGCCTGTCGCAGTTGCTGGACCACTATGATATGGCATTAGATGCTATGGAAGA
>WNGS01169498.1:66451911-66481135 GCA_020271785.1 Procambarus virginalis
CCGTTGCCTCTACTTCACACGGGACAAATTGAAGCCTTCTGCAGGCGATGAGTCACAATAACGTGGCTAAAGTATGTTGACCAGACCACACAATAGAAGGTGAAGGGACGACGACGTTTCGGTCCGTCCTGGACCATTCTCAAGTCCTGGACCACTCTCATCGACTTGAGAATGGTCCAGGACGGACCGAAACGTTGAAGCCTTCAATGGAGGACGTTTGGTGGGAAGTGTTCTGGGAAGAAATGGTTCTAAATTAACTACCTGGTTGATGGGGTTCTGGGAGTTCTTGTACTCCCCAAGGCCGGGCCCAGGGCCAGGCTTGACTTGTAAGAGCTCTGTCCAGCAGGCTGTTGCTTGGAGCGGCCCGCAGCTCCAGTAACTAGTTCCAGATTTTGGTTCCAAGCCTACATTCCAGAATAGATGAATCGGGTATTTGCTAGGTTTATTACGTGTATAGTTGTAGCAGCCGTACTTACTTTGATGACCTTCAATGTTGCATCCTTTGATGAGCAAAATGTATTTGTGATGAATTTATACAGGAATTCATGTACTATTAGTAATGCTATGTTACAGTGATCTGATGAATACCGTTGTGTATTGACTGGAGACGTTTAGTGTTAATGTATGGTGCTAAAACACCTGTCCATCTTGTAAGTGGTCTTTATATCCCTGTAACAGTTGTTGAGGTAACTTGATCCCAAGACGTGAGTAGAGACTTGGGATGGTGGTACCTGACTCACCAGACATTCACAGGCAGGCGAGGTGAGGTCACACAGACTTGGGATGGTGGTACCTGACTCACCAGACATTCACAGGCAGGCGAGGTGAGGTCACACAGACTTGGGATGGTGGTACCTGACTCACCAGACATTCACAGGCAGGCGAGGTGAGGTCACACAGACTTGGGATGGTGGTACCTGACTCACCAGACATTCACAGGCAGGCGAGGTGAGGTCACACAGACTTGGGATGGTGGTATCTGACTCACCAGACATTCACAGGCAGGCGAGGTGAGGTCACACAGACTTGGGATGGTGGTACCTGACTCACCAGACATTCACAGGCAGGCGAGGTGAGGTCACACAGACTTGGGATGGTGGTACCTGACTCACCAGACATTCACAGGCAGGCGAGGTGAGGTCACACAGACTTGGGATGGTGGTACCTGACTCACCAGACATTCACAGGCAGGCGAGGTGAGGTCACACAACCCTCACCTCCAGTACTTCAAAGGCTGGAAGGCTGACCATTGCATTGTTCTTACGCCTTTAGCCACTTAAGCCCTCATAATGTCCTTTTTCTTGCCAAGTATAGTGGATATCGTTGACGTGGCTTTGTTGTACTGCCTCAACCCGTCGTCGCAAATTCGTATAGTCAATATTGACTTATTAAATACGTGCATAGGTGATATACTAAACATAATAGTTTACCTTGAAAACCTTCATAGAAAACACCGACCTTACCTAACCTTGTTAGTATGTTAAGATAGACATCTTATAGCTTCGTAATTACAATTGTTACTTAACCTATTATAGGCATAGGTTAAGTAATAATTGTAATTACGAAGCAATAAGATGCTTATCTTAACAAGGTTAGGTAAGGTCGGTGTTTTCTATGAAGCTTTTCAAGGGAAACTATTATGTTTAGTATATCACCTATGCACGTATTTAATAAGTCAATATTGACTATACGAATTTGCGAGGAGGGGTTGCAAGCCCCACGTGGTACCCATCACAACACCAACACTTAGGGATGCCCAAACACTGGCTTATACTACACAATATCTATACATATCCCACACAAGCCTAGCTAGTAGCACGGTTACACGGGATGATGCCTAACTTAGCGGTTACGGTAGCTTAAGGTGAGGGGAAAGGGTGAAGGAGGAGGAGAATGGAGACAGAGCCACACAGGGGAAGATGTTGCCACAGCCACAGTCCGAACATAGATTCCCGGGTGGAGTGGGACGTTTGAGCATGCTTCCTTACACCTAAAACCTGGCAGTAAACAGGTACTCAGAAGCTAGAAGACTGTTTACATTGCAAGTGCACAGCTTGTGGTGGAGACACGCACTGTGCACTTGCTGGTGTTTACCTGTGTTTACCTGAAGGTGAGGCAGTGTAATTAGGTGAGGAGGGTCGTCTTGGCCCTCACGAAGCGTGCGTGTGTCTCGACATGGCCCTCACGAAGCGTGCGTGTGTCTCGACATGGCCCTTCAGAGAAGGAAAAGGGTCACCATGGCCCTTCAGAGAGGGTAAGGGGTCATCATGGCCCTTCAGAGAGGGTAAGGGGTCACCATGGTTCTCCAGAGAGGGTAAGGGGTCACCATGGCCCTCCAGAGAGGGTAAGGGGTCATCATGGCCCCTTCAGAGAGGGTAAGGGGTCACCATGGCCCTAAAGAGAGGGTAAGGGGTCATCATGGCCCTCCAGAGAGGGTAAGGGATCACCATGGCCCTCCAGAGAGGGTAAGGGATCACCATGGCCCTCCAGAGAGGGTAAGGGGTCATCATGGCCCTAGAGAGAGGGTAAGGGGTCATCATGGCCCTCCAGAGAGGGTAAGCCGTCACCATGGCCCTCCAGAGAGGGTAAGCCGTCACCATGGCCCTCCAGAGAGGGTAAGGGGTCATCATGGCCCTCCAGAGAGGGTAAGCCGTCACCATGGCCCTCCAGAGAGGGTAAGGGATCACCATGGCCCTCCAGAGAGAGTAAGGGGTCATCATGGCCCTAAAGAGAGGGTAAGGGGTCATCATGGCCCTCCAGAGAGGGTAAGCCGTCACCATGGCCCTCCAGAGAGGGTAAGGGATCACCATGGCCCTCCAGAGAGGGTAAGGGGTCATCATGGCCCTAAAGAGAGGGTAAGGGGTCATCATGGCCCTCCAGAGAGGATAAGCCGTCACCATGGCCCTCCAGAGAGGGTAAGCCGTCACCATGGCCCTCCAGAGAGGGTAAGGGGTCACCATGGTCCTCCAGAGAGGGTAAGAGGTCACCATGGTCCTCCAGAGAGGGCAAGGGATCACCATGGCCATCCAGAGAGAGTAAGGGGTCACCATGGCCCTCTAGAGAGGGTAAGGGGTCACCATGGCCCTCCAGAGAGGGTAAGGGGTCACCATGGCCCTCTAGAGAGGGTAAGGGGTCACCATGGCCCTCCAGAGAGAGTAAGGGGTCATCATGGCCCTCCAGAGAGGGTAAGGGGTCACCATGGCCCTCCAGAGAGAGTAAGGGGTCATCATGGCCCTCCAGAGAGGGTAAGGGATCACCATGGCCCTCCAGAGAAGGTAAGGGGTCACCATGGCCTTCCAGAGAGGGTAAGGGGTCACCATGGCCCTCCAGAGAGGGTAAGGGGTCACCATGGCCCTCTAGAGAGGGTAAGGGGTCACCATGGTCCTAAAGAGAGGGTAAGGGGTCACCATGGCCCTAAAGAGAGGGTAAGGGGTCACCATGGCACCTCCAGAGAGGGTAAGGGATCATCATGGCCCTCCAGAGAGGGTAAGGGGTCACCATGGCCCTCCAGAGAGGGTAAGGGTTCACCATGGCCCTCCAGAGAGGGTAAGGGGTCATCATGGCCCTAAAGAGAGGGTAAGGGGTCACCATGGCCCTCCAGAGAGGGTAAGGGGTCACCATGGCCCTCCAGAGAGGGTAAGGGGTCATCATGGCCCTAAAGAGAGGGTAAGGGGTCATCATGGCCCTAAAGAGAGGGTAAGGGGTCACCATGGCCCTCCAGAGATGGTAAGGGGTCACCATGGCCCCTCCAGAGATGGTAAGGGGTCACCATGGTCCTCCAGAGAGGGTAAGGGGTCATCATGGCCCTAAAGAGAGGGTAAGGGGTCATCATGGCCTCTCACCTCAGTGCAATAAACATCATCAAAAAGCATTATGCCAATGTATTTATTGAGTTTCCTGAGTACTTAGAAGGTGAGGCATCAGTATGAGTGTCAGCTAGGGAGTTGCTCTGAGCAGCGAGGTAGGAGTGGAGGCTGAACGCTGCCACGCCTGCCTGCTTCAGCTCTCTCTCCCTCCACGCCTCACATAGCACCTGTACACAAAGACTTTACAGAGCACCTGTACACAAAGACTTTTACAGAGCACCTGTACACAAAGACTTTTACAGAGCACCTGTACACAAAGACTTTTACAGAACACCTGTACACTAAGACTTTACAGAGCACCTGTACACAAAGACAGCACCTGTACACAAAGACTTTTACAGAACACCTGCACACAAAGACTTTACAGAACACCTGTTCACAAAGACTTTTACAGAACACCTGTACACAAAGACTTTTACAGAACACCTGTACACAAAGACTTTTACAGAGCACCTGTACACAAAGACTTTTACAGAGCACCTGTACACAAAGACTTTACAGAACACCTGTACACAAAGACTTTACAGAACACCTGTACACAAAGACTTTTACAGAGCACCTGTATACAAAGACTTTTACAGAACACCTGTACACAAAGACTTTTACAGCACACCTGTACACAAAGACTCTGCAGTAGGTTAGAAATAGCCTAAGCTGCTCTATTCCATTGAGATGTATTTTAAGGTCTCACTAAACGTACTTGAACTTTACTATTTTACAAGTGTTTCCAAGACCTTTCCGCCCGTTTTGTTCATAATAAACCACTTTGTTTATGAAGTCAAATTCCGTTACCGATGTGTATCAGCTGGCGGCATGTAGATTGGGGTGCGGTCGGCCTGGGTTACGTTACTTCATTTATCTATCCCGGAATCGTCTAAATATAGCTATGCTTTAAACAAAGTGTATGTCCTAAGTCTATAGCAATTTAACATGGTCTGAGCGTGTTAGGTTATGTTATTAATCGTGTTAGGAAGTAGGCTATTATTTCCAGTTGACTACAGGCCATGGTGGGTGGCGGAGGGGAGGCGTGTAGCCTCTGGCGCGGTGTAACTCTCTTGCCTAGTTTGTTGACAACACCGAACTCCTGCGGTATTACCTTATATCTACATAGTACAGCGCCCTGTGAACATGTATCCACGTAGCACAGGTCTATATGTACATGTATACGCATAGTACAGCGCCCTGTGAACATGTATGCACGTAGCACAGGTCTATGTGAACATGTATACGCATAGTACAGCGCCCCCTGAACATGCATCCACGTAGCACAGGTCTATATGTACATGTATACGCATAGTACAGCGCCCTGTGAACATGTATCCACGTAGCACAGGTCTATGTGAACATGTATACGCATAGTACAGCGCCCCCTGAACATGCATCCACGTAGCACAGGTCTATGTGAACATGTATACGCATAGTACAGCGCCCTGTGAACATGTATCCACGTAGCACAGGTCTATGTGAACATGTATACGCACAGTACAGCGCCCCGTGAACATGCATCCACGTAGCACAGGTCTATATGAACATGTATACGCATAGTACAGCGCCCTGTGAACATGTATCCACGTAGCACAGGTCTATATGTACATGTATACGCATAGTACAGCGCCCCGTGAACATGTTCACACTTCATGGTAGCCTTGACACAAATTATATATAAAGACATCTTTGCATAAAACATATCTTTTAAGTTTTATTTATCACGTATTAAATTTATTTAATATAAAATAAATTCCTAATTGACTTTGCACACATACAGATGATCAGAGAGAAACGCTTAAATCTTTAACAGACGCCGTAAGTCCTGACCAACAGCAGGTCAATATTAATATAAGAAAGATCCCTACAGGACCCTCGGCCTCGTCGAGCGGCGCCACGGGCTCAACAACAACAGTAATGTGCACGTAGCAAACGTTGCAACGCTTGCTCGGGGAACTTGGTGGTGAGGTGGTACCGTGTTCCACACACCACCAGGTGGGTCCGGGTTCGATCCCAGGCCTGGCCCGGCTCCTGTGACGCCTCACACATCCCCGCGTGAGGAACTCAGGTGAGATTCACCTGGGGGAAGGGGAAGCCGCAAGGCCTGCGGCTTCCCCTTCTTAATCTTTATTTACGTCAAACTTTTTACAAAAAGTTTTTACAAAGCTCAGCTCAGTGAACCATGTTACGGGGAGTTTAGTTTTGCGTGTTTGGTATTTTGGATTTATTATGCTAAGAAATAATCATACCGTTTGTCTGTTGTTTGTGGGCGTTAATAAGTTTCGTAAACAAGGAAATTGTTTACGAAACAATTGTTCATATATGGAGGCAGACACAAGGGAGTGAGGCCAGAGAGCGAGGCAGCAGTGCTGGGTGGAGGTGTGGACCTCTGGCCCGTAACCCAAGTGAAGTCGCCGGGTGGGCGAAGGAAAATTAATGTTTAGATAATATACATGTACTACCATCAAAATGATAATGGGAAAATGTACAATTAAACGCTACAAATGTGCTAGGATAAGGACTCGAACCCACACCTATTGCCCGCAAGGGCGGTAACCAAATGACGTAATCAGTTGCTAGTCATAGAAAACGTGGCAGCCACGGTGTTCGAAGCGTGTAGGTCTGATAGCGTTTAACGCTATTTGTTAACGTTTTACTGAACGTTTTATTCGGTTAAAACGTTATTGTGCCTTCCATGTCAGCGACACTTGTCCCACGACGTCATGTTCGTGGAGGAATATGCCAGCTTAAGCGTGCAGGGGATGAGCGAGATGAGTGTCGCAGTCACCCCCTCGCCAGAGTTAGGTGGTGGACAAGCACTGATGAAGGGGGGACTATAGGCTACCTTCCTTGATCCACATAAACGAAGATACATTGGAAGATTTTACACTTTAGCAGTTCTGTTATTAATGTAGATTGTATAACGCCTCTGTAAGTGTCCCCAACACCTGTCTCGCCACCACTATCGCCTGGGAGGGTCGACTGGGCACCGATCCATAAATGTCTACCTCTCTTCACCCAGTAATTGAGTCCCTGTTTTTTTGTTATTCGCGCATTTTGTTCCCCCAAATGTGTAAGATAAGTCTTAAGATGAGCCGGGGAACGGGAGAGCTCGAAGTTTGCTAACAAGAGACAGTTGTACCCTCGTAGTTGTACAAGAGATAGCAGTTGTAACCTCGTAAAGTTGAACAAGAGGATACAGTTGTATAGTGTACCCTCTTGCGTAAAAAAAAAATAACTTGGTAGGAGCCACACCAGAAATTCAGCCAAAAAAAGCTTCATTTATATTTTAAGACTGGGCCAAATGAGCGATTTTAAATTCTACCAAATAAGCATCAAATAGAGGTGTGTACTGCCATTTGGGCGGCGGCAGCGTGTATTAAGAGTTGGTTCAAGTTGTGATGGTGGAGGCAGGCGGCAGCAACACTGCCACCGTTCACTGGCGGCTCTTGTATCATCTACACACACCACACTTTACATAATCATTCATGTAGCCTAGTGGCATTAAAGTGCTTCTCGTTGGAAAATGAAATATGTCAGCTGAACTAGTATGGAGACTGTAAGGAGGGAGGAAAATCAAATGTTTTAGTATAGGTTCAGGCTGACTGGGAAGTTAGTTGAGAATGTCGAATCCAATTTGTATCCTCGTTACATAAAGAACAAAGAATGTAAGAACAAGAGTTCAAGTTCAAGTATGTTTATTGAGACAAGAAAAAAAACACAGCTCAAAGGGCTAGAGTGGCTTAGGCTATTTCTATCCCCCTTAGAACAAGAGTTGTCACATTCTTGTAAAGCCACCAGCGCGCATAGCGTTTCGGGCAGGTCCTTAATCCTAATTTTTCCTGGAATACGACCCGCCAAATCATCAACCAGGTGGTTGTAATATATGGATAATGGTGAAGGAGGCGGCCAGTACCACACCTCCCAAAACTGCAATTGGTGTCAACAAAAAATCAGTGCAATGTTACTTGGTATAATTACTCAAAGTAATATTACAACCTTAAACATGTGTAAATACTGGAGATCAAGTGGATCTCAGCTGAGGTATATTTAACGTGCCAAGCTTGGCAGTAATAAGGATGGCGAACACGACTTCAGTCTTGCTCATACAAGCGTCAGCATGTGGACTTTAATTATGTGTGACGTCACGCCTCCACCCGACACGGCCAGGCCACCAGAGGCTGGTCACGTCCCCTCCCACACCTGTCAAAGGCCACCACAGCTGTTCCCACAGGCCACCACAGCTGTTCCCACAGGCCACCACACCTGTTCCCACAGGCCAGACATTACACTGTTATTCTTCCTCGTCCTGATAGCAGACACAAGGCCTAAACAGGAACACAACTCAGTTTCGTGACATTTTTCGCTGACGACACAAGAATGTGTATGAAAAGTGGACCTGACAAAACAAAACTACACTCAAACGTCAACAATGTCTTCCATTGGGCATCACAAATATCTCACCTTTATACATCATGTATAAAAGGGAGAAATTCCAGTTACTCGTGTATGGGAAAAGCGAAGACCTTTAAGAGGAGTACAGGTTATGCTATACAGTCACATCTTAGAGAACGGAGCGACCAAGAGCCAGATTCACGAAGCAGTTACGCAAGCACTAACGAACCTGTCCATCTTTTCTCAACCTTTGGCGGCTTAGTTTACAATTATTAAACAGTTAATGAGCTCCGAAGCACCAGGAGGCTGTTTATAACAATAACAACAGTTGATTGGCAAGTTTTCATGCTTGTGAACGTGTTTAATAAATGTAACCAAAGCCGTCAAAGATTGAGGAAAGATGTTCACGTTCGTAAGTACTTACGCAACTGCTTCGTGAATCTGGCTCCAGGTCCGAGAGATAGGAATAATCATGTCAATCTCCCTTACGTTTAAAGTGCCTAGTAAACACTCTTAATAAGCACTTATAGGGAGGATAGCTTCAGTTAACTGGAAGACGTTCCGAAGAATTATCCTCACTTTAATAAGACTTAATCGAAATCCTCAGATTAGGCAAAATTGTAATTAATTTTGTCATTAAAGATGTTAATATTAATAAAGGTTCCGAAGAGTTATGTTCTCTGGCTGTGCTTTCAATAACCAGGCTTCCTGGTTGGTGGTCTGGTCAGGCAGGCTGTGGGACGCACCTGCTCTCAGTCTCACGCACCTACTACAGTCTGGTTGATCAGCTTTAAGTATTATTATCATCCTGCTAATGGTGGGCTTTATGTGGCTGTTTAAAGAGATTAATCAACACATATATGTTCATAACACACACACACACACACACACACACACACACACACACACACACACACACACACACACACACAGGAGGGGACAGCGCTCTGGGTTCGTAGTCCTAAGGGCCCGGGTTCGATCCTCTGCGGAGGCGGAAACAAATGGGCAAAGTTTCTTTCATACTGATGCCCCCTGTTCACCTAGCAGTGAATAGGTATCTGGGAGTTAGACAGCTGCTACGGGCTGCTTCCTGGGGATGTGTGTTTGTGTTAGTGATAAATATATGTAGCAGACGTAATAGAGGAAAAATAGATTGGTTAGAAAGGCGGGGTCCAAGAGCCAACAGCTGGATTCTGCAGACACAAATAGTAAATACAAATAGTAAATACACACACACAGAGCAGGCCCAGTATAAACAGAGATACTAGCACTGCCAGACACTGAATCAGCTTTTCCTGAGTGCGTAGCCAAGTTCAAATCTACCGAACCCAATGTGCTTGGCAATGCTGGCTTCTTAGTGTCGTAATGCAAGATGGTTGGTGGTGCTGATGTGTCTAGAGGTTCCGTGTGCTGAGGAGGAGGGGCGGTGGTTGTCCTTCTTCAACACCTACCTCAAGGAGTCGTGGGGTTTACCCATACTCTTTTTTTTGAGATATAAACAAGAGTTGTTACATTCTTGTACAGCCACTAGTACGCGTAGGGTTTCGGGCAGGTCCCTGGAATACGATCCCCGCAGCGATGAATCGACTCGGTGACTCTAGGCAATGACTCGTGCACAATAGGAGTTACTTATGCCTGTGAGGTGTAGGATGATATGCACAGTGAGTCCAGGAGTCATCACGACAGAGCTGGCTACCTCTCACACGCAATATTAACTCAGTCTTTCGCTATACACTCTGAGAAGAAGACACGTAAAGTAATATAACCAGACTTTACCAAGACCTTTGGTTCTGCTCCTTATGTCATACTGATTAGGAGCTAGAGACGCATGTTATTGGCGTGAATATCTTACATTGGATTAGGGAATAGTCATCTGCCTGAAACGCTTTGCGTAATAGTGGCTTTACGCAGTGTATGTACTGGCTCTATCTATAAATCTATCAACTTTTTGTATCTCGCCTTGTATGTATGTACTTTACCTGAATAAATATTTGTATTTGTATTTAAAAGGAAGCAGAATGTCTTCATAAAATGTATACCAGCCGGAGCGGGAGGTGTGGTTAATGTGGTGTCGCCGGCCGCTACCGTCCAACCTCTCCACTTTACACTATAAATAAACACTTTTGACAGAGGAGTCAACAACAGTATTAATACATTTGCCGATGGCATTAAATTTGGGCGATAAATCAATTTACATGAATATTCAATCACCGAAGACTAAAGCTTTCAAAATGGATGAACATCGGTAGATGTAATTTACTGCCAACAAATGTTGGTGTTAAATGCTTGGGAAATTCTGAGTTATCAGGTACAAGGTGAATAAATTTGTAATTGCCGAATAAGAATGTAAATAAATGGTTTGGTAAATGTACTTCCGAGTCATTTGTCACTAAAGGAAGTGTGTGAAGCCAGGTAGGTGAGTTTGGTGTGACATGTGTGGGGCTGTGTGGTGTGTCATGTGTGGGGGGCTGTGTGGTGTGTCTTGTGTGGGGGACTGTGTGGTGTGTCATGTGTGGGGGACTGTGTGGTGTGACATGTGTGGGGGACTGTGTGGTGTGACATGTGTGGGGGACTGTGTGGTGTGTCATGTGTGGGGGGCTGTGTGGTGTGTCTTGTGTGGGGGACTGTGTGGTGTGTCATGTGTGGGGGACTGTGTGGTGTGACATGTGTGGGGGACTGTGTGGTGTGACATGTGTGGGGGACTGTGTGGTGTGACATGAGGTGTGGGGGACTGTGTGGTGTGACATGAGGTGTGGAGGACTGTGTGGTGTGGAGCTGGTGTTGAACATAACGTTACTGGAGCACACATTGCCTAACACTGCTGTGTGGTGGAGGGAGGGAGCTAGCGAGGGCCTGGCCTCACATTAATCAGGGTGTGGACACACTCCGCATGTGTACACCACCTGTATTGATGACCCAATAACGAAATATTTTATAAACCACGATCACATGAACGTCAGGGCTTGAGGGACGGCACTATGATGCTTGTCTATGCTTGCTCAATGAGCTCCTCGGAGACACAAGCTACAGTGTCAGCGGAGTTTGTGCTCTGATCTTGCAAGCAGTGACTTGGTCTCCACATCGGATATCTCTCTCCAGTATTTTGAATGAAATGGTTATTAGTGATGTAGTTCAGTGGGTTTTTCTTCCATCTTAGATTGGCACCAGATTAGTAATGGGTAGTTCTCTATTTTCCAGAGATGAGTTGAATTCTATAGCAAGGGTTTATAGCATGTCTTGTTACCTCTTTTAGCATACATGGTGAGAGATAAAGTGTGAGAGAGTGTCTCATCACATCCAGGTACGCTACGGAGTCTCACTTCTTTCACATAAAGTTTTTCCTGCATTCGTGACTGTTTACTTGTGGCTCGTGACCACTGTACTGGATACACAGAGTAATTACCCTAACGTGATGTATCAGTGAGAAAAATGGAACCGTAATGAGGATTCGAACCTATGCGCTAAGTATTCCCCGTCACATGTTTTCCTACTGTACTTAATGTTTGATCACCACACTTCCGTAAGAGGCTTTGTGTCTTCTTCCCCCCCCCCCTTGTGTACATGAATGACTCGCTCATTCACTGACATCTGTGTTGTTGTTGTTGTTGCTACAGTAGTGTATAGTAGTGTTGTTGTTGCTACAGTAGTGTATAGTAGTGTTGCTGTTGTTGTTGCTACAGTAGTGTATAGTAGTGTTGTTGTTGTTGTTGTTGTTGCTACAGTAGTGTATAGTAGTGTTGTTGTTGTTGTTGTTGTTGCTACAGTAGTGTATAGTAGTGTTGTTGTTGTTGTTGCTACAGTAGTGTATAGTAGTGTATAGTAGTGTTGTTGTTGTTGTTGTTGTTGCTACAGTAGTGTATAGTAGTGTTGTTGTTGTTGTTGTTGTTGCTACAGTAGTGTATAGTAGTGTTGTTGTTGTTGTTGTTGTTGCTACAGTAGTGTATAGTAGTGTTTGTTGTTGTTGTTGCTACAGTAGTGTATAGTAGTGTATAGTAGTGTTGTTGTTGTTGTTGTTGTTGCTACAGTAGTGTATAGTAGTGTTGTTGTTGTTGTTGCTACAGTAGTGTATAGTAGTGTTGTTGTTGTTGTTGTTGTTGCTACAGTAGTGTATAGTAGTGTTGTTGTTGTTGCTACAGTAGTGTATAGTAGTGTTGTTGTTGTTGTTGTTGCTACAGTAGTGTATAGTGTGTTGTTGTTGTTGCTACAGTAGTGTATAGTAGTGTTGTTGTTGTTGTTGCTACAGTAGTGTATAGTAGTGTTGCTGTTGTTGTTGCTACAGTAGTGTATAGTAGTGTTGCTGTTGTTGTTGCTACAGTAGTGTATAGTAGTGTTGTTGTTGTTGTTGCTACAGTAGTGTATAGTAGTGTTGTTGTTGTTGTTGTGTTGCTACAGTAGTGTATAGTAGTGTTGTTGTTGTGTGTTGTTGTTGCTGTTGTTGTTGCTACAGTAGTGTATAGTAGTGTTGCTGTTGTTGTTGCTACAGTAGTGTATAGTAGTGTTGTTGTTGTTGTTGTTGTTGTTGTTGCTACAGTAGTGTATAGTAGTGTTGTTGTTGTTGTTGCTACAGTAGTGTATAGTAGTGTTGTTGTTGTTGTTGTTGCTACAGTAGTGTATAGTAGTGTTGTTGTTGTTGTTGTTGTTGTTGTTGTTGCTACAGTAGTGTATAGTAGTGTTGTTGTTGTTGTTGTTGTTGCTACAGTAGTGTATAGTAGTGTTGTTGTTGTTGTTGTTGCTACAGTAGTGTATAGTAGTGTTGTTGTTGTTGTTGTTGCTACAGTAGTGTATAGTAGTGTTGTTGTTGTTGTTGTTGTTGCTACAGTAGTGTATAGTAGTGTTGTTGTTGTTGTTGTTGCTACAGTAGTGTATAGTAGTGTTGTTGTTGTTGTTGTTGTTGTGTTGCTACAGTAGTGTATAGTAGTGTTGTTTGTTGTTGTTGTTGTTGTTGTTGCTACAGTAGTGTATAGTAGTGTTGTTGTTGTTGTTGTTGTTGCTACAGTAGTGTATAGTAGTGTTGTTGTTGTTGCTACAGTAGTGTATAGTAGTGTTGTTGTTGTTGTTGTTGCTACAGTAGTGTATAGTAGTGTTGTTGTTGTTGCTACAGTAGTGTATAGTAGTGTTGTTGTTGTTGTTGTTGCTACAGTAGTGTATAGTGTTGTTGTTGTTGTTGTTGTTGTTGTTGTTGTGTTGTGCTACAGTAGTGTATAGTAGTGTTGTTGTTGTTGTTGTTGTTGTTGCTACAGTAGTGTATAGTAGTGTTGCTGTTGTTGTTGCTACAGTAGTGTATAGTAGTGTTGTTGTTGTTGTTGTTGCTACAGTAGTGTATGTAGTGTTTTGTTGTTGTTGTTGCTACAGTAGTGTATAGTAGTGTTGCTGTGTTGTTGTTGTTGCTACAGTAGTGTATAGTAGTGTTGTTGTTGTTGCTACAGTAGTGTATAGTAGTGTTGTTGTTGTTGTTGTTGTGTTGCTACAGTAGAGTAGAGTAGTGTTGTTGTTGTTGTTTTGTTGTTGCTACAGTAGTGTATAGTAGGTTGTTGTTGTTGTTGTTGCTACAGTAGTGTATAGTAGTGTTGTTGTTGTTGTTGCTACAGTAGTGTATAGTAGTGTTGTTGTTGTTGTTGTTGCTACAGTAGTGTATAGTAGTGTTGTTGTNTTGCCAAATTTGACAATACGTGAATTAACGCCATAGGCCTAGTAACTTACACCTTTGGGCACCTCAAGCATGGTTTTTCTAATCTGCACAGGATGGTGGGGGGGCATGCAAAAATCTACACAGGGTGTACAGGGTTGTACACCTCCCTACAGGGTGTAGGGAGGTGTACAGTAAACTTTCAGTGGGCCAAAACTCCAAGTTATTAATTAGGAACTTAAAGTTCGAGTATTTCCCACGTAGACAAGATTGTATATAACATAGTGACACGTGTTGTTGTAGATGGGTGACTGCACCTGTTTCTGGAGCGCCTTCTGGTGCATGAAGCCACTAAACAATGTCATTGAGGAATGTGGTTGCAGAGGATGAGTGCCAGTAATACTGTTCAGTTACGGCGCGGGGTCCCACAGAGGGGCGTCTGGACCACTCCAGGCGCGGGGTCCCACAGAGGGGCTGGGACCACTCTAGGCGCGGGGGTCCCACAGAGGGGCGTCTGGGACCACCCCAGGCGCGGGGGGTCCCACAGAGGGGCTGGGTCTGGGACCACCCCAGGCGCGGGGGTCCCACAGAGGGGGTCTGGGACCACCCCAGGCGCGGGGGGTCCCACAGAGGGGCGTCCTGGGACCACTCCAGGCGCGGGGTCCCACAGAGGGGCGTCTGGGACCACCCAGGCGCGGGGGGGTCCCACAGAGGGCGTCTGGGACCACCCCAGGCGCGGGGGGTCCCAAGAGGGGCGTCTGGGACCACCCCAGGCGCGGGGGTCCAGAGGGGCGTCTGGGACCACCCCAGGCGCGGGGGGTCCCACAGAGGGCGTCTGGGACCACTCCAGAGCGCGGGGGTCCCACAGAGGGGCGTCTGGGACCACTCCAGGCGCGGGGGTCCCACAGAGGGGCGTCTGGGACCACTCCAGGCGCGGGGGTCCCACAGAGGGGCGTCTGGGAACACCCAGGCGCGGGGGTCCCACAGAGGGACGTCTGGGACCACTCCAGGCGCGGGGGTCCCACAGAGGGCGTCTGGGACCACCCAGGCGCGGGGGTCCCACAGAGGGGCGTCTGGGACCACCCAGGCGCGGGGGTCCCACAGAGGGCGTCTGGGACCACCCAGGCGCGGGGGTCCACAGAGGGACGTCTGGACCACTCCAGGCGCGGGGTCCCACAGGGGACGTCTGGGAGGATCCCAGGCGCGGGGGTCCCACAGAGGGGCGTCTGGGACCACTCCAGGCGGGGGTCCCACAGAGGGACGTCTGGAGGATCCCAGGCGCGGGGGTCCCACAGAGGGGCGTCTGGGACCACTCCAGGCGCGGGGGTCCCACAGAGGGGCGTCTGGGACCACTCCAGGCGCGGGGGTCCCACAGAGGGACGTCTGGGAGGATCCCAGGCGCGGGGGTCCCACAGAGGGGCGTCTGGGACCACTCCAGGCGCGGGGGTCCCACAGAGGGGCGTCTGGGACCACTCCAGGCGCGGGGTCCCACAGAGGGACGTCTGGGAGGATCCCGGCGCGGGGGTCCCACAGAGGGGCGTCTGGGACCACTCCAGGGCGGGGGTCCACAGAGGGGCGTCTGGGACCACTCCAGGCGCGGGGGTCCCACAGAGGGACGTCTGGGAGGATCCCAGGCGCGGGGGTCCCACAGAGGGGCGTCTGGGAGGATCCCAGGCGCGGGGGTCCCACAGAGGGACGTCTGGAGGATCCCAGGCGCGGGGGTCCCACAGAGGGGCGTCTGGGAGATCCCAGGCGCGGGGGTCCCACAGAGGAAGGTCTGAGGGAACCACAGGTGCTCTCCAGCACCGTTTTCGTTTCACACACCGTTTAACTGTTCTTATTCCGCTCCCGTCATCCTCCTCCCCCGTGACCGCAGCCCTTCGCTCCTGCCCTCCTCAGCGTCGTTGGCAGCATCTTTGACAGCCTGGCAAACACGTTTATTATTGGCTGACGGCAGTATTGTCACCTGCAACTTCCTGCACAAAAAACAGTCAAGGAGGATGGACGACTGGGCACTGTACTCACCGTTGCCTCTACTTCACACGGGACAAATTGAAGTCTTCTGCAGGCGATGAGTCACAATAACGTGGCTAAAGTATGTTGACCAGACCACACAATAGAAGGTGAAGGGACGACGACGTTTCGGTCCGTCCTGGACCATTCTCATCGACTTGAGAATGGTCCAGGACGGACCGAAACGTTGAAGCCTTCAATGGAGGACGTTTGGTGGGAAGTGTGCTGGGTAAGAAATGGTTCTAAATTAACTACCTGGTTGATGGGGTTCTGGGAGTTCTTGTACTCCCCAAGCCCGGCCCGAGGCCAGGCTTGACTTGTAAGAGCTCTGTCCACCAGGCTGTTGCTAGGAGCGGCCCGCAGCTCCAGTAACTAGTTCCAGATTTTGGTTCCAAGCCTACATTCCAGAATAGATGACTCGGGTATTTGCTAGGTTTATTACGTGTATAGTTGTAGCAGCCGTACTTACTTTGATGACCTTCAATGTTGCATCCTTTGATGAGCAAAATGTATTTGTGATGAATTTATACAGGAATTCATGTACTATTAGTAATGCTATGTTACAGTGATCTGATGAATACCGTTGTGTATTGACTGGAGACGTTTAGTGTTAATGTATGGTGCTAAAACACCTGTCCATCTTGTAAGTGGTCTTTATATCCCTGTAACAGTTGTTGAGGTAACTTGATCCCAAGACGTGAGTAGAGACTTGGGATGGTGGTACCTGACTCGCCAGACATTCACAGGCAGGCGAGGTGAGGTCACACAGACTTGGGATGGTGGTACCTGACTCACCAGACATTCACAGGCAGGCGAGGTGAGGTCACACAGACTTGGGATGGTGGTACCTGACTCACCAGACATTCACAGGCAGGCGAGGTGAGGTCACACAGACTTGGGATGGTGGTACCTGACTCGCCAGACATTCACAGGCAGGCGAGGTGAGGTCACACAACCCTCACCTTCAGTACTTCAAAGGCTGGAAGGCTGACCATTGGATTGTTCTTACGCCTTTAGCCACTTAAGCCCTCATAATGTCCTTTTTCTTGCTAAGTATAGTGGATATCGTTGACGTGGCTTTGTTGTACTGCCTCAACCGTCGTCGCAAATTCGTATAGTCAATATTGACTTATTAAATACGTGCATAGGTGATATACTAAACATAATAGTTTACCTTGAAAACCTTCATAGAAAACACCGACCTTACCTAACCTTGTTAGTATGTTAAGATAGACATCGTATAGCTTCGTAATTACAATTGTTACTTAACCTATTATAGGCATAGGTTAAGTAATAATTGTAATTACGAAGCAATAAGATGCTTATCTTAACAAGGTTAGGTAAGGTCGGTGTTTTCTATGAAGCTTTTCAAGGGAAACTATTATGTTTAGTATATCACCTATGCACGTCTTTAATAAGTCAATATTGACTATACGAATTTGCGAGGAGGGGTTGCAAGCCCCACGTGGTACCCATCACAACACCAACACTTAGGGATGCCCAAACACTGGCTTATACTACACAATATCTAAACATATCCCACACAAGCCTAGCTAGTAGCACGGTTACACGGGATGATGCCTAACTTAGCGGTTACGGTAGCTTAAGGTGAGGGGAAAGGGTGAAGGAGGAGGAGAATGGAGACAGAGCCACACAGGGGAAGATGTTGCCACAGCCACAGTCCGAACATAGATTCCCGGGTGGAGTGGGACGTTTGAGCATGCTTCCTTACACCTAAAACCTGGCAGTAAACAGGTACTCAGGAGCTAGAAGACTGTTTACATTGCAAGTGCACAGCTTGTGGTGGAGACACGCACTGTGCACTTGCTGGTGTTTACCTGTGTTTACCTGAAGATGAGGCAGTGTAATTAGGTGAGGAGGGTCGTCTTGGCCCTCACGAAGCGTGCGTGTGTCTCGACATGGCCCTCCAGAGAAGGAAAAGGGTCACCATGGCCCTTCAGAGAGGGTAAGGGGTCATCATGGCCCTTCAGAGAGGGTAAGGGGTCACCATGGTTCTCCAGAGAGGGTAAGGGGTCACCATGGCCCTCCAGAGAGGGTAAGGGGTCATCATGGCCCTTCAGAGAGGGTAAGGGGTCACCATGGTTCTCCAGAGAGGATAAGGGGTCATCATGGCTTTCCAGAGAGGGTAAGGGGTCATCATGGCCCTCCAGAGAGGGTAAGGGGTCATCATGGCCCTAAAGAGAGGGTAAGGGGTCATCATGGCCCTCCAGAGAGGGTAAGCCGTCACCATCGCCCTCCAGAGAGGATAAGCCGTCACCATGGCCCTCCAGAGAGGGTAAGGGTCATCATGGCCCTCCAGAGAGGGTAAGCCGTCACCATGGCCCTCCAGAGAGGGTAGGGATCACCATGGCCCTCCAGAGAGAGTAAGGGGTCATCATGGCCCTCCAGAGAGGGTAAGCCGTCACCATGGCCCTCCAGAGAGGGTAAGGGGTCATCATGGCCCTCCAGAGAGGGTAAGCCGTCACCATGGCCCTCCAGAGAGGGTAAGCCGTCACCATGGCCCTCCAGAGAGGGTAAGGGGTCACCATGGTCCTCCAGAGAGGGTAAGGGGTCACCATGGTCCTCCAGAGAGGGTAAGGGATCACCATGGCCCTCCAGAGAGAGTAAGGGGTCATCATGGCCCTCCAGAGAGGGTAAGGGGTCACCATGGTCCTCCAGAGAGGGTAAGGGTCATCATGGCCCTCCAGAGAGGGTAAGGGGTCACCATGGCCCTCTAGAGAGAGTAAGGGGTCATCATGGCCCTCCAGAGAGGGTAAGGGATCACCATGGCCCTCTAGAGAGAGTAAGGGGTCATCATGGCCCTCCAGAGAGGGTAAGGGGTCACCATGGCCCTCTAGAGAGGGTAAGGGGTCACCATGGCCCTCCAGAGAGGGTAAGGGGTCACCATGGCCCTCTAGAGAGGGTAAGGGGTCACCATGGCCCTAAGAGAGGGTAAGGGGTCACCATGGCCCTCCAGAGAGGGTAAGGGGTCACCATGGCCCTCCAGAGAGGGTAAGGGGTCACCATGGCCCTCCAGAGAGGGTAAGGGGTCACCATGGCCCTCCAGAGAGGGTAAGGGGTCACCATGGCCCTCCAGAGAGGGTAAGGGGTCACCATGGTCCTCCAGAGAGGGTAAGGGGTCACCATGGCCCCTCCAGAGAGGGTAAGGGTCACCAGGGGTCACCATGGCCCTCCAGAGAGGGTAAGGGTCATTATGGCCCTCTAGAGAGGGTAAGGGGTCACCATGGCCCTCCAGAGAGGGTAAGGGGTCACCATGGTCCTCCAGAGAGGGTAAGGGTCACCATGGTCCTCCAGAGATGGTAAGGGGTCACCATGGCCCTCCAGAGATGGTAAGGGGTCACCATGGTCCTCCAGAGATGGTAAGGGGTCATCATGGTCCTCCAGAGAGGGTAAGGGTCACCATGGTCCTCCAGAGATGGTAAGGGGTCACCATGGCCCCTCCAGAGATGGTAAGGGGTCACCATGGTCCTCCAGAGATGGTAAGGGGTCATCATGGCCCTCCAGAGAGGGTTAGGGGTCATCATGGCCTCTCACCTCAGTGCAATAAACATCATCAAAAAGCATTATGCCAATGTATTTATTGAGTTTCCTGAGTGCTTAGAAGGTGGGTCATCAGTATGAGTGGCAGCTAGGGAGTTGCTCTGAGCGGCGAGATAGGAGTGGAGGCTGAACGCTGCCACGCCTGCCTGCTTCAGCTCTCTCTCCCTCCACGCCTCACATAGCACCTGTACACAAAGACTTTACAGAACACCTGTACACAAAGACTTTACAGAGCACCTGTACACTAAGACTTTACAGAGCACCTGTACACAAAGACTTTTACAGAACACCTGTACACTAAGACTTTACAGAGCACCTGTACACAAAGACAGCACCTGTACACAAAGACTTTTACAGAACACCTGTACACAAAGACTTTACAGAACACCTGTACACAAAGACTTTTACAGAACACCTGTACACAAAGACTTTTACAGAGCACCTGTACACAAAGACTTTTACAGAACACCTGTACACAAAGACTTTTACAGAACACCTGTACACAAATACTTTTACAGAGCACCTGTACACAAAGACTTTACAGAACACCTGTACACAAAGACTTTTACAGAACACCTGTACACAAAGACTTTTACAGAGCACCTGTACACAAAGACTTTTACAGAACACCTGTACACAAAGACTTTTACAGAGCACCTGTACACAAAGACTTTTACAGACACCTGTACACAAAGACTTTTACAGAACACCTGTACACAAAGACTTTTACAGAGCACCTGTACACAAAGACTTTTACAGAACACCTGTACACAAAGACTTTTACAGCACACCTGTACACAAAGACTCTGCAGTAGGTTAGAAATAGCCTAAGCTGCTCTATTCCTTTGAGATGTATTTTGTTGTCTCACTAAACGTACTTGAACTTTAGTATTTTACAAGTGTTTCCAAGACCTTTCCGCCCGTTTTCTTCACAATAAATCTCTTTGTTTATGAAGTCAAATTCCGTTACCGATGTGTATCAGCTGGCGGCATGCAGATTGGGGTGCGGTCGGCCTGGGTTACGTTACTTCATTTATCTATCCCGGAATCGTCTAAATATAGCTATGCTTTAAACAAAGTGTATGTCCTAAGTCTATAGCAATTTAACATGGTCTGAGCGTGTTAGGTTATGTTATTAATCGTGTTAGGAAGTAGGCTATTATTTCCAGTTGACTACAGGCCATGGTGGGGCGGAGGGGAGGCGTGTAGCCTCTGGCGCGGTGCAACTCTCTTGCCTAGTTTGTTGACAACACCGAACTCCTGCGGTATTACCTTATATCTACATAGTACAGCGCCCTGTGAACATGTATCCACNAGAAGATACAATTGACGATTTACTATAAAACCAAAACAACTGCCAACCTACTCATGAGAAACTCTCCAGACAAAGCAGAACGCTTTAAAAGAGACCAACGTCGTCTATGCCTTCAAATGCCCACTTGGGGACTGTAAGCCTCAAAGAACTCAGTATATAGGCAAGACAACAACATCTCTTTCCAGGCGATTAACGATGCATAAGCAACAGGGCTCCATTAAGGAACATATAATCTCTTCCCACAACCAGACCATCACCAGAGAAATCTTAGCAAACAACACAGAAATCATTGATAGATACAGCGATAGCAGGCGGCTTGACATCTGCGAGGCACTACACAACAAGAAGTCAACACCAGCAATCAACAGCCAATTAATGCACAACTATATTCTACCCACTTCAAGACTCCGCACCAATATAGAAGCATCAAGAAATATGGGCCAATAGGCCCTTTGCAGTTACTTCCATCCTTACCTTCAATTTACCCAATTAATACCCATTGTTTCGTGTTCTGTCCTGTATTGAAAGCTTTGTTCACCTCATCCAAAACTGTTGTAACATATCACCTCACCCAAAATGCGGGTATAAAATGAAAGCTGTTTAAATCATAGCATAGTAAGAACTCTGTTTAGTGTTTGCAGGTTATAGTTGTGTGTGTGTAAACTAAAAGTCTTTGAAAATGTAATAAGTTATTACGAAACGCGTTCAAGTGTCGCGTCAGACTAGAAATAAAATGAATTTTGGAGAATTGATTTTTCAATTACCATCAACAGTGAAAAGAAACATAAGAAATATTGAGAAAATTCGTGTTAGAATTATTAATCTTACTTTTTCGGTCATATTTAATAATATATGTCTACAGGAAAGACTGTTACCAAAATATACTAATATATATACATATATACATACACATACATATCTAATCACCCACACAAATACACACATCAATAATCTTTTGTGTCACAAGTGCATCAACAAGAGGCTCACAACAGTCACTATACAAGACACTTTACATCTATGGTGAGTCACACAGTTACTAGTCTTGCTCCACACCCACCCAACTGGGCGGCAGCTTTACAGTCATGTGCTCCACACCCACCCAACTTGGCGGCAGCTTTACAGTCATGTGCTCCACACCCACCCAACTGGGCGGCAGCTTTACAGTCATGTGCTCCACACCCACCCAACTGGGCGGCAGCTTTACAGTCATGTGCTCCACACCCACCCAACTGGGCGGCAGCTTTACAGTCATGTGCTCCACACCCACCCAACTGGGCGGCAGCTTTACAGTCATGTGCTCCACACCCACTCAACTGGGCGGCAGCTTTACAGTTATGTGCTCCACACCCACTCAACTGGGCGGCAGCTTTACAGTCATGTGCATGCATTACCTACAGTAAGCAAATTTTGGATACTTCGCTAAGATTTCGGGCAGCACATCATTATGAATGAAGTACTTACACATTTTTTGAACACTATTGATAGTGTTATCTCTAAATTCAGCGATTTTTGCACATTCCATTATATAATGACGCAAAGTATGCGAGTAGTTCTGCTGACAGAGTTTACATTTAGTCAAATCTACATCAGCAGATGTTACAAACTCCCAGAGGTACTTGTAGCCGAGCCTAAGCCTAGCAGTGGTAACATCTAGAAGTCTGCTAACATTATTGGATGACCCATAGACGTGCGGTTTTTCCTGAATAATAGAATGATAATAGAAGGAGTAACTGGTGTGAATTTCACTTTGCCTCAAGTCTCCGAAATTTAGTTGATGTTCCTGGGATATTACTGCCCTCAGGCTGCTCAGAGGCAGTCCAAGTTGGTAATCAATTCTCTCTTTACGAGCAAAAATCTTGGCCAACTCATCAGTTCTATATCTGGTTGATACCTGGTTGATGGGGTTCTGTGAGTTCTTCTACTCTCCAAGCCCGGCCCGAGGCCAGACTTGACTTGTGAGAGTTTGGTCCACCAGGCTGTTGCTTGGAGCGGCCCGCAGGCCACATACCCACCACAGCCCGGTTGGTCCGGCACTCCTTGAAGGAAACAATCTAGTTTCCTCTTGAAGATGTCCACGGTTGTTCCTGTAATATTTCTGATGCTCGCTGGTAGGACGTTGAACAACCGTGGACCTCTGATGTTCATACAGTGTTCTCTGATTGTGCCTATGGCACCTCTGCTCTTCACTGGTTCTATTCTGCATTTTCTTCCATGTCGTTCACTCCAGTACGTTGTTATTTTACTGTGCAGATTTGGGACCTGTCCCTCCAGTATTTTCCATGTGTATATTATTTGATATCTCTCTCGTCTCCTTTTTCTTTACATTTGGAGAGCTTTGAGACGATCCCAATAATTTAGGTGCTTTATCTCGTCTATGCGTGCCGTATATGTTCTCTGTATTCCCTCTATTTCAGCAATCTCTCCTGCTCTGAAGGGGGAAGTGAGTACTGAGCAGTACTCAAGACGGGACAACACAAGTGATTTGAAGAGTACAACCATTGTGATGGGATCTCTGGACTTGAAGGTTCTCGTAATCCATCCTATCATTTTTCTGGCTGACGCAATACTTGCTTGGTTATGCTCCCTAAACGTTAGGTCGTCGGACATCATTATTCCCAAATCCTTGACATGCTGTTTTCCTACTATGGGCAGATTCGATTGTGTTTTGTACCCTGTATTATGTTTAAGATCCTCATTTTTGCCGTATCTGAGTACCTGGAATTTATCACCGTTAAACATCATGTTATTTTCTGCTGCCCAATCGAAAACTTTGTTAATATCTGTTTGTAGTTTATCAATGTCTTCAGCAGAGGTAATTTTCATGCTGATTTTTGTATCATCTGCAAAGGATGACACGAAGCTGTGACTTGTGTTTTTGTCTATATCTGATATGAGAATAAGGAACAGCAGTGGTGCAAGGACTGTACCTTGAGGTACAGAGCTTTTAACTGCGCTCGGACTCGATTTTACTTGATTGACTGTTACTCTTTGTGTTCTGTTCGACAGGAAATTGAGTATCCAGCGTCCTACTTTACCAGTTATACCCATTGATCTCATTTTGTGTGCAATCACTCCATGGTCACATTTGTCGAATGCCTTTGCAAAATCTGTGTATACGACATCTGCATTATGTTTTTCCTCTAATGCCTCAGTGATTTTGTCATAGTGGTCAAGTAGCTGTGAGAGGCATGATCTTCCTGCTCTAAATCCATGTTGGCCTGGATTGTGGAGGTCATTGGTTTCCATGAATCTAGTGACCTGACTCCTGATCACTCTCTCAAATACTTCTATTATGTGGAACGTTAGTGCAACTGGTCTATAATTCTTTGCCAATGCTTTGCTACCACCCTTGTGTAGAGGGGCAATGTCTGCTGCTTTAAGCGCATCTGGTATCTCCCCTGTGTCCAAGCTCTTCCTCCACACTATACTGAGTGCCTGTGCTACTGGCACTTTGCATTTCTTTATAAATATTGAATTCCATGAGTCTGGACCTGGGGCTGAATGCATGGGCATATTGTCAATTTCTCTTTCAAAATCTGCCACGCTCGTGTTGATATCAGTTATATTTTCAGGTGTTTGAGTATCATTCATAAAGAAATTGTCCGAATCTTTCACTTTCATGCTGAGTATCGGAGTGCTAAACATGTCCTCATACTGCTTTTTTTGGATTTCACTAATTTCTTTGTCATCCTCAGTGTATGAACCTTCACTAATACGAATAGGTCCAATACTGGCAGTGGTTTTCGCTTTTGATTTAGCATATGTGAAGAAATATTTTGGGTTTTTCTTTATTTCTTGAATTGCTTTCTGTTCTAGTTCAGTCTGATAGGAATGCTTCAGTCTCTGTTCGATTTCTTCAATCTCCGTGTTTAAATTATTTTTTCTCTGTATGGAGAGTCGTGTCTGCTTAAGCATTTCCGTTAATTTCTTCCTCCTTTTGTAATGTCGTCTGCGTTCTCTTTCTACATTGGACCTCTTTCTGGCTTTCCTCAAAGGAACATGTTTCAGACAGACTTCATATGTTTCAGAAGCCAGTTTTTCTATTCCTTGTGTAGGATTTTTATTTCTTAGAACATTTTCCCATTGAATGTTTGTAAGTTCCCTGTTTATTTTCTCCCAATCTATCCTCTTATTATTAAAATTTAATTTATTGAATAGCCCTTCTCGCTTGTTGTTTCTCTTGGGCCTACTACCGTTATTAATGTTAGTTTGCACTTCAATGAGCTTGTGGTCCGAGTACGTAGTGTCTGAGACAGTAATGTCTCTGATTAGCTCCTCATGGTTCGTGAATATCAGGTCCAGCGTGTTCTCGTTCCTAGTTGGTTCTGTAATCTGCTGACTGAGCGAGAATTTGTTACAGAATCTCAGTAGTTCTCTGACCTGTGATTGGTTATTTCCAGGTTGACTTCCTGCTATAATGTTATTGTTTACTATTCTCCATTTCAATCTGGGTAGATTGAAGTCTCCAAGGAAGATGATATCTGGTACTGGGTTTGCTAGGTTATCAAGGATATTCTCTATTTTGTGGATCTGTTCAGTGAATTCCTCAACTGTTGCATCTGGCGGTTTGTATATTAAAATAATAAGTAGATTCATATTTTCTATCTTGATTCCAAGTACCTCTACCACCTCATTGGACGAGTTCAGGAGCTCTGTGCATGCCAGCTCCTATTTAATATACAGACCTACTCCTCCTACGTTCTATCATGCATTCGGAGACCAATATGGCAAGGAATCCACAGGAGACAAACTCTGAATTCATCATTGATTATTTCATTATATTTGTATCTAGCTTCAGAGATAAGCACGTCACTCACACATTATATATATATACATACTGAATATATATATATATCTATATATATATATATATATATATATATATATATATACATACTGTATATATATATATATATATATATATATATATATATATATATATATACAATCATTTATACAAATACATATACACATCGATAATCTTTTTATATCACAAGTGATTCAACAATATTTTTTTTTTGGGCAGGGAAATTCCTGTGCGGGCCCTAAGCCTCTGGCTGGCCCACTGGGCGGGCCCTAAGCCTCTGCCTGGCCCACTGGGCGGGCCCTAAGCCTCTGGCTGGCCCACTGGGCGGGCCCTAAGCCTCTGGCTGGCCCACTGGGCGGGCCCTAAGCCTCTGGCTGGCCCACTGGGCGGGCCCTAAGCCTCTGGCTGGCCCACTGGGCGGGCCCTAAGCCTCTGGCTGGCCCACTGGGCGGGCCCTAAGCCTCTGGCTGGCCCACTGGGCGGGCCCTAAGCCTCTGGCTGGCCCACTGCGCGGGCCCTAAGCCTCTGGTTGGCCCACTGCGCGGGCCCTAAGCCTCTGGCTGGCCCACTGCGCGGGCCCTAAGCCTCTGTCTGGCCCACTGGGCGGGCCCTAAGCCTCTGGCTGGCCCAGTGGGCGGGCCCTAAGCCTCTGGCTGGCCCACTGGGCGGGCCCTAAACCTCTGGCTGGCCCACTGGGCGGGCCCTAAGCCTTTGGCTGGTCCACTGCGCGGGCCCTAAACCTCTGGCTGGCCCACTTCGCGGGCCCTAAGCCTCTGGCTGGCCCACTGCGCGGGCCCTAAGCCTCTGGCTGGCCCACTGGGCGGGCCCTAAGCCTCTGCCTGGCCCACTGGCCGGGCCCTAAGCCTCTGGCTGGCCCACTAAGTGTTGCTTGTTTTTGTTTTACTTGGGAGGGAGGAATATGAGTATTTATGACTCGTATGGTCGCTTCAGTAAGATTTTGTCCCACGTGTTTAACAACTTCTTCTGCTCTGGTGAATCTAAGTTGAAATCTTAATGGTTTTGTAACTGTGCACTGTGTTAGATAATGTTTCAGTGGTCTGTTGTGGTTGTAACTGTGCACTGTGTTAATGTTCCAGTGGTCTGTTGTGGTTGTAACTGTGCACTGTGTTAGATAATGTTCCAGTGGTCTGTTGTGGTTGTAACTGTGCACTGTGTTAGATAATGTTCCAGTAGTCTGTTGTGGTTGTAACTGTGCACTGTATTAGATAATGTTCCAGTGGTCTGTTGTGGTTGTAACTGTGCACTGTGTTAGATAATGTTCCAGTGGTCTGTTGTGGTTGTAACTGTGCACTGTGTTAGATAATGTTCCAGTAGTCTGTTGAGGTTGTAACTGTGCACTGTGTTAGATAATGTTCCAGTGGTCTGTTGTGGTTGTAACTGTGCACTGTGTTAGATAATGTTCCAGTGGTCTGTTGTGGTAACTGTGCACTGTGTTAGATAATGTTCCAGTAGTCTGTTGAGGTTGTAACTGTGCACTGTGTTAGATAATGTTCCAGTGGGCTGTTGTGGTTGTAACTGTGCACTGTGTTAGATAATGTTCCAGTGGGCTGTCAGGCATTTCTCCACAGTGCTGACATTTCCTCTCATCTTCCGGAACCTGTAAGCCTATTTCCCATGCACATGGGTATCCAAGCCTGATGCGATGTAAGTGTACTTCTGTTGTTCTACTGTTCCCTTTCGTCAAACTAAGTGTCTCGTAGTTGGTTGAATTCTTGTACCAACCCGCAGATCCTGATGTTGCAAATGCTGTGTTGTGGTCACTGTACATCTTTTGCATTGCTCTGTTTCTCATTACTTTCTTAATCTGTGATAGACTCTGTGGTATGTAAATGTCTACATTTCTTCTCTTAGTTGCAAGTTTTGCAGCTTCGTCTGCAATGTCATTTCCTATTATTCCCACATGACTTGGCACCCAGTTGATAAGTCCCCGTCGGCCTTGACGTTTGAGTGTTTGCATTAATAATATGACATTTGTTATTAGATGTATGTTATCACATATGTGTTCTTGTTGCATGGTTTCAATGGCAGTTCTCGAATCTGTATGTATGATAACATGTTGTCGGTGTTCAGCAAGAGCATGTTCCAAAGCCTTTTGAATGGCTAGCATCTCTGTTTGTAAAGTCAAACACCCATTTGAGAGTCTCCAACTATTTACAAAGTTTCCAGCTTTAACTGCAGCTCCAGTTTCTTGTCCCTGCTGGTCTACTGATCCATCTGTGAAGTATGTGAAGCTGTCGGATGCTAAGTTTGCTTCTGTTTGCATCTGTGCAATGTTACGTAGCAGATGAGGATTTGTCTGGTTCTTTTTTCCCTCAAGAACCATAATCTTAAAGTCTGCTGGTGGAGATTCCCAAGGGGCTTGTATAACAAAGTCTGCATGTATTTCGTCGACACCCTTCTCAGTGACTGTGTTTGTTATATTGAATGTATTGATGGTGTTTATCGCACAATGGGTCCACCTGGTGCTATTGGGGGCTCTTCTGTCCAGAGTTAGTGCTCCAGTGATTATGTCTTTAAGTGAACTGATTCTAGGTTTAGTCAATATCTTGACAAGAGATGGTTCCTACAGCTGGTTCTACAGATATTCATTCAGGAGATAAAATTATCTAGCGATTTGCAGACTTATAAATGACGGGATAGATCCCTTACACTTGATACCCTTGTCAGGAACACGATGATTGGCAAGAAACAGTAGTGTAGAGCGGCTGTTACATCAGTGGGATTTTTGAACAACTAATTTCTGTGCTTGGAAGAAAACTGCATTGGAATGGGACTAATTTATTATTAAATTATAATTAGTATCAATATTATTTACAATTATTAATTACAATTAATTATAGCTTACTTGCATGCACCCAGCAATCGTACATTCTTCCCGTAACTCGTTTGTAGATTGTTAATTTATTCCTTAAAGAAAGGCGTTCTTCACCGTTGTATAGATTGCTACCTGTTTCCTCAGGTTATCTTCTCTAGTTAGGCTATTTTAGAGTTAGCTCCTTATAACGGCACTACGGGCTCACCATAGCCCGTGCTACTTGGAACTTTGTTCCAGGTAACGAATCTTTAACAACAACCTTATAACGGGGCTCCATATTTCAGGAGCCTTGTTACTGGCACCAACCTGGTGGCAAATATCTGGGATTCCTCAATTTGTTTTCGCACTTTGCATAGGATCCCAGCAGCCAATTTTAGAATCCTTGGTGAGATATGATACCTGGTTGATGGGGTTCTGGGAGTTCTTCTACTCCCCAAGCCCGGCCCGAGGCCAGGCTTGACTTGTGAGAGTTTGCTCCACTAGGCTGTTGCTTGCAACGGCCCGCAGGCCATATAATGTGTGTTCGTTTATTTGCCTCTTTTAGCACGGACGGAAGACTGGACAGTCAGTGGGGAGGAGTGGGTTCAACTTTTATCGTTGTCATTCTCGCTTGCGTCAGCCAACGTCAGGCCCTTGGCAGACACTCTAGGAGCAAGTGACACTCTGCACGTACAGTGTATAGGTTTGCGTGGCCAGCACGAGGCTCCTGTATAAATACAAGTGGCTTGTATAAATATTGTCAATTTTATACATATATGCGCAAAATCCACAGAGAAATGGGAAAGAGAGATGAACGTTTCGGCCGATCTGGGCCTTTGTC
>WNGS01169498.1:66482135-66494058 GCA_020271785.1 Procambarus virginalis
ATATATATATATATATATATATATATTATATATATATATATATAAGTATAAATACATAAATTTTGTAATACGTGGTGTATGTATCTTTACTCCTTCGCAGGAATGAGTCGCAGGAATCCTGTTTAGGCCTATATTCAGTCAGGTGTGACAAGGCCCAGATCGGCCAAACGTTCATCTCTCTTTCCCATTTCTCTGTGGATTTTGCGCATATATGTATAAAATTGACAATATTTATACAAGCCACTTGTATTTATACAGGAGCCTCGTGCTGGCCACGCAACCTATACACTGTACGTGCAGAGTGTCACTTGCTCCTAGAGTGTCTGCCAAGGGCCTGACGTTGGCTGACGCAAGCGAGAATGACAACGATAAAAGTTGAACCCACTCCTCCCCACTGACTGTCCAGTCTTCCGTCCGTGCCAAAAGAGGCAAATAAACGAACACACATTATATGGCCTGCGGGCCGTTGCAAGCAACAGCCTAGTGGACCAAACTCTCACAAGTCAAGCCTGGCCTCGGGCCGGGCTTGGGGAGTAGAAGAACTCCCAGAACCCCATCAACCAGGTATCATATCTCACCAAGGATTCTAAAATTGGCTGCGGGGATCCTATGCAAAGTGCGAAAACAAATTGAGGAATCCCAGATATTTGCCACCAGGTTGGTGCCAGTAACAAGGCTCCTGAAATATGGAGCCCCGTTATAACGTTGTTGTTAAAGATTCGTTACCTGGAACAAAGTTCCAAGTAGCACGGGCTATGGTGAGCCCGTAGTGCCGTTATAAGGAGCTAACTCTAAAATAGCCTAACTAGAGAAGATAACCTGAGGAAACAGGTAGCAATCTATACAACGGTGAAGAACGCCTTTCTTTAAGGAATAAATTAACAATCTACAAACGAGTTACGGGAAGAATGTACGATTGCTGGGTGCATGCAAGTAAGCTATAATTAATTGTAATTAATAATTGTAAATAATATTGATACTAATTATAATTTAATAATAAATTAGTCCCATTCCAATGCAGTTTTCTTCCAAGCACAGAAATTAGTTGTTCAAAAATCCCACTGATGTAACAGCCGCTGTACACTACTGTTTCTTGCCAATCATCGTGTTCCTGACAAGGGTATCAAGTGTAAGGGATCTATCCCGTCATTTATAAGTCTGCAAATCGCTAGATAATTTTATCTCCTGAATGAATATCTGTAGGAACCATCTCTTGTCAAGATATTGACTAGACCTAGAATCAGTTCACTTAAAGATATAATCACTGGAGCACTAACTCTGGACAGAAGAGCCTCCAATAGCAACAGGTGGACCCATTGTGCGATAAACACCATCAATACATTCCATATAACAAACACAGTCACTGAGAAGGTGTCGACGAAATACATGCAGACTTTGTTATACAAGCCCCTTGGGAATCTCCGCCAGCAGACTTTGTTATACAAGCCCCTTGGGAATCTCCACCAGCAGACTTTAAGATTATGGTTCTTGAGGGAAAAAAGAACCAGACTAATCCTCGTCTGCTACGTAACATTGCACAGATGCAAACAGAAGCAAACTTAGCATCCGACAGCTTCACATACTTCACAGATGGATCAGTAGACCAGCAGGGACACGAAACTGGAGCTGCAGTTAAAGCAGGAAACTTTGTAAATAGTTGGAGACTCTCAAATGGGTGTTCGACTTTACAAACAGAGATGCTAGCCATTCAAAAGGCTTTGGAACATGCTCTTGCTCAACACCGACAACATGTTATCATACATACAGATTCGAGAACTGCCATTGAAACCATGCAACAAGAACACATATGTGATAACATACATCTAATAACAAATGTTATATTATTAATGCAAACACTCAAACGACAAGGCCGATGGGGACTTATCAACTGGGTGCCAAGTCATGTGGGAATAATAGGAAATGACATTGCAGACGAAGCTGCAAAACTTGCAACTAAGAGAAGAAATGTAGACATTTACATACCACAGAGTCTATCACAGATTAAGAAAGTGATTAGAAACAGAGCAATGCAGATGATGTACAGTGACCACAACACAGCAGTTGCAACATCAGGATCTGCGGTTGGTACAAGAATTCAACCAACTACGAACCACTTAGTTTGATGGAAGGGAGCAGTAGAACAACAGAAGTACACTTACATCGCATCAGGCTTGGATACCCATGTGCATGGGAAATAGGCTTACAGGTTCCGGAAGATGAGAGGAAATGTCAGCACTGTGGAGAAATGCCCGACAGACCACTGGAACATTATCTAACACAGTGCACAGTTACAACCACAACAGACCACTGGAACATTATCTAACACAGTGCACAGTTACAACCACAACAGACCACTGGAACATTATCTAACACAGTGCACAGTTACAACCTCAACAGACTACTGGAACATTATCTAACACAGTGCACAGTTACAACCACAACAGACCACTGGAACATTATCTAACACAGTGCACAGTTACAACCACAACAGACCACTGGAACATTATCTAACACAGTGCACAGTTACAACCACAACAGACCACTGGAACATTATCTAACACAGTGCACAGTTACAACCACAACAGACCACTGGAACATTATCTAACACAGTGCACAGTTACAACCACAACAGACCACTGGAACATTATCTAACACAGTGCACAGTTACAACCACAACAGACCACTGGAACATTATCTAACACAGTGCACAGTTACAACCACAACAGACCACTGGAACATTATCTAACACAGTGCACAGTTACAACCACAACAGACCACTGGAACATTATCTAACACAGTGCACAGTTACAACCACAACAGACCACTGGAACATTATCTAACACAGTGCACAGTTACAACCACAACAGACTACTGGAACATTATCTAACACAGTGCACAGTTACAACCACAACAGACCACTGGAACATTATCTAACACAGTGCACAGTTACAACCACAACAGACCACTGGAACATTATCTAACACAGTGCACAGTTACAACCACAACAGACCACTGGAACATTATCTAACACAGTGCACAGTTACAACCACAACAGACCACTGGAACATTATCTAACACAGTGCACAGTTACAACCACAACAGACCACTGAAACATTATCTAACACAGTGCACAGTTACAAAACCATTAAGATTTCAACTTAGATTCAACAGAGCAGAAGAAGTTGTTAAACACGTGGGACAAAATCTTACTGAAGCGACCATACGAGTCATAAATACTCATATTCCTCCCAAGTAAAACAGAAACAAGCAACACTTAGTGGGCCAGCCAGAGGCTTAGGGCCCGCCAGTGGGCCAGGCAGAGGCTTAGGGCCCGCCCAGTGGGCCAGCCAGAGGCTTAGGGCCCGCCCAGTGGGCCAGCCAGAGGCTTAGGGCCCGCCCAGTGGGCCAGCCAGAGACTTAGGGCCCGCCCAGTGGGCCAGCCAGAGGCTTAGGGCCCGCCCAGTGGGCCAGCCAGAGGCTTAGGGCCCGCCCAGTGGGCCAGCCAGAGGCTTAGGGCCCGCGCAGTGGACCAGCCAGAGGCTTAGGGCCCGCGCAGTGGGCCAGCCAGAGGCTTAGGGCCCGCGAAGTGGGCCAGCCAGAGGCTTAGGGCCCGCCCAGTGGGCCAGCCAGAGGCTTAGGGCCCGCCCAGTGGGCCAGGCAGAGGCTTAGGGCCCGCCCAGTGGGCCAGCCAGAGGCTTAGGGCCCGCGCAGTGGGCCAGCCAGAGGCTTAGGGCCCGCGAAGTGGGCCAGCCAGAGGCTTAGGGCCCGCCCAGTGGGCCAGCCAGAGGCTTAGGGCCCGCCCACTGGGCCAGCCAGAGGCTTAGGGCCCGCCCACTGGGCCAGCCAGAGGCTTAGGGCCCGCCCAGTGGGCCAGCCAGAGGCTTAGGGCCCGCGCAGTGGGCCAGCCAGAGGCTTAGGGCCCGCGCAGTGGGCCAGCCAGAGGCTTAGGGCCCGCGCAGTGGACCAGCCAGAGGCTTAGGGCCCGCCCAGTGGGCCAGCCAGAGGCTTAGGGCCCGCCCAGTGGGCCAGCCAGAGGCTTAGGGCCCGCCCAGTGGGCCAGCCAGAGGCTTAGGGCCCGCCCAGTGGGCCAGCCAGAGGCTTAGGGCCCGCCCAGTGGGCCAGCCAGAGGCTTAGGGCCCGCCCAGTGGGCCAGCCAGAGGCTTAGGGCCCGCCCAGTGGGCCAGCCAGAGGCTTAGGGCCCGCCCAGTGGGCCAGCCAGAGGCTTAGGGCCCGCCCAGTGGGCCAGCCAGAGGCTTAGGGCCCGCCCAGTGGGCCAGGCAGAGGCTTAGGGCCCGCCCAGTGGGCCAGCCAGAGGCTTAGGGCCCGCACAGGAATTTTCCTGCCAAAAAAAAAATATTGTTGAATCACTTGTGATAAAAAGATTATCGATGTGTATATGTATAAATGATTGTATATATATATATATATATATATATATACAATGAGAAAGGTGAGTACTAAACTTGATTTCAAATTAAAGAACCTTATTCAACGAAGTGACTGGAATAAACACTCTAACCAGGAGTTTGTTATAAACCTCTCAGATAGACAGCTTGATAATGACACGATTACTGCATTAGGATATGGTCTGAGCTTTGCCACATCTAATGGAACAGTCAATTAAGTAGATATTGCCAAAGGTTTCTGCAATCTTGAAAAGTATAGTAATGTCTCAGTTGAAGATATTAATGTGTGCAAAGGGTGATGTATGGTGTTTTACTAAACAATTCTGTTCCTAACTGTCCAAGTCGATTTGTTCATGCGTTCAAAAATCTCAAAAAAGATAGTTCATTACATATTACCAAGGCTGATAAGTCAAATGCAGTAGTTATTATGAATAAAGATGACTATGTCCGAAAAATGGAGTTACTCCTGGAAGACAGGGATACTTATCTATTGATTAATAGAGATCCTACTGAAAAAGTGATTGCACATTTTAACAAATCTCTTAAAACTGTGTGTAAAGGTGATAAAGAGTTGATATTTAGGCTAACAAGTCGATCCCCCTCTCTTCCTTACATGTATGGTCTTATAAAAACTCATAAGCCAAATAATCCGGCAAGGCCGATTATTAGTTCAATTGGTTCGGCGGCTTATAAACTTTCTAAGTGGTTAGTCAAGGTTTTGTCCCCTATAGTTGGTACTATTTCCAACTCACACTTGACAAACAATGTGGACTTAGTTAATAAGCTATCCACACTGAATTTAAATTTTGATTTTAAACTAATAAGTTTCGATGTGACCTCTTTATTCACTAAAGTACCCGTTGATGACCTGTTAGAATTTCTACGTGAGGAACTGCCTAAATATAATTTGAGCTTGCAGACCAATAAAGTATTAGAACTTATCAAATTGTGTATAAAAGACAATTATTTTAGTTTTAATGGAAAATTTTTCAAACAAACATTTGGAATGGCGATGGGCAATCCTCTTTCCCCCGTGTTAAGTAATTTGTATATGGAATTCTTCGAAACAAAAATCTTATCCAGTATTATCCCGGCTAATGTAGTTTGGTTTAGGTATGTTGATGATATTTTGTGTTTATGGCCGTGTGACAAAGACCATATAGTTTTTCTTAATGAACTCAATTCTTTGGTACCTTCAATAAAATTCACTTGTGAGACTGAGGTGAATGGTATGCTTCCGTTTTTGGACATTATGATTCATAGTCACTAGAAAGTTCAAATTTAATGTGTATAGGAAACCTACCAACGTGGGGTCGTATGTTCATTTTTATTCGAATCATCATAGTAAAGTTAAACAGGCAGTATTTTCAGGAATGTTTCTACGAGCTTTGAGGGTGTGCAGCCCTGAGTTTTTTGATGAAGAGATTGCTATAATATATGAAATCGGGAAGAGTTTACAATATCCTAAGAGGTTTTTGGATTTCTCGTTTGAACAAGCCAAGCGTACGTTTTATAATCACATCCCTAAGGCGAAACCAGAAATTATTAACTCATTGGTTGTACCTTATGCGAGTGGACTTGAAAAATTGTCTTTGATTTTTAAGAAACTTAATATAAATTTGGTGTTCACTAATAGTACGATCAAATCCAATTTAATAAAAAACTCCCCTGATACAGCAGGTTGCGTGTATTCAATTCCCTGCAATGATTGTGATTCTGTGTACCTTGGACAAACAGGAAAGTCCTTACAATTGCGGTTGTCACAACATGCTTATAGTATTAGAACTGCCCAAACGTCTAATGCATTGTATCTACATACGAATTTATGCGATCACAATATTAACTGGAATGGTGCAAAAAGCATTACCAATTGTGGGGATTTCGTGGAACGGAATTTGATTGAGTCTGCTCTAATCAGTCAGTGTCCAAATCTTCTTAATGTTAGTACTGGAATGTACAAACTTGATCCATTTTTAAGTTATAATATTGCACAACAGTTTAAGAAAAAACTCTAATTGTTAGAGAGGCTTACAATGTCTCATTATAATTTTATATTTATATATTCATTTATTGCATGTTCATGAGGCTTTTCTTTAATCTTTCATCCTTTTTCTCTGACCGCTTAATCCTCTTTGACCATTCTAAGCTAAGCTTTACCTGTCTCTGGTTAATTCTTTCCCTAGGGATGGGTTGGTCAGGTGTCGGCCTATATATCCTCCCCCTTCCCTTCTCCTCTTGTCAGTCTGGTTTGACAAAGGCTTTAACAAAGTCGAAACGTTACCTCCTTTCATTTTTCTCTGTGGATTTTCCGCATAAAATGATCAGTGTTTTGTGATCGTCAATTGCATATATATATATATATATATATATATATATATATATATATATATATACAGTATGTATATATATATATATATATATATATATATATATATATATATATATATACAGTATGTATATATATATATATATATATATATATAGATATATATATATTCAGTATGTATATATATATAATGTGTGAGTGACGTGCTTATCTCTGAAGCTAGATACAGAT
Organism: Procambarus virginalis; assembly: GCA_020271785.1. Taxonomy (NCBI): domain Eukaryota; kingdom Metazoa; phylum Arthropoda; class Malacostraca; order Decapoda; family Cambaridae; genus Procambarus; species Procambarus virginalis. The sequence goes on from WNGS01169498.1 coordinate 66,489,099, forward strand.
ATAATGAAATAATCAATGATGAATTCAGAGTTTGTCTCCTGTGGATTCCTTGCCATATTGGTCTCCGAATGCATGATAGAACGCAGGAGGAGTAGGTCTGTATATTAAGAGGAGCTGGCATGCACAGAGCTCTTGAACTCGTCCAATGAGGTGGTAGAGGTACTTGGAATCAAGATAGAAAATATGAATCTACTTATTATTTTAATATACAAACCGCCAGATGCAACAGTTGAGGAATTCACTGAACAGATCCACAAAATAGAGAATATCCTTGATAACCTAGCAAACCCAGTACCAGATATCATCTTCCTTGGAGACTTCAATCTACCCAGTTTAAAATGGAGAATAGTAAACAATAACATCATAGCAGGAAGTCAACCTGGAAATAACCAATCACAGGTCAGAGAACTACTGAGATTCTGTAACAAATTCTCGCTCAGTCAGCAGATTACAGAACCAACTAGGAACGAAAACACGCTGGACCTGATATTCACGAACCATGAGGAGCTAATCAGAGACATTACTGTCTCAGACACTACGTACTCGGACCACAAGCTCATTGAAGTGCAAACTAACATTAATAACGGTAGTAGGCCCAAGAGAAACAACAAGCGAGAAGGGTTATTCAATAAATTAAATTTTAATAATAAGAGGATAGACTGGGAGAAAATAAACAGGGAACTTACAAACATTCAATGGGAAAATGTTCTAAGAAATAAAAATCCTACACAAGGAATAGAAAAACTGGCTTCTGAAACATATGAAGTCTGTCTGAAACATGTTCCTTTGAGGAAAGCCAGAAAGAGGTCCAATGTAGAAAGAGAACGCAGACGACATTACAAAAGGAGGAAGAAATTAACGGAAATGCTTAAGCAGACACGACTCTCCATACAGAGAAGAAATAATTTAAACAGGGAGATTGAAGAAATCGAACAGAGACTGAAGCATTCCTATCAGACTGAACTAGAACAGAAAGCAATTCAAGAAATAAAGAAAAACCCAAATATTTCTTCACATATGCTAAATCAAAAGCGAAAACCACTGCCAGTATTGGACCTATTCGTATTAGTGAAGGTTCATACACTGAGGATGACAAAGAAATTAGTGAAATCCAAAAAAAGCAGTATGAGGACATGTTTAGCACTCCGATACTCAGCATGAAAGTGAAAGATTCGGACAATTTCTTTATGAATGATACTCAAACACCTGTAAATATAACTGATATCAACACGAGCGTGGCAGATTTTGAAAGAGAAATTGACAATATGCCCATGCACTCAGCCCCAGGTCCAGACTCATGGAATTCAATATTTATAAAGAAATGCAAAGTGCCAGTAGCACAGGCACTCAGTATAGTGGAGGAAGAGCTTGGACACAGGGGAGATACCAGATGCGCTTAAAGCAGCAGACATTGCCCCTCTACACAAGGGTGGTAGCAAAGCATTGGCAAAGAATTATAGACCAGTTGCACTAACGTCCACATAATAAAAGTATTTGAGAGAGTGATCAGGAGTCAGGTCACTAGATTCATGGAAACCAATGACCTCCACAATCCAGGCCAACATGGATTTAGAGCAGGAAGATCATGCCTCTCACAGCTACTTGACCACTATGACAAAATCACTGAGGCATTAGAGGAAAAACATAATGCAGATGTCGTGTACACAGATTTTGCAAAGGCATTCGACAAATGTGACCATGGAGTGATTGCACACAAAATGAGGTCAATGGGTATAACTGGTAAAGTAGGACGCTGGATACTCAATTTCCTGTCGAACAGAACACAAAGAGTAACAGTCAATCAAGTAAAATCGAGTCCGAGCGCAGTTAAAAGCTCTGTACCTCAAGGTACAGTCCTTGCACCACTGCTGTTCCTTATTCTCATATCAGATATAGACAAAAACACAAGTCACAGCTTCGTGTCATCCTTTGCAGATGATACAAAAATCAGCATGAAAATTACCTCTGCTGAAGACATTGATAAACTACAAACAGATATTAACAAAGTTTTCGACCGGGCAGCAGAAAATAACATGATGTTTAACGGTGATAAATTCCAGGTACTCAGATACGGCAAAAATGAGGATCTTAAACATAATACAGGGTACAAAACACAATCGAATCTGCCCATAGTAGGAAAACAGCATGTCAAGGATTTGGGAATAATGATGTCCGACGACCTAACGTTTAGGGAGCATAACCAAGCAAGTATTGCGTCAGCCAGAAAAATGATAGGATGGATTACGAGAACCTTCAAGTCCAGAAATCCCATCACAATGGTTGTACTCTTCAAATCACTTGTGTTGTCCCGTCTTGAGTACTGCTCAGTACTCACTTCCCCCTTCAGAGCAGGAGAGATTGCTGAAATAGAGGGAATACAGAGAACATATACGGCACGCATAGACGAGATAAAGCACCTAAATTATTGGGATCGACTCAAAGCTCTCCAAATGTAAAGAAAAAGGAGACGAGAGAGATATCAAATAATATACACATGGAAAATACTGGAGGGCCAGGTCCCAAATCTGCACAGTAAAATGACAACGTACTGGAGTGAACGACATGGAAGAAAATGCATAATAGAACCAGTGAAGAGCAGAGGTGCCATGGGCACAATCAGAGAACACTGTATGAACATCAGAGGTCCGCGGTTGTTCAACGTCCTACCAGCGAGCATCAGAAATATTACAGGAACAACCGTGGACATCTTCAAGAGGAAACTAGATTGTTTCCTTCAAGGAGTGCCGGACCAGCCGGGCTGTGGTGGGTATGTAGGCCTGCGGGCCGCTCCAAGCAACAGCCTGGTGGACCAAACTCTCACAAGTCAAGTCTGGCCTCGGGCCGGGCTTGGAGAGTAGAAGAACTCACAGAACCCCATCAACCAGGTATCAACCAGATATAGAACTGATGAGTTGGCCAAGATTTTTGCTCGTAAAGAGAGAATTGATTACCAACTTGGACTGCCTCTGAGCAGCCTGAGGGCAGTAATATCCCAGGAACATCAACTAAATTTCGGAGATTTGAGGCAAAGTGAAATTCATACCAGTTACTCCTTCTATCATCATTCTATTATTCAGGAAGAACCGCACGTCTATGGGTCATCCAATAATGTTAGCAGACTTCTAGATGTTACCACTGTTAGGCTTAGGCTCGGCTACAAGTACCTCTGGGAGTTTGTAACATCTGCTGATGTAGATTTGACTAAATGTAAACTCTGTCAGCAGAACTACTCGCATACTTTGCGTCAGTATATAATGGAATGTGCAAAAATCGCTGAATTTAGAGATAACACTATCAATAGTGTTCAAGAAATGTGTAAGTACTTCATTCATAATGATGTGCTGCCCGAAATCTTAGCGAAGTATCCAAAATTTGCTTACTGTAGGTAATGCATGCACATGACTGTAAAGCTGCCGCCCAGTTGAGTGGGTGTGGAGCACATGGCTGTAAAGCTGCCGCCCAGTTGGGTGGGTGTGGAGCACATGACTGTAAAGCTGCCGCCCAGTTGGGTGGGTGTGGAGCAAGACTAGTAACTGTGTGACTCACCATAGATGTAAAGTGTCTTGTATAGTGACTGTTGTGAGCCTCTTGTTGATCACTTGTGACACAAAAGATTATTGATGTGTGCATTTGTGTGGGTGATTAGATATGTATGTGTATGTATATATGTATATATATTAGTATATTTTGGTAACAGTCTTTTCTGTAGACATATATTATTAAATATGACCGAAAAAGTAAGATTAATAATTCTAACACGAATTTTCTCAATATTTCTTGTTTCTTTTCACTGTTGATGGTAATTGAAAAATCAATTCTCCAAAATTCATTTTTATTCTAGTCTGACGCGACACTTGAACGCGTTTCGTAATAACTTATTACATTTTCAAAGACTTTTAGTTTACACACACACAACTATAACCTGCAAACACTAAACAGAGTTCTTACTATGCTATGATTTAAACAGCTTTCATTTTATACCCGCATTTTGGGTGAGGTGATATGTTACAACAGTTTTGGATGAGGTGAACAAAACTTTCAATACAGGACAGAACACGAAACAATGGGTATTAATTGGGTAAATTGAAGGTATGAATGGAAGTAACTGCAAAGGGCCTATTGGCCCATATTTCTTGATGCTTCTATATTGGAGCGGAGTCTTGAAGTGGGTAGAATATAGTTGTGCATTAATTGGCTGTTGATTGCTGGTGTTGACTTCTTACTTTTTGCGTACTGGGGTGCCCCCCCTAACTTGTGTGTGGAGATGTACCCAACAGTGACCCCAATGCAGTTGCTCTCTGGTGTGCCCCCTAGTGTTGTGGTATTGAGTTATCCTACTAGTTGACTCACATAAATATAATGAATACTGGTGGCCCCCCCCCTAGTGGCTGTGGTATGGGGAGCGGGTACTCACACTCACTACATAGAATTTATATTGGTGACTCACTGTGGTCAACCAGATGACCTACCTTCTTAGCTTCCATCGTTCATAGGCCAATAAGTCAATGGCTTTGTCGCTTTTGTGAATGTTTTTTACAACCACAACAATATTCCCTACTACCCCTCCCTTCACAATGGGCTCTCAGGAGGCTCGAAGTCCCCGCGAGAGTTCAGAACATGTATTGGGCATGGTGTTCCTTATCACTAATGTTCCTGATTCCTCCTGGAATACAGTACCGAGGCAACCACTAGTGGCAGCTCAGGCTGTGCGGAGTTTGGAGATCAGCTGCCTCACATTGACAGGGTCAATTTAGTTCGAGGCTCTCGCAAACTCTTGTGTTTGTATGTTGCTGATGTATAGTAGTATGATGGATGTTCCCGTGGTATACCTGAGATATTAATAGTGGGGTCTGGGAATCCCTTACTTTTCTCCATCCTACTTGGTACAGCAGGGCTGTTGCCTTGCAATAGGTCCCTACATCATCGGTTAACTGCTGGTGGTTGTTGATGACAGAGCTCT
>WNGS01169498.1:66555846-66582976 GCA_020271785.1 Procambarus virginalis
CTCGCCTCGCTCCAGTGTGATCAACAACACTATACTTGTGAAGGAAACTGGCGGATCATCCCGGGGTGTAGTCCACGTGCGCCTGCCTGCACGCCGCTACACGAAACAGCTGCGTGGATCAAGTTATCACAAGTCAAGCCTGGTGCCAGGCCGGGCTAGAACTCTAGGTACACTCCAGGTGTGGCACCACTAGGCACCAGTGTGGCACCACTAGGCACCAGTGTGGCACCACTAGGCACCAGTGTGGCACCACTACTAGGCACCAGTGTGGCACCACTAGGCACCAGTGTGGCACCACTAGGTGAGTGTGGCACCACTAGTCACCAGTGTGGCACCACTAGTCACCAGTGTGGCACCAATAGGCACCAGTGTGGCACCACTAGGAACCAGTGTGGCACCACTAGTCACCAGTGTGGCACCACTAGGCACCAGTGTGGCACCACTAGGCACCAGTGTGGCACCACTAGTCACCAGTGTGGCACCACTAGGCACCAGTGTGGCACCACTAGGCACCAGTGTGGCACCACTAGGCACCAGTGTGGCACCACTAGGAACCAGTGTGGCACCACTAGTCACCAGTGTGGCACCACTAGTCACCAGTGTGCACCACTAGGTAGTGTGGCACCACTAGGCACCAGTGTGGCACCACTAGTCACCAGTGTGGCACCACTAGGCACCAGTGTGGCACCACTAGTCACCAGTGTGGCACCACTAGGTGAGTGTGGCACCACTAGTCACCAGTGTGGCACCACTAGGCACCAGTGTGGCACCACTAGGCACCAGTGTGGCACCACTAGGCACCAGTGTGGCACCACTAGGAACCAGTGTGGCACCACTAGTCACCAGTGTGGCACCACTAGTCACCAGTGTGGCACCACTAGGTGAGTGTGGCACCACTAGGCACCAGTGTGGCACCACTAGGCACCAGTGTGGCACCACTAGTCACCAGTGTGGCACCACTAGGTGAGTGTGGCACCACTAGGCACCAGTGTGGCACCACTAGTCACCAGTGTGGCACCACTAGTCACCAGTGTGGCACCACTAGTCACCAGTGTGGCACCACTAGGCACCAGTGTGGCACCACTAGTCACCAGTGTGGCACCACTAGGTGAGTGTGGCACCACTAGGCACCAGTGTGGCACCACTAGTCACCAGTGTGGCACCACTAGTCACCAGTGTGGCACCACTAGTCACCAGTGTGGCACCACTAGTCACCAGTGTGGCACCACTAGTCACCAGTATGGCACCACTAGTCACCAGTGTGGCACCACTAGGCACCAGTGTGGCACCACTAGGCACCAGTGTGGCACCACTAGTCACCAGTGTGGCACCACTTGTCACCAGTATGGCACCACTAGTCACCAGTGTGGCACCACTAGGCACCAGTGTGGCACCACTAGGCACCAGTGTGGCACCACTAGTCACCAGTGTGGCACCACTAGGCACCAGTGTGGCACCACTAGGCACCAGTGTGGCACCACTAGGCACCAGTGTGGCACCACTAGTCACCAGTGTGGCACCACTAGGCACCAGTGTGGCACCACTAGGCACCAGTGTGGCACCACTAGGCACCAGTGTGGCACCACTAGGAACCAGTGTGGCACCACTAGTCACCAGTGTGGCACCACTAGGTGAGTGTGGCACCACTAGGTGAGTGTGGCACCACTAGGCACCAGTGTGGCACCACTAGGCACCAGTGTGGCACCACTAGTCACCAGTATGGCACCACTAGGCACCAGTGTGGCACCACTAGGCACCAGTGTGGCACCACTAGGCACCAGTGTGGCACCACTAGTCACCAGTATGGCACCACTAGGCACCAGTGTGGCACCACTAGGCACCAGTGTGGCACCACTAGGCACCAGTGTGGCACCACTAGGCACCAGTATGGCACCACTAGTCACCAGTGTGGCACCACTAGGCACCAGTATGGCACCACTAGTCACCAGTGTGGCACCACTAGGCACCAGTGTGGCACCACTAGGCACCAGTGTGGCACCACTAGGCACCAGTGTGGCACCACTAGGCACCAGTGTGGCACCACTAGGCACCAGTGTGGCACCACTAGTCACCAGTATGGCACCACTAGGTGAGTGTGGCACCACTAGGCACCAGTGTGGCACCACTAGGCACCAGTGTGGCACCACTAGTCACCAGTATGGCACCACTAGGCACCAGTGTGGCACCACTAGGCACCAGTGTGGCACCACTAGGCACCAGTGTGGCACCACTAGTCACCAGTATGGCACCACTAGGCACCAGTGTGGCACCACTAGGCACCAGTGTGGCACCACTAGGCACCAGTGTGGCACCACTAGGCACCAGTATGGCACCACTAGTCACCAGTGTGGCACCACTAGGCACCAGTGTGGCACCACTAGGCACCAGTGTGGCACCACTAGGCACCAGTGTGGCACCACTAGTCACCAGTATGGCACCACTAGGCACCAGTGTGGCACCACTAGGCACCAGTGTGGCACCACTAGTCACCAGTGTGGCACCACTAGGCACCAGTATGGCACCACTAGTCACCAGTGTGGCACCACTAGGCACCAGTGTGGCACCACTAGTCACCAGTGTGGCACCACTAGGCACCAGTGTGGCACCACTAGTCACCAGTGTGGCACCACTAGTCACCAGTGTGGCACCACTAGGCACCAGTGTTGCACCACTAGGCACCAGTATGGCACCACTAGTCACCAGTGTGGCACCACTAGGCACCAGTGTGGCACCACTAGTCACCAGTGTGGCACCACTAGGCACCAGTGTGGCACCACTAGTCACCAGTGTGGCACCACTAGGCACCAGTGTGGCACCACTAGGTGAGTGGCACCAGTGTGGCACCACTAGGTGAGTGGCACCAGTGTGGCACCACTAGGCACCAGTGTGGCACCACTAGGCACCAGTGTGGCACCACTAGGCACCAGTGTGGCACCACTAGGCACCAGTGTGGCACCACTAGTCACCAGTGTGGCACCACTAGGCACCAGTGTGGCACCACTAGGCACCAGTGTGGCACCACTAGTCACCAGTGTGGCACCACTAGGCACCAGTGTGGCACCACTATTCACCAGTGTGGCACCACTAGTCACCAGTGTGGCACCACTAGGCACCAGTGTGGCACCACTAGTCACCAGTGTGGCATCACTAGGTGAGTGTGGCACTTCCCGTCTGGGTATGCCACCAAGGGTGACCAATGCCAACTTATGATACAACATCACCAAAATAGTCATTACGCTCTGACGACTTTTTCTGTGGCTGTACACCTGTTCTCCTCAGTCACAACTATACACCTGTTCTCCCCAGTCACAGCTGTACACCTGTTCTCCCCAGTCACAACTGTACACCTGTTCTCCCCAGTCACAGCTGTACACCTGTTCTCCCCAGTCACAACTGTACACCTGTTCTCCTCAGTCACAACTATACACCTGTTCTCCTCAGTCACAACTATACACCTGTTCTCCCCAGTCACAACTGTACACCTGTTCTCCCCAGTCACAACTGTACACCTGTTCTCCCCAGTCACAGCTGTACACCTGTTCTCCCCAGTCACAACTGTACACCTGTTCTCCCCAGTCACAACTGTACACCTGTTCTCCCCAGTCACAACTGTACACCTGTTCTCCCCAGTCACAGCTGTACACCTGTTCTCCCCAGTCACAGCTGTACACCTGTTCTCCCCAGTCACAGCTGTACACCTGTTCTCCCCAGTCACAGCTGTACACTTGTTCTCCCCAGTCACAACTGTACACCTGTTCTCCCCAGTCACAGCTGTACACCTGTTCTCCCCAGTCACAACTGTACACCTGTTCTCCCCAGTCACAACTGTACACCTGTTCTCCCCAGTCACAGCTGTACACCTGTTCTCCCCAGTCACAACTGTACACCTGTTCTCCCCAGTCACAACTGTACACCTGTTCTCCCCAGTCACAACTGTACACCTGTTCTCCCCTTGAGGTTACCTTGAGGTTACCTTGAGGTGCTTCCGGGGCTCAGCGTCCCCGCGGCCCGGTCGTCGACCAGGCCTCCTGGTTGCTGGACTGATCAACCAGGCTGTTAGACGCGGCTGCTCGCAGCCTGACGTATGAGTCACAGCCTGGTTGATCAGGTATCCTTTGGAGGTGCTTATCCAGTTCTCTCTTGAACACTGTGAGGGGTTTGCCAGTTATGCCCCTTATGTGTAGCGGAAGCGTGTTGAACAGTCTCGGGCCTCTGATGTTGATAGAGTTCTCTCTCAGAGTACCTGTTGCACCTCTGCTTTTCAACGGGGGTATTCTGCACATCCTGCCATGTCTTCTGGTCTCATGTGATGTTATTTCCGTGTGCAGGTTTGGGACCAGCCCCTCAATATTTTCCACGTGTAAATTATTATGTATCTCTCCCGCCTGCGCTCAAGGGAGTACAGATTTAGGCTCTTTAGTCGGTCCCAGTAATTTAGATGTTTTACTGAGTGGATTCTAGCAGTAAAGGATCTCTGCACGCTCTCCAGGTCAGCAATTTCTCCAGCTTTGAAAGGGGCTGTCATTGTGCAGCAGTACTCCACTCTAGAGAGCACAAGCGTTTTGAAAAGTATCATCATCGGTATAGCATCTCTAGTGTGAAAAGTTCTTGTTATCCAACCTGTCATTTTTCTTGCAGTTGTGACGGCTACTTTATTGTGTTCTTTAAAGGTAAGGTCTTCCGACATGAGTACACCCAGATCCTTTACATTGCCTTTTCGTTCTATGTTATGATTTGCCTGAGTTTTGTACGTGGTTTCCGTTTTATATTTTCAATTTTTCCGTAGCGCATGAGCTGGAACTTATCTTCGTTAAACACCATATTATTTTCTGTAGCCCATAGAAAGACCTGATCTACATCTGATTGGAGGTTTGCTGTGTCCTCTATGTTGCCAACTCTCATGAAAATCCTAGTGTCATCTGCAAAGGATGATACAGTGCTATAGGTTGTGTTCTTGTCTATGTCCGATATGAGGATGAGAAAAAGTACTGGAGCAAGCACAGTACCCTGGGGGACTGAGCTCTTCACGGTTGATGGGCTGGATTTTATTTTGTTGACTATTACACATTGGGTTCTGTTAGTCAGGAAATTGTAGATCCATCTGCCTATTTTCCCGGTAATTCCTTTTGAACGCATTTTATGTGCAATAACACCATGGTCACATTTATCAAAAGCTTTTGCGAAATCTGTGTAAATTACATCAGCGTTTTGTTTGTCTTCCATAGCATCTAATGCCATATCATAGTGGTCCAGCAACTGCGACAGGCAAGAGCGCCCTGTTCTGAAACCATGTTGTCCGGGGTTATGGAGATGCTGTGATTCCATGTATTTTGTGATCTTACTTCTTAGCACTCTCTCAAAAATTTTTATGATGTGCGATGTTAGTGCTATCGGTCTGTAATTTTTTGCCTCTGCCTTATTTCCTCCTTTATGGAGTGGTGCTATCTCTGCTGTTTTTAGTATGTCAGGGATAACGCCAGTATCTAGGCTTTGTCTCCACAGAATGTGAAGGGCCTGCGATAGTGGTTTTTTACAGTTCTTGATGAATATGGAGTTCCAAGAATCCGGGCCTGGTGCAGAGTGCATAGGCATACTGTTTATGGCTTCTTCAAAATCCAGTGGGGATAGGTGACGTCTGATATATGATTTGATGTTGGTATCATATCCATGAAAAATTCATTTGGGTTATCAATCTTTAGTGCGTTTAATGGCTCGCTGAAAACAGAGTCGTACTGCTTCCTCAGTAACTCGCTCATTTCTTTGTTGTCATCGGTGAAAGTTCCATCTCCTTTCGCAGGGGCCCGATACTAGATGTGGTTTTTGATCTTGATTTTGCATAGGAGAAAAAATATTTCGGATTTCTCTCTATTTCACTGATGGCCTTTTGCTCTCTTTGCCTCTCCTGGGTTTTGTATGATTCTTGTAGCTTGAGTTCAATTGTTTCTATTTCTCTACCTAACCTTCTCGCCGTTCTTGAGATAGGGTGCGACTCTCAAGTTGTTCCGCGATTCGTTTTCTTCGCCTATATAGGGAACGACGTTCCCGTTCCAATCTGCATCTCTTTCTCTTTTTTCTTAGGGGTATGCGGTTTGAACATATTTCTAGTGCTACTGAGCTTATTTTTTCCAGGCACTGGTTCAGGTTTGCATTTTCTAGCTGTTCTTCCCAGTTTATTTCTGTGAAGTCCTGGTTTATTTGCTCCCAGTTTATCTGTTTATTATTGAAGTTGAATTTGCTGAAATCTCCTCCACCGGAATCTGGACTGGTTTTGAAGGTCCATTCCCCATGGTTGTCAGAACTTCAATTAAGTTGTGATCTGAGTAACAGGTATTTGTAATCATTATGTTCCCGATCAATTCATCATTATTAGTGAAAATGAGGTCCAGCGTGTTCTCCTTCCTAGTTGGTTCTACTATTTGCTGGTTTAAGGCAAACCTATCGCACATCCGTAGCAGGTCATTTGCATGTGCCTGTTCATTTAGGCTACTTCCTGGTATTCTTTCTGATATTACTGTATTAGCCAGGTGCTTCCATTTCAGGTGCCGTAGGTTGAAGTCCCCAAGCAGGATGATGTTCGGAGCTGGATTTGTGAGGTTTTCCAAGCAGTGTTCTATTTTCATTAGTTGGTCTTTAAACTGCTGAGGGTTTGCCTCCGGTGACTTATATACAAGGACAACAACTACATTTAGGATCTCTATTTTGATTATCAGCACTTCCACCATATCATTTGAGGTGTTTAGCAGCTCAGTACAGATGAGTGTGTCTTTGATGTAGAGGCTGACCCCACCCTGAAGCCGGTGTTTCCTATCACATCTGAAAAGATTGTACTCCGAGATCCATATTTCACCATCAGGTAGTCCTTAGTGTGAGTTTCCGTTAGGGCTGCAAACACTGCATTTGCCTCATGAAGGAGACCATCTATAAAGTGAACTTTGTTGGATTTGCGTGTTTTTATACCCTGGATGTTGGCAAATATAAATGATGTTATCAGTTACAACTATACACCTGTTCTCCTCAGTCACAACTATACACCTGTTCTCCTCAGTCACAACTGTACCCCTTTCTCCTCAGTCACAACTGTACACCTGTTTTCTCCCCAGTCACAACTGTACACCTGTTCTCCTCAGTCACAACTGTACACCTGGTCTCCCCCCCGTCACAACTGTACACCTGTTCTCCTCAGTCACACACTGTACACCTGTTCTCCCCCCAGTCCACAACTGTACACCTGTTCTCCTCAGTCACAACTGTACACCTGTTCCCCCCCAGTCACAACTGTACACCTGTTTCTCCCCAGTCACAGCTGTACACCTGTTCTACCCAGTCACAACTGTACACCTGTTCTCCCCAGTCACAACTATACACCTGTTCTCCCCAGTCACAGCTGTACACCTGTTCTCCCCAGTCACAACTGTACACCTGTTCTCCTCCCAGTCACAACTGTACACCTGTTCTCCCCAGTCACAACTGTCAATAATTTAGGTGCTTTATCTCGTGTATGCGTGCCGTATATGTTCTCTGTATTCCCTCTATTTCAGCAATCTCTCCTGCTCTGAAGGGGGAAGTGAGTACTGAGCAGTACTCGAGACGGGACAACACAAGTGACTTGAAGAGTACAACCATTGTGATGGGATCCCTGGATTTGAAAGTTCTCGTAATCCAATCGATCATTTTTCTGGCTGACGCAATATTTGCTTGGTTATGATCCCTAAACGTTAGGTCGTCAGACATCATTATTCCCAAATCCTTGACATGCTGTTTTTCTATTATATGGGAAGATTTGATTGTGTTTTGTACCCTGTATTATGTTTCAGGTCCTCATTTTTGCCGTACCTGAGTACCTTGAAATTTATCACTTTTAAACATCATGTTATTTCTGCTGCCCAATCGAAAACTTTGTTGACATCTGCTTGTAGTTTTTCAATGTCTTCAGCAGAGGTAATTTTCATGCTGATTTGTGTCATCTGCAAAGGANCTCTCCTTGCCCACCCTTCTCAGTTGCCTCCTCCTCCTCCTCCTCCAGACCCTGCTTGTCTGCCTCTGGTCTGTCCTCCCGCTCCTTTCCCCTCCTTCTTTACTCAGTTTACCCATGCCACCTAACCCTAACTTCGCTGACCCTGTGTGCTTCTTTAACGTGCGTGTTCCTTTTTCACCTTTCATTCTTCTTTGCTCTCTGTTGCTACCCTTACTCTTTTGTCGATGTCTATTCTTCAGTGGAACATCCGTGGATATTACACAGTTTCCTTGACCTCCAACTTCTAATTTCACAGTTTTCACCCCTTTGTATCTGTCTCCAGGAGCCGATGCTTGGTGCTCGTCCTGGTCACTTCCGTGGCTATTCTTTTCTCTTCCCCCCCCCCCCAGCTGTTGCTGGGGCCTATAACTCTTCTGCTCTCTTGATTCCCTCAGATGTTCCCTTCGTCCCTTACTTTTTTCATCACCTCTCCACTGTTCTGCTGCCCATGTCTTTGTGCATAATGGTACACGGTTTATTCCATTTATCTCCCCCCTACTGTCCCATTTTCTCTTCCCGATCTTAAACACCTCCTAGATGCCTGTGCTCCTGCTAGGTGATTTCAATTGTCGTCATGCCCTTTGGGTGATGCACTGACAAACACCCGGTTCGCCTCCTTGAACCTTTCATCCTCTCTTCTTCCTGTCTCTTCTGAATTCTGGTGAGCCCACTCATTTGACACTCTCGGACTCGCTCCCTTTCCTGTCTCGATCTTTCTCTGTGCTCTTCATCCCTTTCCTTAGATTTTGGGTGGTGGTCCTTGATGACCTCCATGGCAGTGACCATTTTCCTATTCTTTTTACCTTTTTCTTTTTTCACCCTCCTCTCTCCATTCCTAGGTGGCAGTTTGCTGAGGCTGACTGGTGCCTCTTTACTCTCAGTGCTACTATTTCCGACCTCTCCGCTCTGCCGCTCCTTCGTGCCCTCCTTCTTTTTCATGACACTGTTTTTGACACTGCCCTCCACTCTATTCCTCACTCTTCCTCTCGGGGAACGAGGAAGTGCGTTCCCTGGTGGAATGTGGACTGTGCTCGGGCTGTCCGCTATAAGCGTGCAGCCTGGAAAAAGCATCACTGCCGGCAGACGGTTGAGCCCTTTCTTCTGTTTCGGAAGGCAAGTGCGGTGGCCCATAGGACCATCCATGCAGCTAAACGTGCATGCTGGATGTCTTATGTCTCCACCGTTACGTCCGAAACTCCTCTGCCACTGGTCTGGAAGCGTATCCGCAAAATAGCAGGTAAGTTCGTTCCCGATGTCTCGCCGGTCCTTCACCTCCGTGGTGCTCTTGTGGCGGACCTGTTTCAGGTCGCGACTGAACTGGGTTCCCACTTTTCATCTGTTAGTTCTGGTTCTCATCTTCCCCAATCCTTCCTTCTTCGTAAGCCTATTCTTGAATCTCGCCCTTTAGATTTTGGTACCCATCTTCGCCTTCCCAATAACGATCCCTTCTCTCTCTCTCTCTGAGCTTCAGTCTGCCCTAACCCTCTGCAGTTCTACGGCAGCAGGCTCCGATGGCATTCATTATGAAATGCTTTGCCATCTCCCTCCGTGCACGTTTCAGTATTTACTGAGTCTGTGCAATCAGGTCTGGGAGTCATTGTCAGTCCCTGAGGACTGGCTCGATGCTGTTGTTCTCCATGTTCGGAAACCAGGGTCTCTCGGGTCATCCCCCAAGGACTTCTGCCCTATTGCCCTCACGAGTTGTGTCTGCAAGCTCTTTGAACATATGGTTAACGTTCATTTGATGTGGTTCTTGGAAACCTATCACCACCTCTCTCCTTCTCAATTTGGTTTTCACAAGTGCCGCAGCACAACGGATGTCCTGGTAAACTTGGAGGTCTATATTCGTACTGCTTTTGCTGCGAGGACCTCCGTTATTGCCGTCCTTTTTGACCTGGAAAAGGCTTACGACACTACCTGGCGGTATCATATTCTGTCTCAACTTCATTCTTTTGGCCTTCATGGGAATCTCCCTCTCTTCCTCCAAAGTTTCCTCTTTCGTCGTTCCTTTCGCGTGAGGCTTGGTACCACTCTCTCTGCCCCTTTTAGGCAGTATGAGGGTGTGCCCCAGGGTAGTGTTCTGAACACTACTCTTTTTCTAGTTGCCCTCAATGGTCTTCTTTCCTCTCTTCCTTCTGGTGTCTTCTCCGCTCTCTTTGTTGACGATCTTACCCTTTGCTGTCAGGGTGATGATTCACCTCTCCTTCAACGGTGGCTTCAACTTGCGATTGATCCCATGTCATCTTAGGCCACTGATCATGGCTTCAAGTTCTCTGTGTCTAAGACTTGTGCTATGACTTTTACTCGGAAGCATGTCGTTCTTCGTCCCACTTTGTCGCTTTATGGTCATTCCCTTGTGTACAGGGATTCCGCTAAGCTTTTGGGGTTAATCTTTGACACTCGTTTGTCTTGGTCGCCCCATATCTCTTACCTCCAAGTTGAATGCTCTAAGGCCCTTAACCTACTTAAGGTTTTGTCCCATACTTCTTGGGGAGCGGATAGGCGCACGCTCCTCTATTTGCACTCCTCTCTGGTCCTGTCTAAATCGATTATGGTTGCCCTGCATACTCTTCTGCTTCTCCTTCTACTCTTCACCGTCTTGACGCTTTGCACCATACTGGGTTGCGTCTCAGCTCTGGTGGCTTTCGTTCGACTTACCCCCCCCCCCTCAGTTTGTATGTTGACACTGGCTTCTTCTCTCTCCAGGACCACCGTGATCGCTACTGTCTTCGCTATCTTGCACGGTCCTTACAACATCCTTCCTCTCGCCTATGTTGTGCTTTAACTTCTACCCCTCCTGTGGTTCCTGTTCCTCTTCATCGCCTCCCTCTTTCTGTCTGTCTATCTCACTTACAGAACTCCCTTTCCGTTCGTATTTCTAATGTTTCTCCTCGTATTGTTCCTTCCTTGCCCCCATGGAGAGTCCCCCTTCCAAAGTTTTGTACATCCTTCACCAGCATCACTAAGGCTTTTACCCCTCCTACGATTCTGAAACTCCTTTTCCTTGAGCACTTTTCTTCACACTCCCACTCTGTTTCCATTTTCACCGATGGGTCTAAGTCTGCGAATGGTGTGGGCTACTCTGTTGTTTTTCCTGACCGCACTTATATGTATGTCACCGCTAGGGAAGCTATCCGTTTTTGTCCCATCTCCCGTAAAGGTATTCCTTATTCCGACTTTTAACTTGTTATTCATTCCTCCATCCTTGCCCGTTGGCAGAGTTGTTGGTCTTCTGTAGTTGGTAACAAGCTGTGCACTCTTAAACGTAGTGTATCCTCGTGGCCTTCCTCCTGCCACTGTAACCGGCGGTGGGAAACTGCTCTAGCAAGGTTGCGGATTGGCCATACTCGCTTAACTCACGGTCACTTAATGGAGCGCTGCAATGATCCTTATTGTCTAAATTGCGTTGTCCCTCTTACAGTTGTGCATATCCTTGTTGAATGTCCTGACTTCCAGGACGTGCATGTGTCTTGCTTTCCAACCGTCCCTCGTGGTCACTTGTCTCTCGATAGAATTCTTGGTGAATCGGATACTTTGATATCGTTCGCCTTATGTGTTTCTGTTCTCGTATTGGCATTCTTGGTGATATTTAGCGCCCTCTTATTATTTTGCACTTTGATGGTGCTACATAGTCTTCCCGGTTTGGTGCCTTCATTTGATAATTACTTACTCCTACACTCCCAAGGTTAGGTTAGGTCGTGGTTTTCTATATAGCTTTTCAGGTAAACTCTAATATTCACAATATTTTGGTGCAATGCTGGCAATTAAGTGTATTTATGTACTATACTGATAGTCAGGATTGTACTTATTTCAGTTAGTATTAAAACATACTGTCTATTCGGAGGATGGGCTGTATATGTAATACCTCCACTGAGGCAATACTTATGTAATGGCTTGATAATTTTCTTTTAGTTCATTGTGTCGGGGGACAGGTTATTAGGGACAGGCCCAACCATTTCTGTCCCGTCCAGGATTCGAACCCGGAATTCTCGATTGTGCATAGAGACCGGACCCAACTGTACTACCGGGACCCTTGGTCCAGGACGGACCCTACCAGGGACCCTAGGTCCAGGACGGACCCTGGGTCCAGGACGGACCGAAACGTCATCGCTTCTACTGAGCTACAAGTGCTTCATTCAAACGTAATTAAAGGGCCATTTCTATTGCAAAACTGATGTCCACTGTGACAGTCCTATTAACATTACAAATGTCCTATATACTGTCTCCAAATATAAATATACATAATTGTGGGCGCCAAAACCTGGGTATAGAATACCATGGAATATAAGCCCGAGGTATAGGACTATGTGCCCCGAGAAACCTTGAAGAGGTTGTTGAGATAATCACCCGAAACAGTGACACAGAAATATATATTACAACAAACGTGTTATTTAACTCTCTTGGTGGTAATCAAATGTCACAGAGAATCTAATACATCCCAAGGCACAGATGTAAACAAGATCTGAAGAGGCTATAGCCAAGAAGTTAATGGCGGACCAACCTCGGGTTGTAGTGGACATGTGGGCCTTGGGGGTCGCTCCAAGCAACAGCCTGTTGGACCAAGATATCTTGGCCTCAGGCCGGGCTTGGGGATTACAAGAATTCCCAGAGCCCACTTTAGGTATACTCCATGTATGAACCAGTTCTGGCGAGTCATTGATGAGGTATGAACCAATCCTGGCGAGGTATATACCTCAGTGAGGTATATGAGGTATAAACCTCAAATTATGACATTAAATAAGTAATTATTTCCCTTCCCCACCCCTGTCAACCCCCCTCTTTTACCTGGATGAAAGCAGGGTCCTCATCTTCGAAATCATCTGGATCCTGCACAAGATCCTCCTCCAGGAGTGATGCCAGGATGCCTCGAGGGCGGCGCGCTGGTGGTGTAGCGGTGGGCGTGGGCGGCGGCGTGGTGGGGCCGCCTGCTCCTTTCCTCCAGTGTTCCCATAGTTTCCAACATACCAGGGAACCCACGCCCACTAAAAAAATGACGCTGCCCGCTCGAACTGCAACAAGAAGAAATAAAACGGTTAACATCAAATCACCTGTTAATTAATCCTACCCCTCCTCTGTTGTTTAAGATTCAGCTACTGGGAACAAAAAGTTCCAGGTAGCACGGGCTATGGTGAGCCCGTAGTGGACTTACTTGGCACAGGAGCGAGGCTGTAACTGTGAACCAGTCCTCGCACTAGTCAGTTAAAAACAGCGGCTGTCCTCTCCAGACGCATTCATTAATTGTAACATACTGGCTTGTTCTTGTATAAGAACATAAGAACAAAGGTAACTGCAGAAGGCCTATTGGCCCATACGAGGCAGCTTCTATCTATAACATAAGAACATAAAATTTGGGGATTTAAATCTAATTTGGGGATTTTAAATCTAATTTGGGGATTTAACTTTGTCATCCTACGCTGGACACGTTCAAATGAATTTATATCCATTCTATAGTACGGCGACCAAAACTGAACTGCATAATCTAAATGGGGCCTAACCAGAGCAAGATATAGCTGAAGAACCACACCAGGTGCCTTGTTACTAACGCTTCGATTAATAAATTTTGATTTAATAAATTAGATTTTTGCCCGAAACGCTGCGCGTACTAGTGGCTTTACAAGATTGTAATACTGTCCTATTCAATGTATTCTCACAAACCCAATGTACCTTCTTGTATATAAATAAATAAATAAATAAATAAATTTAATAAATAAATAAATCCCAGTGTCCTATTTGCCTTATTACGAACATTCATGCATTGATTTTTTGGTTTCAAATTCTTACTAATCATAACTCCCAGATCCCTTTCGCAATCCGACCTCGCAATCTCTACACCATCCAGCTCGTATCTTGTTACTCTATCATCATTACCTAGCCTCAGAACTTTACATTTATCAGCATTAAACTGCATCTGCCAATCTTTTGACCATTTCAAAACCCTATTTAGATTATGCAGTTCAGTTTTGGTCGCCGTACTATAGAATGGATATAAATTCACTTGAACGTGTCCAGCGTAGGATGACTAAGTTAATTCCCCAAATTAGAAATCTTTTATATGAAGAAAGATTAGCAAAGCTTAAGTTGCATTCACTGGAAAGGCGAAGAGTTAGGGGTGACATGATAGAGGTTTACAAGTGGATGAATGGACATAACAAAGGGGATATTAATAGGGTATTAAATGTATCAACACAAGACAGAACACGAAACAATGGGTATAAATTAGATAAGTTTAAATTTAGGAAAGACTTGGGTAAATACTGGTTCGGTAACAGGGTTGTTGATTTGTGGAACCAATTGCCGCGTAACATTGTGGAGGTGGGGTCCCTCGATTGTTTCAAGCGTGGGTTGGACATGTATATGAGTGGGATTGGGTGGTTATAGATAGGAGCTGCCTCGTATGGGTCAATAGGCCTTCTGCAGTTACCTTTGTTCTTATGTTCTTATTTGTATTTGAAGTACGTGAAGTGAAGCATTCATAAAATTGTAGTCCAAACAGAGGACGTGAGCAAAGCTCTTATTCCAGAAGTGTTCGGACGTCATCAGTTGTGAGTCGTGTGTAATTCGCTTTTCATTCGCAAACAGGGGGTTTGGCGTTGAATTAACGAGCTTGGATCTTTGTACGCGAGAACGGACTGGAATTAAAAAGCTTTTTATGGGTTATGTAATCTTTAGGAGTAAACATTTGAATGAGCGTTTTCTGTTCTGGGAAGTGTGTTCATTTTGTGGTTCTAGTGAACACACTAAATTTCAAACTTTATTATATTATGCTTACAACATCACATCTAAGTCATTGTACTTCAGATGACAGTTCAAAATGGCAGCGAGCGGTTACACAACTATCACCCAGGAATGTTAACAGCCTTACGTTTTTAATGTCTGGGGTTTTGTGATTTCTCTTTTCAGGTCTTGTTTGAGAAATGTATCTCATTTATGTTTTATTTGTGAGAAATGCGCTTCTTTTACGTCTTGTGTGCGAGAAATTTGCCTCTTACGTCTTGTTCGAGAAAGGTATCCTACTCTTTTGTGAGAAATATGTCTCTGATGTCGTGTTTGTGAGAAATGCGTGTTCTTTATGTGTAATAAAGGGTGACAAAACATAGTTTTAAATATCTTTAAGATATAATTATTTATTGCTGTCTGCAGGTTAGCGTTATGAAGGGGGGAGGAGGTCTGCCAGCGTGTGTGTGTGTACTCACCTAGATGTGCTTGCAGCCTCGTACTAGGCTCCAAGCCTCGCCTCGCTGCATAAATCTTAGATTTATGCAACATTTCTAACGCGTTTACCGCCCACAAGATGGGTATGGGGCGCATAATAAATGAACTAAACTAAAAAAAACTACTATCACACTTACATTGTAAAACTTTGAACTGAATTAACATCGACATCTACGTCTAATTTATTCCGGTTATTGACAGTTCTAACGCTGAAAACTTCTATCTGACGTCTCTGGCTCGTTGACCAGACCACACACTAGAAGGTGAAGGGACGACGACGTTTCGGTCCGTCCTGGACCATTCTCGAGTCGAAGGGACGTCGTCGTCCCTTCACCTTCTAGTGTATGGTCTGGCCAACTTACTTTAGCCACGTTATTGTGACTTATCGCCTGTCACTGGCTCATTTGCGCTCTAGTTTCCATTGTTGACCCCTCCTTCTGCTGTTCCTAACTTTGAGCAATGCTGCTTTGTCGACCTTGGCAGTCTCTCTTTAAATCTTATGTTTTTTATAATGTCCCTTCATGATAAAAAATCTTCCTTCATTTTATCATGTTTTTATCATGTCCCTTTTTTTATCAATCTCTTCTGTTCTCCAGTGTGGTAAAATCCAGTTCTCTCAGTCTTTCCTTATAGCTCAATCCCCTCAGCTCCGGAACGAGTCTCGTTGCATATCTTAATTGAACATAAGAACATAAGAACAAAGGTAACTGCAGAAGGCCTATTGGCCCATACGAGGCAGCTCCTATTTATAACCACCCATTGGCAATTGGACTTTTTCTAGTTTCTTTTCGTCATTTGTCAAGTAAGGATTCCATGCTGGAGATGCATATTAAAAAGTGGATCTCACCTTCACTGTATATAAGGCCCGGAAAGCCCCTTTGTCCCCAGGGATACCGTTCAGTGGTACGTAAGTCCACTACGGGCTCACTATAGACCGTGCTACTTGCCCCGCTCCTGTGCCAGGTAAGTCCACTATGGGCTCACCATAGCCCGTGCTACTTGCCCCGCTCCTGTGCCAGGTAAGTCCACTACGGGCTCACCATAGACCGTGCTACTTGGAACTTTTTGTTCCCAGTAGCTGGATCCAGAACAACAAACACCCTTTGTCCAAATTCCTGAAGGATACACGGATATTTGCAAATATGCCGTATGCAGGTGTTACATGTCCACTCCCGGGTCTTTCTCATTGTCTGATTGTGAAATCTGTATTCGTGTCACTGTATACTGGTGAGTGTGTGAATGGTGGGAGTGGTAGAAGCAGCAAGGGAGAGCCAACAGCTATTTCCGGTAACAAGGTGATCTCTCCCACCTGTAATTAAACATGATGGCACTGTGCGTAGACACTGTCGAGCGCGTACACACACACACACACACACACACACACACACACACCCACACACACACACACACCACACACACACACACACACACACACACACACACACAGATTCCTGAGCCTACTGGGCTCTATCATATCTACATATGAAACTGTGTATGGAGTCAGCCTCCACCACATCACTGCCTAATGCATTCCATCCGTTAACTACTCTGACACTGAAAAAGTTCTTTCTAACGTCCCTGTGGCTCATGTGAGTACTCAGTTTCCACCTGTGTCCCCTTGTTCGCGTACCACCCGTGTTAAACAGTTTATCCTTGTCTACCCTGTCAATTCCTCTGATAATTTTGTAGGTA
Source organism: Procambarus virginalis (assembly GCA_020271785.1). NCBI lineage: Eukaryota > Metazoa > Arthropoda > Malacostraca > Decapoda > Cambaridae > Procambarus > Procambarus virginalis. Next base: position 66,572,765 of record WNGS01169498.1, read on the forward strand.
GTAATCATGTCTTCCCTTACTCTTCATGTCTTCCATGTGTCATAAGGTGCATTTCACTCAGCCTTTCCTCGTAACTCATCCCTCTTAGTTCTGGGACTAGTCTAGTGGCATACCTCTGAACTTTTTTTTCTGAACAAACCACACACACACACACACACACACACACACACCACACACACACACACACCACACACACACACACACACACACACACTGTGAGCGTGCGTGTGTGCGTGCATGGGTGCGTGTATGCGTGCATGGGTGCGTGTACTCACCTAGTTGTACTCACCTAGTTGTGTTTGCGGGGGTTGAGCTCTGGCTCTTTGGTCCCGCCTCTCAACCGTCAATCAACAGGTGTACAGATTCCTGAGCCAATTGGGCTCTATCATATCTACACTTGAAACTGTGTATGGAGTCAGCCTCCACCACATCACTTCCTAATGCATTCCATTTGTCAACCACTCTGACACTAAAAAAGTTCTTTCTAATATCTCTGTGGCTCATTTGGGCACTCAGTTTCCACCTGTGTCCCCTTGTGCGTGTGCCCCTTGTGTTAAATAGCCTGTCTTTATCTACCCTATCAATTCCCTTCAGAATCTTGAATGTGGTGATCATGTCCCCCCTAACTCTTCTGTCTTCCAGCGAAGTGAGGTTTAATTCCCGTAGTCTCTCCTCGTAGCTCATACCTCTCAGCTCGGGTACTAGTCTGGTGGCAAACCTTTGAACCTTTTCCAGTTTAGTCTTATCCTTGACTAGATATGGACTCAATGTCCATGCCATGTCAGCATCGATTTTTTTTTCGATTACTCAATATGATGACGTACCCATGCACGCACCCATGCACGTGTGTGCGTGCATGGGTGCGCGGCAGAAGCGGTGAGCGAGCATGCGCAGACCGCCACAGCCTTGAGCCCCTCTGTAAACACCACATTACCTTCGTCCTTGCAGACGTCCCACACTCCGGGAAGTCACTCTATTGTCTCAGGTAAGTGGAGAACAACTGAAGAATACAGCGTGTGTAATGTGCCTCTACAAGAAGGCACAAAACAACTACTAAGAAGTTAAGGTTTATAAGGCAGTGAGAGCTTGTGACGTCATCACCAACAGACGACACCCCCACCACTGTTGTTCTGTTGTCTCCTGTTGTCTCCTGACACTCTCTGGCAGGTGTCGTTATGTACCAGGCATTATCTTATTAACAGGAATGAAAGTGCATTAACTATGAAGTCATCTTGAGTGTTTTTCGAATTTACCAATTCATGACTAGACTATACACATTTACAGTATAGATGTCCCACTGTAACATACATGACTATACACATTTACAGTATAGATGTCCCACTGTAACATACATGACTATACACATTTACAGTATAGATGTCCCACTGTAACATACATGACTATACACATTTACAGTATAGATGTCCCACTGTAACACACATGACTATACACATTTACAGTATAGATGTCCCACTGTAACACACATGACTATACACATTTACAGGACTTGGAGATTATTAGAGGGTCTGCTTTTAGTTGTTTAGTTAGATTAGTTTAGTTCATGTATTATGCACCCCATACCCATCCCGTGGGCGGTAGTGGAAAGGGTTACAGAGGCACATAATGGGCTCAGGGACTGAACAATTCATTTAGCTAAACAAGTTACAATCTTGATGAGCTAGTTACAAAATTCAATGCACATCGTCACATCAACAATGGGTTCGAGATCGACCTCAAGTACAGGTTCTAAATTAAGCAACTGACATATGTGGAGAGCTTGTGTCACAATTTATATGTTTGTCCTGCACACCGCCTCCCATCCAGTGGGCAGCGGTGGATAGGTTACAATCACTCAGTTACTACCTACAGTTAGCAAACTGGGGATATTTGGCTAAAATTTCTGGTAGCAGATCATTTTGAATGAAATATTTACACATTTTTTGGAACATTTGTTATACAAATGTCTCTGAATTCACGTATCTTTTCGCACTCCATCACATAGTGGCGGAGGGTGTGCGAATAATTTTGTTGACACAGTTTTCATTTGGTCAGGTCTACATCGGCAGATAATGAAAATTCCCAGAGATACTTGTAACCAAGTCTAAGCCGAGCAGTAGTAACATCTAGAAGTCTGCTGATTTTACTGGATGATCCGTTCAGTTGTGCACACGGAAATAAGACCACATGAGACCAGGAGGCACGGCAGGGCGTGCACAATACCCCCGGTGAAAAACAGTGGCGCAAAAGGTACGCTCAGAGAGAACTAATCCAAATCTTGGGCCCAAGGCGTTTTTCAACACTCTTCAGAAACGCATAAAAACCATCACTGGCTAACCTCTTACGGTGCTCAAGAGAGAACTTGATAAACACCTGCAAAGGATACTTGATCAATAACAGCCTGTTTGACCAGACCACTATCCAGGAGGTCTGGTCAGAGACCGGGCCCCGGGGACGTTCATCCCCAAACGAACAACATGCAGGTAGAACAGTGTAGAACACGAGATTACACCCAGTTACAGCACAGCTGCCCTAATGTAGAACACGACTACACCCAGTTACAGCACAGCTGCCCTAATGTAGAACACGACTACACCCAGTTACAGCACAGCTGCCCTAATGTAGAACACGACTACACCCAGTTACAGCACAGCTGCCCTAATGTAGAACACGACTACACCCAGTTACAGCACAGCTGCCCTAATGTAGAACATGACTACACCCAGTTACAGCACAGCTGCCCTAATGTAGAACATGACTACACCCAGTTACAGCACAGCTGCCCTAATGTAGAACACGACTACACCCAGTTACAGCACAGCTGCCCTAATGTAGGACACGACTACACCCAGATAGAGCACAGCTGCCCCAGTGTAGCACATGTAGGGTAGTGCCGAGGACCGCCTCTACACCCAGCCACAACCACCACCAAGCCTCGCTAAAGAGAGCGTCTGCGTACCCAGGGATGGACGACACATTTAACTGAGACTTAACACGTCTACTAAGTCCGCATTACTGTTGATCCTGGCAGCTTCCGGAACCTGCCTCACTCACCCTCTCACTACTGACACTGCCTCACTCACCCTCTCACTACTCCTGACACTGTCTCACTCACCCTCTCACTACTGACACTGTCTCACTCACCCTCTCACTACTGACACTGCCTCACTCACCCTCTCACTACTGACACTGTCTCACTCACCCTCTCACTACTGACACTGTCTCACTCCCCCTCTCACTACTGACACTGCCTCACTCCCCCTCTCACTACTGACACTGCCTCACTCACCCTCTCACTACTGACACTGCCTCACTCACCCTCTCACTACTGACACTGTCTCACTCACCCTCTCACTACTGACACTGCCTCACTCACCCTCTCACTACTGACACTGTCTCACTCACCCTCTCACTACTGACACTGTCTCACTCCCCCTCTCACTACTGACACTGCCTCACTCCCCCTCTCACTACTGACACTGCCTCACTCACCCTCTCACTACTGACACTGCCTCACTCACCCTCTCACTACTGACACTGTCTCACTCACCCTCTCACTACTGACACTGTCTCACTCACCCTCTCACTACTGACACTGCCTCACTCACCCTCTCACTACTGACACTGCCTCACTCACCCTCTCACTACTGACACTGCCTCACTCACCCTCTCACTACTGACACTGCCTCACTCACCCTCTCACTACTGACACTGCCTCACTCACCCTCTCACTACTGACACTGCCTCACTCACCCTCTCACTACTGACACTGCCTCACTCACCCTCTCACTACTGACACTGCCTCACTCACCCTCTCACTACTGACACTGTCTCACTCACCCTCTCACTACTGACACTGCCTCACTCACCCTCTCACTACTGACACTGCCTCACTCACCCTCTCACTACTGACACTGCCTCACTCACCCTCTCACTACTGACACTGTCTCACTCACCCTCTCACTACTGACACTGCCTCACTCACCCTCTCACTACTGACACTGCCTCACTCACCCTCTCACTACTGACACTGCCTCACTCACCCTCTCACTACTGACACTGCCTCACTCACCCTCACTACTGACACTGCCTCACTCACCCTCTCACTACTGACACTGCCTCACTCACCCTCTCACTACTGACACTGCCTCACTCACCCTCTCACTACTGACACTGTCTCACTCCCCCCTCACTACTGACACTGCCTCACTCACCCTCTCACTACTGACACTGCCTCACTCACCCTCTCACTACTGACACTGCCTCACTCACCCTCTCACTACTGACACTGTCTCACTCACCCTCTCACTACTGACACTGCCTCACTCACCCTCTCACTACTGACACTGCCTCACTCACCCTCTCACTACTGACACTGCCTCACTCACCCTCTCACTACTGACACTGCCTCACTCACCCTCTCACTACTGACACTGCCTCACTCACCCTCTCACTACTGACACTGCCTCACTCACCCTCTCACTACTGACACTGCCTCACTCACCCTCTCACTACTGACACTGCCTCACTCACCCTCTCACTACTGACACTGCCTCACTCACCCTCTCACTACTGACACTGCCTCACTCACCCTCTCACTACTGACACTGCCTCACTCACCCTCTCACTACTGACACTGCCTCACTCACCCTCTCACTACTGACACTGCCTCACTCACCCTCTCACTACTGACACTGCCTCACTCACCCTCTCACTACTGACACTGCCTCACTCACCCTCTCACTACTGACACTGCCTCACTCACCCTCTCACTACTGACACTGCCTCACTCACCCTCTCACTACTGACACTGCCTCACTCACCCTCTCACTACTGACACTGTCTCACTCACCCTCTCACTACTGACACTGTCTCACTCACCCTCTCACTACTGACACTGCCTCACTCACCCTCTCACTACTCCTGACACTGCCTCACTCACCCTCTCACTACTGACACTGCCTCACTCACCCTCTCACTACTGACACTGCCTCACTCACCCTCTCACTACTGACACAGCCTCACTCACCCTCTCACTACTGACACTGCCTCACTCACCCTCTCACTACTCCTGACACTGCCTCACTCACCCTCTCACTACTGACACTGTCTCACTCACCCTCTCACTACTGACACTGCCTCACTCACCCTCTCACTACTCCTGACACTGCCTCACTCACCCTCTCACTACTGACACTGCCTCACTCACCCTCTCACTACTGACACTGCCTCACTCACCCTCTCACTACTGACACTGCCTCACTCACCCTGTCACTACTACTGACACTGCCTCACTCACCCTCTCACTACTGACACTGCCTCACTCACCTTCTCACTACTGACACTGCCTCACTCACCCTCTCACTACTGACACTGCCTCACTCACCCTCTCACTACTGACACTGTCTCACTCACCCTCTCACTACTGACACTGTCTCACTCACCCTCTCACTACTGACACTGCCTCACTCACCCTCTCACTACTGACACTGTCTCACTCACCCTCTCACTACTGACACTGCCTCACTCACCCTCTCACTACTGACACTGCCTCACTCACCTTCTCACTACTGACACTGCCTCACTCACCCTCTCACTACTGACACTGCCTCACTCACCCTCTCACTACTGACACTGTCTCACTCACCCTCTCACTACTCCTGACACTGCCTCAGTCACCCTCTCACTACTGACACTGTCTAACTCACCCTCTCACTCCTGACACTGCCTCACTCACCCTCTCACTACTGACACTGCCTCACTCACCCTCTCACTACTGACACTGCCTCACTCCCCCTCTCACTACTGACACTGCCTCACTCACCCTCTCACTACTCCTGACACTGCCTCACTCACCCTCTCACTACTGACACTGCCTCACTCACCCTCTCACTACTGACACTGCCTCACTCACCCTCTCACTACTGACACTGCCTCACTCACCCTCTCACTACTGACACTGCCTCACTCACCCTCTCACTACTGACACTGCCTCACTCACCCTCTCACTACTACTGACACTGCCTCACTCACCCTCTCACTACTGACACTGCCTCACTCACCCCCTCACTACTGACGCTGCCTCACTCACCCTCTCACTACTGACACTGTCTCACTCACCCTCTCACTACTGACGCTGCCTCACTCACACTCTCACTACTCCTGACACTGACTCACTCCCGCCCTCACTACTGACACTGCCTCACTCACCCCCTCACTACTGACGCTGCCTCACTCACACTCTCACTACTCCTGACACTGACTCACTCCCGCCCTCACTACTGACACAGCCTCACTCACCCTCTCACTACTGACACTGCCTCACTCACCCTCTCACAACTACTGACACTGCCTCACTCACCCTCTCACTCCTGACACAGCCTCACTCACCCTCTCACTACTGACACTGCCTCACTCACCCTCTCACTACTGACACTGCCTCACTCACCCTCTCACAACTACTGACACTGCCTCACTCACCCTCTCACTACTGACACTGCCTCACTCACCCTCTCACTACTGACACTGCCTCACTCACCCTCTCACACTACTGACACTGCCTCACTCACCCTCTCACTCCTGACACTGCCTCACTCACCCTTTGATGTCAACCCTTTAACCATGTTCCACCCACGTTCTGCTGTGTATCACTGACTAGTAATGTGATCTCTGTAATGAAGGCTGCTCTTGGGAATTCGAAACTCAATTCATAGCGCCACGCATCAAATTCAAATTTCATGTGAGACCGTAGGATCTACCCGGACTTAGTTGCATCTGCACCAGGTGGATGTCGTCGACCTTGTGGATAGGGATTTCACCTTCAGTGAATCCCAGCGGTTGCTTCCGCCTTCCTATGGTCTCTAGTTTAAAGTATAAGCTGCTTGATCAGTCCTTTCTGTTAGAGGTCTACCTCCTAAGGAAGGGAAGCGTAGGAAAAATCTCACGCTGCAACCCGTTCTCGCACTTTCGTATAGTCAGTATTGACTTATTAAATACGTGCATATGTGACATACTAAACATATTAGTTTATCTTGAAAAGCTTCATAGAAAACACCGACCTTACCTAACCTTGTTTGTATGTTAAGATAAGCATCTTATTGCTTCGTAATTACAATTATTACTTAACCTATTATAGGTATAGGTTAGGTAATAATTGTAATTACAAAGCAATAAGATGCTTATCTTAACATACAAAGAAGGTTAAGTAAGGTCGGTGTTTTCTATGAAGCTTTTCAAGGTAAACTAGTATGTTTAGTATGTCACATAGGCACGTATTTATTAAGTCAATATTGACTAATAAAGTGCGAGAACGGGTTGCACGCTGACACTACCTCACTCACGCTCTCACTACAGCAAACAGGGAAATCATGCTGAGCTAGGAATACAAGGAAAATTACTGAAATGGATAAAGGGCTGTTTGTCTAATCGAACAGCATATGTTTTGTTAAATGGTGTTAAAAACACAGAGAGCAAACACTTTGAACTGGGAACTCCACAAGGAGGGGTCCTCAGCCCCCTGTTGTTCAACGTTCTGATGCATAAACTTATTAAAGATCTTCCAACTAATAATGAAGACACTGTCATTTGTTATGCTGATGATATATGTTTACAGGCTGCCTCCGAGCCTAGAATGCAAGTCCTGCTCGATGCTTTTGCTACTAGAGCTGAGGAATGTGGCCTCCTTATCTCTGTACAGAAAACTCGTGCCCTCATTCCACGTGGTATTCCACCAGCCAATTATCACAGGTGTGATAATTATCATATAGATGGGCATACACTTGAGAACTGCGAGTCTTACAGATACCTTGGTGTCCCCATTAACGACCCTGGTTACCTTTCTCTTCTCAAGAGACTGTGGGAGAGATTAAAGCCCTTGCGGGTTCTTATTGGTGTCAATCATGGAATCAACGTGAGACTTGCTAGAAAGTTTTATGTATCATTTATACGCTCTGTGATTGACTACAATTCTCTGCATCTCACACTGTATACTGACAAAGAGCTAAAATCTCTTGAAACCTTGCAAAATGAAGCTATGCGTCTCATCCTTGGGGCTCCAAAGTCCACGAGAATAGTTAATATGAGAGCAGAGTTAAAATTACCTACAATAAGTGAGAGAATTTTGTCCATTAGCACAGTTTTCGGCGTGAAGGCATTGAGTAGATCTAGACAACACAAAGTTTCAAGCTAAACATTCTATCTCTAAACTCACCCGAGCTCTATAGAAGAAGAGCGAAATCTGAATAGGCATTTTGGTTCTACAAGGTAGCCAACTCCATCAAAATATTAAATATGTACCCAACTCAATTAATGATTAATCAACCAATTACTCTATGGGATAACTGGGATCTATCAGTTGTTTTTGTAAATGCACCCAAGAAAGATTGTGTATACAGTATGTACAGTATAAAGAGTGTATACTACAGACTGAATGAATGGTCCAACAAATGGCTACTAAGGTTCAACCCAAGTAAATGTAAGGTAATGAAACTAGGCTGTGGGAACAGGAGGCCAGACACAGGATACCGAATGGGGGATGAAGTCCTTCGTGAAACGGACAGCGAGAAAGATCTGGGAGTTGATATCACACCAAACCTGTCTCCTGAAGCCCACATCAAAAGAATAACATCTGCAGCGTATACGAGGCTGGCTAACATCAGAACTGCCTTTAGGAACCTGTGTAAGAAATCATTCAGAACCTTGTATACCACATATGCAAGCACAACTAGGTGAGTACAACTAAGTGACTACACTTTACATTATTAAAACAGTTAACACTGTGCAGCATCACTGAGAGTACTCAGAGTATGGGTAACGATGTGTATCAGTGCTATACCGACGGCTCTGAAGAAGAGGGTGGACGATGTGCATGTAACATATTTGAACAATCTTCTCTCGTACATACAGCAATGAAGCGCGTCAATGACTGAGCAAGTACAACTCAAACCGAACTTGCAGGCATATACCTTGCCACTGAATTTTTAAAAGACAAAGGCAGTGGACTTATATACTGTGACTCGCAGAGTGCACTCCTGGCATTGAACGCACATGGTAGTGACACCCAGAAAATAATAAGTGATATTCGAATGAATGTTTTAGCTGCTAAAGAAAACAGATTTGAAATTAAATTCCTATGGATACCATCACATGTTGGCATCTCGAGGCATGACACTGTTGATATGCTTGCAAAGACAGCCTGTAGAAAACCAGTGGTAGAAATAGATATGGGTGTTTCATTAGCAGTGATAAAGAGAATACTTAAACAAATATCTGATGAAAATCTTATTGACGTAACAAGTTCACGAAGGTCTGAAAGTTGTAGCATTAAACATTATGATACATATCGTGACGAGACATTCACATATGGAACTAATAGAACAAGAACTCGGCAATGTGATATTATAGTGGTCAGAATACGCCTGGGATATAGACGTATCTGACAGCTTTCTCAAAACCCAAATGTCGAGTACACAATGTGTCAACTTTGTGAAGGAGAAAACATGCACTCCCTGTGTATACTACATGAATACTGGAACACTTGATGATGTATTGAACTTGTACCCAAGATTGATTATGTAATACCTCTGTTATGCAATGCATGTACCTATAAGCAGATGGAGCTTCAATTTCCTGACTAATAGAACCCAATGTGTAATAGTCAACAAAATCAAATCCGACCATCAACCGTGAAGAGCTCAGTCCCCCAGGGTACTGTGCTTGCTCCAGTACTTTTTAACATCCTCATATCGGACATAGACAAGGACACAACCTATAGTACTGTATCATCCTTTGCAGATGACACTAGGATCTTCATGAGAGTAGGCAACATAGAGGACACGGCAAACTCCAATCAGATGTAAATCAGGTCTTTCTATGGGCTAAATAAAATAATATGATGTTTAATGAAGATAAGTTAAAACTAGACGGTTTCTAAAAGAAGTTCCGGACCAACCGGGCTGTGGTGGGTACGTGGACCTGCGGGCCGCTCCAAGCAACAGCCTGGTGGACCAAACTCTCACAAGTCAAGCCTGACCTCGGACCGGGCTTGGGGAGTAGAAGAACTCCCAGAACCCCATCAAGCATGTATCAAGCAGGACATGAGTACACCCCAGATCCTTTACATTGCTTTTTCGTTCTAGGTTATGATTTGACTGCGTTTTGTACGTGATTTCCGTTTTTATATTTTCATTTTTTCCGTAGCGCATGAGCTGGAACTTT
>WNGS01169498.1:66604809-66674841 GCA_020271785.1 Procambarus virginalis
TTCACATATTTGAGTATGAATACCAAACAATGTTTATTAAAACATACAAGTAAATTAATGAATTAGAACTACCTTATACATTGTCGGTAACTTCAACTTCAATTTTCTCTAAAAGTAGAGTTTCAACATTGAGTCAACTTAAAAAAAATCCAGTTTCTGATCGAATCTCGCCATTTTTACATATAGTGTGCGCCGCTGTCTGTTCTACAATCCTATTAGAATGGATTTTTCATAAAACTAAACGTTTTGAGTTATAAATTTTATTGTCTGAGTTTGGTAAATATTTCAAATGCCATATTGACAATTTTTTTTACAGTAAACTAAACTGAAAATCTATACTCTAAATTTATGAAAATGAAGATCATATACTATTCTGAGAGCATAATGACACTTAATGAACAATTGGTGATATTTAATATTTTTGCAGCTGATCAGAAAATCTGAAATTTTCAATATTAAATTTTATAATTATTTTTAATTTTCTTGTTTTTCAAGTTACATTGGTGATCATTTAGACAAAGTTGGAGTGTTTGCCTAGTAGATTATGCACAAAAAAGTGGAAAGCGTTTTAAAACAAGTTGAAAAATTAACTTGTAGTATATGGGTCCTGTCGTATATATTACACCATGTGCAGTTTAAGGGTTAAAGAGTACAGTACAGTATTTGAAGGCCCTAACTATTTTATGAGTCCAGAACTCTATACAGTATAATATTGATGAGATGAAGCATATGTGCTTCATCATGAAGCACATGAAACTTCATGCAGGTTGGCATTCAATCCCGACCGTCCAAGTATTTGGGCACCATTCCTCCCCCCCCCCCTCGTCCTATCCCAATTTTTTTATCCTGACCCCTTCCCAGTGCTATATAGTCATAATAACTTGGCGCTTTCTCCTTATAGTTCCGTCCCCTTCCCTTCTCCAACCACACACGACACCAGCTTCTTTACAAAAACTTTAAATTTATTATTATGTATTCATTTGAATTTAGAGTTTAATTCCTATCTTATTTGATGATTTATCTTGTATAACTGTATATGATGATTCTGAAAATATCCACATCTGCAATACTATAGTTGTATTTCTGGGAGGTTACGGTCTTGAGGTGTTTGATATTAGGTTTCGTGCTGGTTTTATGTGCGTTTACACCTGCTCAAATTGTCCTGATTCTTTTTGCTCATGGTGACTACTGAGTACCGTATATAATTCTTCAGCACCCATTTTTAATTTTGTTGTTGGGTCATTGTACTTATCCTAGATGTGTAGAGGTAGTTAACAGTTAGAATGCATTATAAGTGTGGCTAACAATGAATGATGTTCAGTCTTATGGTTATTAACATATTTTTGTTAGATAAATGAATTGAGGGAATGTCCAGAGTCAGCATTATTTACACACAGAAATTGCAATAGCATGATGCATCAAATGAACAAAATTTGATGAAGTAAGAAGTAACACCTCTATGTAACATGAAGTAACATGAAGTAACACCTCAACGCCCTTAATGAAGTAAGGGCGAAAAAGGAGAGCGGCCTATTGACATAGCTCAAGTACATGGGGGAGTTGTGCAAAACCCTGGTTTGTATCTCGGAGAGGCTGCAGGATCCATTAAGTTCAGTAGAACTTCGGTTTCAACTCTTGACCATGTCGTAGCTCAATTGATTAAGGCAGCGTCTCGGATGCTCTCGGACGCAGGTTCAAATCTTCGTCACAGCCCTTGTGGATTTGTTCAGCATTATTTATCACAGGCAATAATTTGCCTTTATTTTTCTTTGTGAAGGTAAATTAACCTTAATATCACTGTAATGAAATTTTGCTTATTGTTTTTTGCATAGTGTTTTGCATTTTTGCAATGTTTTATGTTTTCCCTCATGATCACAGTAAGACTGGTCAATCTGATACTAATGTATACTGCAGCACATTTTGCATTCTGAGAATATTTTCATGTAGAAACACTGTTACATAAGTTTGTTTTTACTGTAAATTTGTAATTTACAGTATTGTGTCTTAAGTCTTCTTATATCTCCTGCCACTGAGTGCTGACAAATGAGAAAGTAAATAAATCTAAAATTACAGTACTGTATATGGAAATGTGTGTGCTTTTTTCTGAGGCTATGGGTTCCCCTTCTTCCAGCCAGAGGTGGTACCTCCCTATGTACAGTATATGGAAATGATGTGTTTTCTTGCAGGGCAAGTACTTCGGCCCAGATAGCCCATGTGAAGAAGTTCCTTGTGATGAGGGTTCCTTGCTGAGCTCTGACATCAGTGAGGCCAGTAACAGTGAGGCACTTGCCCAGCCTTATCATGCAGATGCAAGTGCCTCTTATTCTGCCGGAGACGGGGTGAGTTTACATTGGTGAGGCATTGTGAAGGAATCATGAAAATGTGGTTAATTATTTAAGCCTGAGGAACAAATTACATTTTTAAGGCTTATGCATGAATGCAGTACAGTATTTGGAATGGCTAAGATAAACTAAATGTGACAAGGAGGTAAGACAGACTAATATGGGGCTCAAGTGGGAATTTTGTGCAGCACATTTAGTAGATTTATGGCTTACAATAGAGTACATATAACAAATAAAACATAAATTGTTGTTGGAAATGGACACCTTTGTTACTCTGGTATACCACTGTAATAAAAAATGATCATATAACATGGTGCTGATACTGTAGTTTTTAATATTTAACTCGTATAGTTATTACCTATTTTAAGGTGTAAATGGTGTTCCAGGAGAAATCGAAAATGGCTGTAAATTCAAAGATTTATATATTAAAAGACAGTCACATATTACATTTTTAAAATATATACAGTACATAAGTATACATGATACAGGATGTATAATGGCAGTACAGTATAGAAGAGTGTTAGTGACCCCCAGTATATGCTTGAGAAGAAAGGTATGTTAAGGTGTATGTGTGTGTTCCTTGAGAGCAGTGAGAGAAATGTCTGGAGGGCTGTCTCATCACATGGCAGTGCTGTATCAAATACAATTGAGTTGTAAAAATTGGTGATCATACTTCACAAGCTTCTAAGAGGTGAGAGAATAATAGTTTTAATGTTAAAACAAAAAGGAGTTTATAAATAAATACAGAGAAGAGTTGATAGATATCTTGATGCAAGACACTGTGGAAAAATTAATGATAGTAACATGTGGGATGTATAGGAGGTAATTATCAAGAAAACGTACTAAGCCAGTATGACTATATAACAAAAGGAAGGGATATGTCCATCTAGTTTTATAAAGATATTACCTAAGTGTAATTATAGATTGAGAGCTATGGTCATAGTGTCCCATCTTCCCAGTACTGTACTTTGCTATGACACTTTAAAGCCACTGAGGATTTTTAGCCTCTACTGCCTGCTCATTTAACTTGTTTTAACTGTTGTGACATGAAAAATGGATGGTAGCCCAGTCTCTCTAGGGCAGATGGAATGCCCTACCACTCTGTTTGCTAAAGTGTACTTTCTAATATTTTTTGGCAGTTTTGTTCATTAGTTTGAATGTATGAGCTCTTGTTCTTGAATTTGAAGTTTTCAACAGTTCTTCTTTGTCAGTGTTGATGATTCCTTTAACTATTTTGTATGTTGTGGCCGTATAATCTCTCTCTCTCTTCTTTGTATCTATTGTTTTTCTTAGTTCCAGAAGCCATTTACTTGCATGTCTTTGGACCTTTCCCAATTTTGTGATGTGCATCTTAAGATACTGGTACCATACAACAGCTGCATATTCAAATTTGGGTCTCGCAAATATCATGAACAATTTCCTTAATATTTCTATCCACGTGTTTAATTAAAAACAATTCTAAAGTTGGAAAGCATAGCATACAATCCTCGCACAATGTTCTTTATGTGGTACTCACATGGCAGTTTTCTTTCTAGAATCACCCATAGATTTCTATCAGAATTCTTTAAAGCATTTTTCAGATAATTTGTAGGTTGTATATATGGCCTATTATCTTCTATTCCACATTCCATAATGTGGCATTTATTCACATTCAATTCCATTTGCCAAGTGTTACTACATCCATATATTTTGTCCAGGTATCTTGTAAGGCATGACAATGGTCTAAGTATCTTATTTTTTTTTCCCCATCTCACCTTGCCCAAAACGCTATGCGTACTAGTGGCTTTAGGTATTGTATGTACTACCTCTATCTTTAAATCAAACAGAATGTTTGTACTGTAACTCTGCAACTATGTATGTACTTTTCCTAAATAAATTATTATTATTATTATTATTATTATTATTATTATTATTATTATCTTCCCTAGTTCAGCAAACATGCAGACTCAGAGTCACAATAATGTGTTTGCTGATGTGATGCCCAAACCACACAACAGAAAATGAATAAATGACATTTTGTCCATCCTGGACAATTACACATCTTGATAATGGTCCAGGATAGACCAAAATGTTGACATTTCTACATTTTGTGATTTGTGGTTTGGACATAATATCAGCAAACGTGTTCAAATAATTCTGTGTTTCTTCATTAATGGATTTCTTTCTTTGTTGTAACTTCATAGCCTAAAAATGTCCTCAACAATGTTTTAAGCCTCCTCCATCTGTGTCCCCGTCAGGGCTGATGCCTTCCATAGTAGGTGGGAAATAGGGTGATGATGATGATTAAGATAATATATAATAAAATGTGTTGAGGCCTTTTTTAACATTATGTAAAAATAAAAACTAAGTTTATATTCTCTAGTTTAATATATGTGAGATTTGATTATATGCCTGTAATAAGATCTTGGTACTTACCACTACAAACTTTGTATTTTGTTTCATAATGTAGGCTTCCTCAACTGATGAAGACAGCCTACCGACTGATGAGGACTCAGATACACGTCGTTTTGGTGGTATTAAGAGAATTAAAAGGAAACACAAAGCCTCAGAATTACAAAAACGTCAGGTTTGTATATGTTAAGGAGAAGTTATAATAATACAGTACTAGTTATGATTCAAATAGGAGCAAGATAAGCTTTACCTCCTAGATAGTAATGATCTTGTAGCTCACTTTACCTGACAAACAGTCCAAGCAGCACTTAGTTCTAAAATACAACTGGAAAACTCATGCTCATATAAATATAAAGAGTATGATCTACCAGGAACAGAGTACAGTATGTTCTGTGGTTGTTCTGCTCCACAGCTGTGGAACAGAATGTTAACAGTGGGTGTGTACATTAAGAACTTGTCTTTATATAGGCCCAATTATGTTCAGTATCTTGGGCAAGTCTTATGGCTAGGAGAAGAGAAGACGTACAATGATGGTACAAATTAAATGTGCCATTATTGTAATTTTAAATTTTTATTTTATTTTAGTGTATTTAAAAGCCTCTTGAGTTTGGAAAACAATTATTAATCATTGCAGTACATAACTCATATTTATTTATTTTATATATATATATATACAGTATATATATTATTAAATATGACCGAAAAAGTAAGATTAATAATTCTAACACAAATTTTCTCAATATTTCTTATGTTTCTTTTCACTGTCGATAGTAATTGAAAAATCAGTTCTCCAAAATTTATTTTTATATCTAGTCTGACACGACACTTGAACGCGTTTCGTAATAACTTATTACATTTTCAAAGACTTTAGTTTACACACACACACCTATAACCTGCAAACACTAAAGAGATTTCTTACTATGCTATAATTCAAACGGCTTTTCATTTTATATACCTGCATTTGGGTGAGGTGATATGTTACAACAGTTTTGGATGAAGTGAAAACAAATTTTCAACACAGGATAGAACACGAAATATGGGGTAATATTTTGGGTAAAGTTAAAGGGGAAGAATGGAAGTAACTGCAGTGGGCCTATTGGCCCATATTTCTTGATGTGTGTGTGTGTATACAGTATATAAATAAGAAGGTACATTGGATTTATGAGAATTCATAGCATTGATGTTTTTACATTCTTTCAAAGCAACTAACAGCATTTTGGGCAGGTCCTTAATCTGACAGATAATTTTAAGTATGAAATTTGTAGTAAAAATTGAAAAATATTAACAGGTACATTATAGCATAATTTGAGGATTATTAATGGGTACATGTAGGAAAATTTGCATTCAACATAAGGACCATGGTATAAGTTGATAGCAGTGATTGCAATAGTGGAGTGGCATGGTTTAGGCACATATATTGGGGGAGTGGGTAGCACAAGATACAGTGCAGGTTTGAAGCACTAGGTAGGAAACTATGAGGATGAAATTAGGTTCTTTTTGTTTCACTTTTGAATAAGGCATAAGTTGGACAGCTTTTTAATATATTAGGGAGGGATTTCCATAGACTAGGTCTCTTTATTTGCATAGTGTTTACACAGATTTAGTTTGACTCTGTGGATATCAAAGAGATATTTATTTCTGGTGTGGTGATTATGGGTTCTATTACATCTGTCGAGGAAGAGTTTCAGATTAGGATTTCCATTTAGGAACGAGGTTTCGTACATGTAAATGGTACAAGAGAATGTGTGGAGTGAGTTTGTTTATCGTGTTTAGGGATTTAAACAGAGGGGCTGTGTGTTGTCTAAAAACAGTTTATTATTGGTCTGATAGCAGATTTTTGGTGGGTAATGATTGGCATGAGGTAGTTTACAGTGGTTGAACCCCGTACACAGATACCATAAGTAAGACAGGGATAGTCGGTCGGTTAAATTTAAATCAAGACAGACAGTGCCATTGTAAGAGTGAAACCTGCCGTATCTATAATCTTCCCATGTTGCAGGGCACACCATTAAGACGCTGCTTGGGTAAACCTTCTGTAGTTGAAGTGTTGGCAGTGCCTCTCTCCAGTGAAGGAAGACAGAAAACTGAAGCCAAGTAAGCCATTGTTCATTATTTATGTTATAAATTCTTAATGGATCATTTACAGCTGTTTCTTTGTTAACATTTTTAGTTTTGAACTCCAATAGCTAAGTGTCAGACCAGTTCTGCAGTTTGTTCACATGTTCTGGATGCAGCTTGATATTTTCTGTCATTCTCACCCATGAGTAAGTCCTTATCTATCCTTTCTAGTTCTACGGTACTACATTTATTTTCCATTTCAGCAAAAATGTTCTGTTACCAACGTGCCACTTTGAGTAAGCACAGGGGAGCTATTTCCTTCCAGAAATCAGGCATAAAATGGTATGAAATGTCCTTTTCTGGTAGGACATTTCAGTAGCACCTTATCCCCTCTCTGCCTTCCCATCAGAGATTTTAAGAGCTCAATACCGGCAGCTGGGCAGGCTAAGGCTGGAATTATTCATTTGCAGAAAAATGTTGTTTGGCTTGGTTTCATCTTCCTTATTTCTTTAAATAGTTTGTTTTGTTTGACTTTCTGATTGGTTATACTATGGTTTGGGTAGATATCTGAACCCAAGTTCTTCTCACTTTGTAGAGAGAATCAGATTCTGGTTCTATCTCTCAAGGTCAGCATAGGCCTCACAGGCCCTACAAAGTACTTTGGTTTAGCTGTTCCAACATGTAAGCACCAGGGAGCTAATGAAGGTCTTAACAGAAATTTTCTGTGGGGAGCCCCTTCGGCTCCCTCCCTGGAGCTGTCAGGCTAATATGCGATATATTAGACTAGGGCATTAGTCAATGGAGTTCTGCCTACCGGGGACCACGAGCCAGGACCTGGCCCCCCTTAGTTAGAGAGGCATAGGGAGCAATGCCCCTGGAAAACCTGTGGTTGGGGTTTTTTCCTAATCCGTCATCGACTGGGGTTAGGCACCCAGAAAGGTAGGCATAACAAAACAAACCCCACATGAACAAATCCACAATTGTTGTGATGAGGGGTTCAAACCTATGCACGGGATGTTCTAGTCGATACAAAACCACACATGGTAAGAACCCGACATTAGTCTAGTCAAAACTTAACATGACAAGAAATTGCAACTGAAAACCGAACAGAGAAACAGAATTGAAACTCGGGCGGTTTCAGGGTGTCCCCTTCTGGGGTGGCGGCGGAGGCATTGAAGCCTGTTCCTCCTGCCGATGCATATGGGTCTGACCAGTGGGCCCTCTTCCTTAGTGTTCTTTCAGCTGTCCTGGCTTTTTCTTGAGTTCGGGGCTTTGGGCTTGGCTCGGCTTTGGGTCCTCGGTGTGGGGTTCCCAAGTCGGGGGAGGGTTTGACTTGGGAGAGGGGGGGGGCCATGGGCCCTGTTGAACCCCGCCTGGGTTTTTGTTCCCTCGGGGCGTGGCTTGGTGCTACATGGAGAGGGGTTTTCTTTCGCTCTTCCTTGTACGAATTGGTTTTGGCAACTACCCCTCCTCGGGTTCAGTTCTGTAACCCTGTGGGTTCCTCGGTCCCATCTTTCCAGAGGTTTGCGGCTTCCTGCATCCCGTCCCATGTGGCGTGGGTAGCCCTTGCAGCTTACCTCCTGCATGACCCGGATTATGCTTTCGTGTTGGATCCGCGTTCCTTCGTGTATGGATCTTTGTATCTTTGAGATACATTGAGATACTTTGAGCATCTCAATGCATGCTTGTTCGCCCCTGCCCTTCCGCGGGATGTTGATGTGATGCAGCTTCCTGTGCGGGTTCCTTCGTTCGGCTGCCTTGGTCGCGAAGGCTTTGTGTACACGTGGCCTACTGGCTTCGGCTCTGCATTTCTTCTCCCTCCTTGCTCTGTCCTTGGATTGGCTTGAGTTGGTTGTGGTAGAGCGTGGGGCTGTCTCTAGGTCCGGTGCATTGTCCTCGGAGGTGCATGCATCGTCTGCATTGTTGAAGCTGTTTGGGGCACTCCTGCGGGATGTGGTTTCACGGTTTTTTGCTTCTCGTCTTGCGTGTCGGCAGGCGGTGCTTGCTTCTTTTATGGAATACGCTTGGGCCCTGGCTCTTCGCTTGTCTTCACCATTTTTCCGCTGCTGTTTGCCGTGTCTGTGGTTGTGCAGTATCTGCAGGCAGCTTCGGCTAGTTGCTGTCCTGTGTCTGTCTGATTAGTTCTCCGGGGGGCTCGTGTGGGGAGGGGGAGGGGAACCTTCTCGGAAGTCGTGCCTGAGCTCGGGGTTCTTCCCGTTGTGGTAGGCCAATGGTGTTAGATTCGGGGCTGCGCAGCCTTCGATCCCGTCTTATTTTGGTCGGCGCAGGGATTTGGATGCCCCTCCTTTTGGGTGACTACTCTGTCCCAGGTCCATCTTCTGTTGGAGCTGGGCGCTTGGATGGTGTCCCTGGACCTCAAGGATGCTTATTGGTGCTTCTCAATTCATCTGAGGTTCAGGTACTGGCTCGGTTTTGTGGTGGGGGCATTGAGGATACCGTTTTTTTGCTGCCGTTCATTTGGCTTGGATCAGGCGTCTCGCGTTTTCACACGCCTTGCTCGTGGTGACCCGCATGCGTCTGTTAGGTGTTCAGGTTCTGGCCTACCTTGATGGCTGGCTGGTTTGGGCTCCCAGCCAGTCCGCATGTCTGCTTTCTCAGCTCACGAGGTGCCTGATGCACTGGCGGTATTCCTGTCTGGTTCCCTCTCAGGTTCGGTCTTGGTTGGGTCTTGTGAGGAACGCTCGGACCACTTCATTGTCTCTTCTTCCCTGTGGCTCTGCTTCGCATGCGTTCCCACCTTCATCTGTTCCTGCACAGTACGGAGCGATTGTTTGCGGCTGTTTGGATGTCGCTCCAGAAGATTTGGGTCGCTCGTGGGTCGATGATCTGGCTTCTTTGGACTGTTCCTCAGTGGTTCTTTGTTGGAACCGGGGGGGAGAGGGTTATTTGCGGTCCTTTGCTTTTTGGGACTGGTCGCTTTGGGTGACTATTCTGCTGAGTTCTCAGGGTTGGCTCTCCTGGCGGTTCATGTTCGGAGGTATCTGAGGTCCTGGCTTGCTTGGTCTTACCAGGGGAGAGTTGTCCTTCTGACTCCTTGGTGTCCGGCCCAGCCATGGTTTCAGGCTCTGCTTGCTCGGTGTCTGACCCCGAGGGTTTTCCCGCAGCTCCACCTGTCTGCAGATTGGTCCAGTCCTGTTCGAGGATGGTTCATTCTTCTCCTCGAGTCTTCGAGTCTGGGATTTTTGTCTTGAGTTTCTCGTCACTTGTATGGGTGCAGGTGGCTTTGTTATTGGCCTCCCACGTGCATGCTTTGTCTCGGCGGTTGTGTGAAGTTTCCTGGTGGAAACTTCACATAACACTGATTGATTTGATTGTTGCCGCCGAAGGCGGCTAGTTTATTGTGCACCCCATACTCATCCTGTGAGCGGTAGCGCAAAAAGCATTACGGAGGGCACAAAAGGTCTTTATCAGACCTCATCTTAGATTATTACATTAACAATTACATCTGTCCTTCACACCTTATAGTTACAATGTCAGCTAGTTACAGAGTAAGTTCTATTTCAAGAGCTACATATTTACAGTAAGTCATCATAACACTGGTTTCCTGGTTTCCTATCACTGCGTAGGTGTACTTCGGTATCTGATAGATACCAAAGAGCGATAGGGTATCTGATAAGGTTGTCTTGACCTTCTTTTTGTGGTTGTTCCAGGACTGTCATCTTCTGCCGGTTACTATCATCTCGTACAGCGCAGTGCTGGCGGAGCCGCTCTAGCTTGCGTTCGATATTGGTGTTCCTTCTGCTCTATTCTGCATGCTGTCTCGTTCATTGCTTCACACCTCCAGGAGGCAACTTCACACCTCCAGGAGGCTGCTCATGCGCCTCCGGTGCCGTCCTGGTCGTTGGACCGGGTGATCTCCTTTCTCTCTTCTCCTCGGCTCATCGTGGTCACTTCTGTTCTGGGTTGTTTTTTCAGGTCTCTCTTCCTGTTGGAGTTGGCCTCTGGGGGTTAGGTTGGGGAACTTTTTGCTCATCTCCGGAGCAGAAGTTTTTCTGCTCGTTTGGTCCTGGTTGTAGGTTTGTCCGTTTGCAGCAGTCTCCTTTTTCTAGTGATAGAGTGCAACCTCTATTCAATGCACTATATGGGACCAACCCTGGTTTGTTGCAGCGTTGGATTCGTTGCAAGAGGTGACCTTCAAGAGGCATTTGCGTCAGTGTCTTTTTTTCTTATAAACAATAAAAATGCATTATCATGTTATATACTACCTATATATTACTTCTACTAAAAAATATTGTGTTACAGTTGTTATTTACCTTACTGTTGGAGTTATGTCCATCTTGAATTCTCATGGAGTTGTGAATGCTGTACAGTAAATACATACTGTACTGTATTATGCCATTAGCACTGTATTGACAAGTAGTTCTGCTGTATGTTGAGTACTACAATAGAGTTTATGAAAACTATTTTACACTAAAATTTCTGTACTGCAACCTTAATATGAACACTAACACTATGTACTTAAATTTAACACTTATTCTAACTGTACACTCCACACATGATGTTCTTAGATGTTTGCATCAGCTTTGCTGATGCTCGCTGCTGCTGTGTTTGCTTCAGCTGCTTCTGAGCTGGTGCTGGCTGCTGTTGTACCAGTGCTGGGTACTGCTGTGCTCATGCTGGGAGACAGCTGAGCTCGTGCTGGGTACAGCTGTGCTCGTGCTGGGTACGACTGTATTGTGCTGAGTATGGCTGTGCTGGTTGATTTTCTGCTGCTAGTTCTTGCAAAATATTGTTTCATTTTTGGCACTAATAAAGCACTATTAGCAAGCCCCTGAGACATCTTGTTGTATAACAATACAGCTGTAGTAAAAAAATGGTAAATTCCACGATTATTCTTTCACCGGCGGATAAACACGTCACTCGCAGACAAAGCTAATGGCACAGGATGCCTACTGTATGAACACAGACTAGGTCTCTACACCCCTACAGTAGGCTGGTGTTTAAGCCAGATCCAGCAACATAAACTTCTCTCAAATATTGGATTCCCATCAAATTAATATATATTTGGGTTATATATTTAGTTTAGCAACATTATTATGATAATAAGAGCCATAAAAAATACTTATTTTTTAACTGATTTATTAATTTTATTATTTCAAAGCAGTAGGTCACAGAACTGTGGCAACGAAATCGAACAAAACACACATGGTGTTGTGTGCACACAGATTAGACCTGTTCACTCCGGCTGGAGTTGCACCGGCAATAACATGAATAATTTCTCAAATAGCAGATGTCTGTCATATTAGTATATTTTTGGTTTTATTTAGTTTAGTTTAATTAGGATAATAAAGAGCTATTAAAACAACGGTTTTAGAAATGATTTATTCTGAAACTTCCAAAGTCATGGTTCACTGAACTGTGACGACACAGATGAAAGAGAGTGAAACCTCACTGTAAAGTGATGTTTACAGTACAGTATTCCCTTATCTGTCCACCCTCACTCATCTTGTTTCATCACAGAAAATATATATAAGATTTCAGTACATTCGCTTGCAAATCATGCTTCAGCCTTTAAATTAATTTGCAGATACATGTGCCACAAATCGGTGAATGAAAATCATGGAAACACAGTCGTTCACTTGTGTAGACCACTCTGGCTGGTGCTTGGTTAATATGCTTCACTTATTGTGTGGACCATTTTGGCTGGTGTTTGATTCATATGGTTCACTTGTTGTGTGGTCCACTTGTGTGATCCAACTTGTCATATGAAGGAATTATTAATTAATTGTAACCTGTGATAGAATGGGAACGTTTTTCATCAGTCTGTGAACTCTGTCCCGACGTCGTAAGCAAATCCGCACATCCCCTGCTTCAGCAAACCATTGTTCGTCGAACGGGGTGAGTAAATCTGGCCTGAAAAGTGTGCGATCTAGCCGGAGATTCGTTGAATCGGGGTACGGTGAAGCGAGGGTGTATTGTAGTTGGGTGTGCTGCTTTCCGGAGGCGTCTTTGGGTTCTTGATGCTTGGTTGGTTGGGCCGGTGCTTCGTATGTTGTGTTTAGTTGCGGCTCTCCACTGTTCTCTGCTCGTCTTGGCCTCTGTGGCCGTGGGGGGTACTTTGGACTACCCGTGTTCCCTTCCTTCTTTTCCAGGGTACGGGTCTCCCAGGTTGTTAGCAGGGTCCTTCGGTTTGCCAGTTTTTTATTTTTTTGTGTTAGGGCACATAGTATCCGCCTCCTGGGCCCTTCTCTCTTTTCCTTATCTTTAGTGAGATAGCTCCGGGGAGCTGACGGGGCTCTCCCCAAGAAAACCAGCGTGGAATGTAATGAAAAGCCATTTTTGGGTGAGACTCGGAGGCTGCCCGGCATTCCTCCCTCTCTCCAGTCAGCAGTGTTTTCGCGTGTTTTGACATTCAGCCTAAGAACTACCGGTTGGATTGCTGGCACGGGGGGGGGGGGGGTGTTGCACAGACAGCAGCGCAGCGAAATGATGCCGTCATGCTAGTTTGCTAGTTTTCATTTGGGGAGTCCTGTCCACTCGTTCGGCTTTCAGTAGCAATATTTTTACCAGAATATGGGTTTGTTTTGGGCCACCTATCTTTCTGGGTGCCAGACTTGGTCGATGGCAGACATGGAATGTTTCCAACCATACGGGGGTTTCTATAGGCCATTAATGCTCCTTGTGCCTCTCTGAAGGGGCCAGGTTCTGGCTCGTGGTCCTCGGTAGGCAAGAACTCCATGCATTTTGACTGATGCCAGAAAGCTAACAGTTACATATCAGCCTCGATAACTCCGGGGAACCTCTGAGTCTCACCCAGAAAATGGAGTTTTACATTCAACAGTGTTTTTTTTTAATAAATGACTCATAAAATAGATTTTCCTTAAATTTGCATTACAATATTAGCACAGTTTCATCCAGTCATTTTTTTTTGTTTTCACTGTAAAGATCCACATGCAACAAATTACAACTAAATTTATTATTATGCTCTTACTGTATTTTTTTTTGGCAGACAAATATCAAACAACCTCAATACTACTCCAACTGTGAACCATACTCATCAAGGTGGATGGTTATCTTCTGAATCATCCCCTGGCAAAGTAACATATTCTTTGCCTGGACAAGCCCCTCAAAGAGACCTCACACGCCACCAAGGGGATGGATCGGAGACTCCAGACTCTGAGGAAATGGTAAGAGGAAACTTGCAGTATACAGCTTTATAGATGAGAGAATCATTGTGCACAGTGAACAACCACTGAGGGCGTCTTACTTTCATTTGACCCATTTATTGCTGTTCACAAGCGTTGTCGCTTTACAAGCGTTGCCGCTTTACAAGCGTTGCCGCTTTACAAGCGTTGCCGCTTTACAAGCGTGGTCGCTTTACAAGCGTGGTCGCTTTACAAGCGTGGTCGCTTTACAAGCGTGGTCGCTTTACAAGCGTGGTCGCTTTACAAGCGTGTTCGCTTTACAAACATTGTCGCTTAACAACATGGCCGCTTTACAAGCGTGGTCGCTTTACAAGCGTGGTCGCTTTACAAGCGTGGTCGCTTTACAAGCGTGGTCCCTTTACAAGCGTGGTCCCTTTACAGGCGTTGACGCTTTACAGGCGTTGTCGCTTTACAGGCGTTGTCGCTTTACAGGCGTTGTCGCTTTACAGGCGTTGTCGCTTTACAGGCGTGGCCGCTTTACAGGCGTGGTCGCTTTACAGGCGTGGTCGCTTTACAGGAGTGGTCGCTTTACAGGCGTTGTCACTTTACAGGCGTGGCCGCTTTACAGGCGTGGTCGCTTTACAGGCGTGGTCGCTTTACAGGCGTGGTCGCTTTACAGGAGTGGTCGCTTTACAGGCGTGGTCGCTTTACAGGCATGGTCGCTTTACAAGCGTGGTCACTTTACAAGCGTGGTCGCTTTACAAGCATTGCCGCTTTACAAGCATTGTTTTACAAGTACATTAATTACCATTCTGGTGTAAGCATTGTATGTACTAGCTTTATCTATAAATCAATCCATTAATGTAACATCACTTGTATGTATGTACCTTACCTGAATAAACATATTTATATTTATTATATATTTAACTACAGTATACTCTCCTCTTCAAGTCAAGTCATTTATGATGAAAATATGAATAGGATACATGTTTCAAAGATATTTTGTAAAGCCTTACGGTTTATGATTTGAGCTTTCTACAGCTCACTTTTTCTTGATTTCCTTCACTGCTCCTTATTTTAGTATTAGTATGACTTTTGTGGGCAATGTGAAACATCATTCCCTATGACACTTGTTACATGCAAATGTGACGGGTGTCTTCTTGAGTGTAAGATCAGCTCAGTAGGTGACATTGGCATCTTATCTGAAGGAAACCAAGTGAAACAACTCAGAAAATAGAGGGGTTCATTTATTTACATGAGTAGTGTGATATGCTTGTGAATCTTATTTATAATGCAATTTTGTGAAGTATATGTATTTTAGTGTATATGGCATAGGAATTGTGACACAAGCCATATATGTTGACCAGACCACACACTAGAAGACCTGCAAGCCATATACTGTATATCTCTTTCAATAAATAAATAATTACAATATAATGCAGTAGTTTTTTTATAGGATTATTCCAATGAGGAGGCCATTTATATTTTTTTAAGTGCTGTTTTGGATATTGATGCAATGCAAATATTTGCCATATGTTGAAAATATTGTAATTTTATAGGTTGAGAAGAGAAACGTCTACTGCACATGACACCGCACCAATCTGTGGGATGTGATAATGGAGAATGGCGTGCTAGTAGTAGGTTAGTAGGATTGAGTTACATTTGAGTGTTCAGGTGTCTCATATTTTGTCCGACAAAGATGAGATATAATGGATTATATATGTGTGTGTTTTAATTAACTGGTGTCCTATAGCAAATCTGGCATGCTTTAAGATTTGTTTAATATTGACATAAACATTTGATTAATAATAAATTAATGTGCTCTTTATGTAAATTTTCTATATCCTTTGCTAGGGTTCAACCAGAAGGAGAAGAGGAACAACCAAGTTCAAACATCTCTAGTGCTTCACTCAGTGACCTTATGGAAAAAATACGCAATAGAGCACAAAGGGGATCAATTACATGTGATAATTCTATAACTTCCAATTTATCTGAGCTTGTCACCTCACCTACCGGGTCCAGGCAAAATCCCTTTAAGCGAGAAGATTCTGTTTGTTCTAATTTGTCTGATTTTGCACCTTCTGAGTGCTCAGAGATGTCTCTGGATGTCTCGGTACGAGAAGACTTGGCATACAATACATTCACTAAGTTTGATAACATTGAGCAAGGGCTAGATGATGTCAAAGGTTCAATGTTAGAAATGGATGAAAAAGTCACCAAGTTTACATCTAAACCTAACCCATATACTTTCAAAACTACTTTCTCAGATTATTCCATTACATCAGGTGATTCACGCCCTAACTCGGCCATGGAGATTGTCAATGCCCATCGTTCAAGGGCAAGTTTTAAGGGACTCATAAATGCTAAACCCAATACATCATCAGAGTCAGAAGCTTTGGAAGCATTTGGGGCTGATGCATCACAGCTGCCAGGTCATGGACTCTCAGGCTCAGACGCTGAAGGCTCATTTGAATGGGATTCTCCACAGCATGGCTGGTCAAATAAGCGTGTTCTTTCCCTCTCCAGACTACCAGAACCACCATCTGAAGATGCTGAGTTATCACATGCATCTCTGCAGGTAATGTATATTTTATAACAAAGTCATGACCCTTTATAATTATGTAATTACCTAAGTGTAGTTACAGGATGAGAGCTACGCTTGTGGTGTCCCGTCTACCGAGCACTCTGTCATTTAACGCTTTGAAACTGATGGTTTTGTCCTCCACCACCTTCTCACCTAACTTCTTCCAACCGTCTGTTTGTGAAAGTGAATTTTCTTATATTTTTTCGGCATCTTTGTTTAGTTACTTTAAATCTATGACCTCTTGTTCTTGAAGTTCCAGGTCTCAGGAAATCTTCCCTATCGATTTTATCAATTCCTGTTACTATTTTGTATGTAGTGATCATATCACTTCTTTTTCTTGTTTCCTAGTTTTGGCATATTTAATGCCTCTAACCTCTCCTCATAGCTCTTGCCCTTCAGTTCTGGGAGCCACTTAGTAGCATGTCTTTGCACCTTTTCCAGATTGTTGATGTGCTTCTTAAGATATGGGCACCACACAACCGCTGGCTATTCTAGCTTTGGCCTAACAAAAGTCGTGAACAATTTCTTTAGTATTTTGCCATGTATTTAAAAGCAATTCTGAAGTTAGAAAGCGTAGCATAGGCTCCTTGCACAATATTCTTTATGTGGTCCTCAGGTGATAGTTTTCTATCTAGAACCACCCCTAGATCTCTTTCTTTATCAGAATTCTTTAAAGATTTCTCACATAATATATAGGTTGTGTGGGGTCTATGTTCTCCTATTCCACATTCCATAACATGGCATTTATTAACATTAAATTCCATTTGCCAAGTGGCGCTCCATGTACTTATTTTGTCCAGGTCTTCTTGAAGGGCATGACAATCATCTAAGTGTGTGTGTGTGTGTGTGTGTGTACTCACCTAGTTGTGCTTGCGGGGGTTGAGGGGCGGAATATATGCAGGGGCTTCTGCTAGCTGTTGTCCGATGTCCGACTTGTTGGTTCTCTGGAATCTTGGAATGAAAGAAGAATAAGGGAGACATGGTCACCATATTTACAGAGTAATGAATGAATGAGACAAGTCTGGCATAGAGAAAGGGATACCTTCATTTATCATTTGTGATCAAAATTTTTCTAGGTTTATTTAAAAATTATGAAAAACAGTTATTTACATTACCATTATCTCCTTCACCATTTTGTTTGCTGACCATGTTCATCATTTTTTTTAATACTCTTAGGATGACACAATGCCATCATTGGAGTGGGATCATGGCTGCTTTGAACAGTATACTGAAGAAGATGGACCCTCGCAAGACGATCCAAATGATGAAGTCTTCCACCCTAACTCTCATAATAGGTATAACAAGAGGAGTTGCTGACATGTTGTATATCCATTATTGTTTATTCATTTTGTATCAAACTCTAGAACATCACCTCATATCAGAATGAGCACTAGAAACTTTATTCGTAACAACTTATAAAAATCATTACGGCGATGGCTGGACTAAATAGATGTACATCAGTTTAAATCAAACTTCCATTTCAGCATAAAGTGAAAAATATTTAGCTTACAATTTGAAAGGTGACATATATTGGAAAAGCAAAGTGTAGTTTACCATTTAAGTAGCAATACAGATATTGGCACAATTTATATCACATATTAGGATGATATGAAAACAATTTGAAGAATAACTAATTATAAACAAATCATACCATGATATTACTAAAATTTCCACTCCCTCAGAACTCTACATCAACAGATTCTGGGGATATCCGAAAACAAAACCATTCCCAACACACACAGCTGATACAATATAATATTGTGTTTGATGCATTTATACTTCCTGACATTCCTGTACTCTGTTGTACTTAATAGTAAAGCTGTGAATAGTGGCTGCTTCCACCACTTCTGCTCCGAGCTCATTTATATAAAGGCTAGTGGGCATGGCATAAAGAGCTATAACTTAACTCTCCCATAGTTACTGTTAGGTAAGCACTTATGTACCTCGTATACTATAGGTTTTTCTGACTTCCACTTCTCTGCTCCAAACCTCGTTATTTTACACACACACAGAAATCACAATTGCGTGATACTGTATATCAAATGAACAAATCCACAAGGGCCGTGATGAGGGTTCGAACCTACGCGCAGGATGTTCCCAGCTGCGTCTTGGTCAACTGTGCCATGACGTGGTTGATCGTGTAGATTTGTGGATTTGCTCATTACCTGTATTTTACATTTGTTAGAAATTAACTCCAGTAGCCATGCACAAAGAAATTACATTGAAGTGATGAATTGATGAGAAAATCAGTAGGAGTCACGAGTGGGATTCGAGTAGCCATTTGCCTGCCCATACCTGCAGCCTGTCTAGGTCTTCTTGTAGTATTATGTAGTCCTCTTTGGTATTTATCCTTCAAATAAGTTTAGCATACACTGTAAACATTGCTATTGATGATCCTACTTTCAACAGAAAATTGTTAAACATTTCAAAGCACTTAATGATGTGAGGTCTAGTCTAGTGGTAGGCAAGAATCCCCTAAATATCTATTGCAGTGCTGTATGTTTCTTTTTTTTCTAAACTTAGCAGTATTGTTCCATTCACAATTAGATGGATGAACAGATTCATCACACCTATCTTAGTTACATTGAGTTTAATAGTCGTGTTTCCATAGTAGTGTAACAGCCTGTTATCACTCCCTCTCACTTATAATCCCCTCATTAATGTACAGCTTCACTAAAGCTTACTCTTAGTTTTACATTTCTTCCTCAATTACCTTGAAGCTCTCTATAACACTAGTTAATACCCAAGAATTGGGAGATGATTTATTATTGACATTAATTAAATAGCATTTAAGAGTGTAAACACAACTGGGTAAATTTTATTAATTGCTAGCAAGAGGGCTAGCAGTTGTATGTGTCAGCTCATAATATTTTGATAGTAGTAGTATTTATTCTTTTACAAAATATTTATCAGTATCTTGTGACAAACTTGAGTTAATCTCTTCCCAACATGCAGCTTTACAGAACTAGGAGGCTTTGAAGAATATAAAGTATCATGCAAAAGGTGAGTATTTTTAAAGCCATAACCTTCAAAGTCCTGAGAAGAAGTCATTATTTTAAAATATTTTCCCCCTATCTCTGTAATTACCTAAGTGTAGTTACAGGATGAGAGCTACGCTCGTGGTGTCCCGTCTTCCCAGCGCTCTTTGTCATATAACGCTTTGAAACTACTGATGGTCTTGGCCTCTACCACCTTCTCACCTAACTTGTTCCAACCGTCTACCACTCTATTTGCGAGAGTGAATTTTCTTATATTTCTTCGGCATCTGTGTTTAGCTAGTTTAAACCTATGACTTCTTGTTCTTGAAGTTCCAGGTCTCAGGAAATCTTCCCTGTCGATTTTATCAATTCCTTTTACTATTTTGTACGTAGTGATCATATCACCTCTTTTTCTTCTGTCTTCTAGTTTTGGCATATTTAATGCCTCTAACCTCTCATCCTCCTGTTGCCACGAGGAGAGGTTAGAGGCATTAAATATGCCAAAACTAGAAGACAGAAGAAAAAGAGGTGATATGATCACTACGTACAAAATAGTAACAGGAATTGATAAAATCGACAGGAAAGATTTCCTGAGACCTGGAACTTCAAGAACAAGAGGTCATAGATTTAAACTAGCTAAGGTGCAAGGACTGTACCTCAAGGTACAGTCCTTGCACCACTGCTGTTCCTTATTCTCATATCAGATATAGACAATAACACAAGTCACAGCTTCGTGTCATCCTTTGCAGATGATACAAAAATCAGCATTAAAATTACCTCTGCTGAAGACATTGATAAACTACAAACAGATATTAACAAAGTTTTCTATTGGGCAGCAGAAAATAACATGATGTTTAACGGTGATAAATTCCAGGTACTCAGATAAGGCAAAAATGAGGATCTTAAACATAATACAGGGTACAAAACACAATCGAATCTGCCCATAGTAGGAAAACAGCATGTCAAGGATTTGGGAATAATGATGTGTGACGACCTAACATTTAGGGAGCATAACCAAGCAAGTATTGCGTCAGCCAGAAAAATGATAGGATGGATTTCGAGAACCTTCAAGTCCAGAAATCCCATCACAGTGGTTGTACTCTTCAAATCACTTGTGTTGTCCCGTCTTGAGTACTGCTCAGTACTCACTTCCCCCTTCAGAACAGGAGAGATTACTGAAATTGAGGGGAATACAGAGAACATATACAGCACGCATAGACGAGATAAAACACCTAAATTATTGGGATCGTCTCAAAGCTCTCCAAATGTACTCACTAGAAAGGAGATGAGAGAGATACCAAATAATATACACATGGAAAATACAGGAGGGACAGGTCCCAAATCTGCACAGTAAAATAACAACGTACTGGAGTGAACGACATGGAAGAAAATGCAGAATAGAACCAGTGAAGAGCAGAGGTGCCATGGGCACAATCAGAGAACACTGTATGAACATCAGAGGTCCACAGTTGTTCAACGTCCTACCAGCGATTATCAGAAATATTACAGGAACAACCTTGGACATCTTCAAGAGGAAACTAGATTGTTTCCTTCAAGGAGTGCCGGACCAACCGGGCTGTGGTGGGTATGTGGGCCTGCGGGCTGCTCCAAGCAACAGCCTGGTGGACCAAACTCTCGCAAGTCAAGTCTGGCATCGGGTCAGGCTTGGGAAGTAGAAGAACTCCCAGAACCCCATCAACCAGGTATCAACCAGGTATTAACCAGGGGTTTAGTAGGTGCATGGAATCACTTTTGGGTCTTTGTTTGGAGGCCGGGCTGGGTATTTGAACCCGGAATTCTCAATTGTACGTCGAGAATGAACCCGACTGTACTACCGGCATGGGATATAGCACTTGGAAGGGGTCAGGATAAGGATTTGTGATTGGACAGGGAAAAGGAATGGTGTCCAACCAATTGGACGGTCAGGGACTGAACACCAACCTGCATGAAGCGAGGTCATCACTCTACTGTTCAGCCCAAGTGGAGTAGAGTGATTCCCTAGTTATAGCTTGCCACCAGTGGGAATGTCTGACTTCCACATCAAAAGGAAAAAAGGGAAAAGGAAAAAAAAGGAACAAAACTTTCCTTTTTAAAGACTACTCAAAGCTGAGTCGATGGTGCTACGGCCTCACACACGTGGGGTCCACGGTTCGAGACCAATACAGTCCAGGTGAATGGAACAGTTCTCTTCCTGTAGCTACAAATGGGTAATAACACGAGATATTTATATATGCATGCTAGTTTTAATACTTTGAGCACTATCTTTGTTATTACCATTGGTTATTTGTTTTCATAGCACTTATTGATGTTTTTTTCCTATACTGTATTATTTTACAGACAGCAGCTGTTGCCAGATCACTCATCTTTGGAGTTGGACTTGGAGGAGGAGCTTATGTCCTCCTCTGGACTACTGGCAGAAGAACCTGACCTCCACAATGCACCAATGACTATCTCGATTGATTCCGCTATCCACTCTGGCACTGGGTCACGTTCTACTTCCTCCAGTCCGCTTCCTTCTGGCATGGGCAATTCTCTGCTCAGGTATGCCCGCAGGCTGTCTTTCTATCAATTGACTGTGTCAAACTCATCTCATGAATCACATATACATTTGGAGCCGCTACTGATATCCACCCCTAAGAAGAGTAACTCACAACCTTGGTGTCGATGTTTAGCTAACGAATTGTCAAAATCTGATCTAGCAAATACATGGCCTCGAGTTAATAAGAGCACCTGCAGACACAATGGGACTCACATTGGTGCGATGATGGTTGCACAAAACATTATCAGCGATAGTTTTAATAGTTATGATTCAACATTAGATATGAGTTTGAGTGATAGATTAGCTGCAAGTTTTTCAGAAGCTTCAAGTCTTCTGTAGCGGAAGTGACAAGTTATAGTACAAATCATATTTTAATAACGGAGAAGCATAGTTAAACTAACTTTGGATTGAGACTGAACTTGCAGTAAATGATGCAGACCATGAATCACACCAGAACTGAGGCAGTTGTGAGGCAAATATGGTGCTAAATAGCCAAGGTGCTGCTTCGCTTGCACATGGAGATATTACTGCTGCTTACATCCAGGCTTCTTCAGGAGGTACCACTCAAATTTTGTTTTTGCATGCTGGTACCTAGTATGAACAGCTGCTCACAATAAGTGCTTCATTATTTCCCAGCTTGGCTAACTCTTTTGCCTTTTGTATAGTACTGTATATGTATCATGTGAATTTCTCCTTTTATTCTAACTGAAGTTACTACATCTCAACTTTAGCTCTATCTATATATACTAGTACATCAGTAATTTTGTTTATAATCATTTCTGTAATAACCACCTTTGTTGGTTCTTGTTTTACTATAATACTGTTCAGAATAAAAACAGTATTGTTGTTTGCTATAATTAATGGGTCAAATTCAGTTATTAAACTCAACTGGACTGAATGCAGTATTCATCTGCATTGCATAACTAGGAATATTGCTGCTTAGTATGGGTGGAAATGATATCTGCCAGGGTCTTTATGATCATCATGAATGACGATTGCAGGAAGAAGTATTTATTGCAGTCGTTTTTAATGGTTAACTTTCATAACTTCCACTTCACCCAGAATACTCATACCTGTTCCTTCACATCTAAGACCAGTCTCAAGACCAAACATCAAAATCCTGCTGAAGTGATGCGTTTACCTGTCATATACCTGGTGGTTTTGGTCTACTGTAATGTGATCTCGCACATTAACCACTGTGATGCACCCAGTTTATTGTAACATTCCCCCTGTGCGCATGAAATCAAGTGTTCCAAAAAATTATTTTTTCTTTGAAAAATGATAAATTCCCTTCCCTGAACATGTCTATATGAAAATAAATACCAAATTCCACTTACTTTGGCGGTGGGTACGTGGACAAGGTGCACTGTGACGTCATCAGTGGCTTTACAAGATTGTTAATACTGTACTATTCAATGTATTCTCACAAACTCAAAGTTCCTTCTTGTATATATATAAATAAATAAATAAATAAATAAATAAATCAGGGCCTGGTCGCCCATGTGTGAATCTCCCAGAGACTGTCGCGTGGGCCATTCAAGCACCGCGAGTTGCCACAAATATATTTTAAATGATTTGTTCTATGTATTTCCAATGCGGTTTTATTTGTTTTTTTATCGTATATGATGCATATTTGTGACCTTTACAATATGTATACAGTAGAATGTTCGTAATGTTTCTTGGAATTGTGATGCGTGTGTCAGTAATGTGTCCACAATAAATGTTTCTTGTCGCAATATTACTTGTTAAAAAACTCACCAAAATTACAATATGTACAGTTTCACACACTATTTACACAGTAACACACTGTATTACACTCAGTACTTTGGAAGTGAGTAATAATCAACGAAGAAGTCCATGGTACACAGCGCGACTTCGCTCTCGTTGCACCAGGTACAGATTGATTTTTGCTTCCTGGTTCTGTGTGCTTGCAAATAACGCACTTGAGTACACTCTTGGCTTCAGTACTTGTAGGTGATATGTAGCCAAGCTTGTAAAGCATAAAGTAGTATTGAAAAGATTATAGGAAAAGATAAATTTGTAAGGTAGTCTTGAAAAGATTGCTTTGTAAGGTCCCACACTGGAAGAGATTCAGCTAACCTCGAAGAGTGTCAGTCAATCTGGAAGAGATTCATGCATTCTGGAAAAGATTCAGCTATTCTTGAAAATATCTTTGGAAAACACCACCATGGAAGCCGCTAACACTGTTCATCTATGCTACTTGTATCAAATGCATCATCACTGAATGCAGAAAATGATTCATCTATATATCATCTATATAAATTGGAGATGGCATAGGTGGGCAAGGTTGGCGCTCAGAGCTACAACTGGATACGCTCAATGTATCGTCCTCATAGGTGCTGTATCACTTGCATCTGACCTTTGTGTTAGGTCCTTATTGCACCTAGCTTCACCAATATCATGACCCTTATGTTCTTCAAACAATAAGGTCCGAATTTCACCAACAGAGCGCGATCTTTCAACACCGTGTTGAACAAGTGTTTGAAAGCCAGAGGCACGTGCACCACCCATGGTTGCTCACTCAGTACTAACCCAGCCAGCAGCCCTTGGGCATTCTGGAATTTTTTTCCAAGATAGCTGCCTCTCACTGGAGGTCCTAAGAGTCCATTTCGTACACAACCAACCGCGCATACATTTTGAATGGGTACAAAAAAGAGTTTTCTTGGTTGGCGCAGTCCAGTGGTTTAAACAATAACAAACACAGATTTTTGTTCAAGTTGGTAAAAATGTATGATTTTACATGCATACTAATAATATAAAAGATTGACTTTTTAACTATTTTAAAATGTTTTAGTTAATTATCTGGGTATCATGGTAGCAATATTAGAGTTAAAGGCTTTTCTTCTGTGGGTGTTTTTTAATTAAATAGATAAAATGTGAAAAAACAGAAATAAGTAATAAAAAAGCATCTGCCTGTGTTCTGTTCAAAGTAGCTAAACCTAGCTTAAACTACTCTCTCCTAACCAAACCTTAACTAACCTAACCTAACCTAACGTAATCTATCTTCCTCTAATATAATGTATTAGTCAAAGAAATAAAATGAAAAGTATTTGTTTGATATGCCATGCAGTAGAAGCATAACTGGACTTTGTATAGTGGGGATGGGACAACAAGAGGCCTAGCATTTTTTCTGGGGAGAGCCCCTTTGGCTCCCCTGAGCTATCCAGGCTGATATGAATATCCCTAACTTTGGCACCAGTCGATGTGGGTGGAGTTCTAGCCTACCGGGGCCCATGGGCCAGAACCTGGGCTCCCTCAGAGGCACGAGGAACAATGGTCTATAGAAATGCACATGTGATTTGGAGCATTCTATATCTGCCATTGACCGGGACAGGCACCCAGAAAGGTAAGCGCCCCAAAACAAACCCTATTCTGGTTAAAAACAACGAAAATGAACAAATGAGTGGACAAAACTCCCCAAATGAAAACTAGCAAACGAGCATGACATCATCACGAGCCGCACCGCGGCTCTGTGCAGCTCCCCCTCCCCGGGAGGGGGAAGGGGGGGGAGCCCCAGACCCCTCATTGGTGATCCACACCTCATTCTTCGGCTGGTGTGATATGGCATGGTCATGTGTCTTCACCTCCAGACTCTTGTGTTGTGCTGTCCTCTGGTTCAGCTGCATGTGCTTTGGGTCATCTTCCCTGAGTGTCCCGAGTACTGCCCTTGAGGCTTGGGGTTCTCTGCCACAAGTCACCTTGGGTCTACATCTGTTGGTCTTTTGTTACTCGGCGATTGACTGCCCCTAGTGATTTGAGGGGGTTTCCACCCTTGTCTACCTTGGGGTAAGTGGTAGTTTTTGCACTGGTAGGTGCGCAGGGAACTGTGCAGCTAGTTTTCACCTATAACAACGGCCGGCTCTGTTCCTTCTGGGTACGCTGTCCTCTTGCCAGGTTTTCTTTTTCTTTTTGCCTGGTGGGAGGTCTGCCTTGGTATCTCTTTCCCTGTTTCCCTAGTTGTTATACTAGGGGTTTACTTTGTATGGTGGTACCCCCTGCTTTGCCTTTGTGTGTGGACACGTCCTGGGGGTTCAGCTTTTAGCAGTTTGTAGTATTGAGCGCCGGTTAGCAGTGCCCTGCTTGGGCTTCCCATAGAAATACAGATTAAGGGCCTTGGAAAACCACACAGGGATGTTCAGATCTGATGGATGCGACCCCTTAATTTGGTCTACTCTCGCGCCTGGTGCGAGATTGAGGGTTGCTCTGTTCCCTTGTCTCAGGGCGACTCTCATTGTTTTTGCCTCTGTCCAGCTGCCTGTTGGGTCGGTGTCACCTTCGACCTGAAGTCCTGCGAGCATTGTTGCTTGTTTGTGACTCAATTCACCCTATCTGCTGATGACTCTATCTGGGTGCAGGCAGCTCTGGTGTTGCGTGCTTGGTTTAGATTGCTGCAGCTCGCTAGGTTGTTTGCTACCCCAGTAAGCCCCGAGGCTGCCCCGTTTTGATTGTAGGGACCTGGACTTTGGGATGTGGGTTGCTTCGGCCTTGGTTTGGTCTGCATCCCCTCGTTCTTTCCCTGCTATTGTGCTTTCAGGTTCCCCCTCCAGCTTCTAACTCCGAAGCGTCTGAGGGCTTTGGGGTTGGGGCAGGGTTTAGCTGGTTTTGAGACCTGAGCAGTCTTGGGATGCCCCTTCCGGGGTAGCGACGGAGGCATTCAAGTCGGTTCCTCCAGTCATTGTGTATGGGTCTGACTAGTGGCCCCTTCCTTAGTGTTTTTACGGCTATCTTCTTCTTTTTGAGGTTATCTTGAGATGATTTCGGGGCTTAGCGTACCCGCGGCCCGGTCCTCGACCAAGCCTCTTTTTTGTTACACATCCCCCAGGAAGCAGGCTGTACCAGCTGTCTAACTCCCAGGTACCTATTTATTGCTAGGTAACAGGGGCATCAGGGTGAAAGAAACATTTTGCCCATTTGTCTCCGCCTCCACCGGGATTGAACTCGGAACCTCAGGACTACAAATCCAAAGCGCTGTCCACCCAGCTGTCAGGGGCCAGCTGCCCCGGCTTTTTTTTTTTTTTTTTGAGGCCAGGGCTTTGAAGGATGATTTAACCCCGGATCCTGGTGTGGAGGTTCCCACGGTTGGGGAGGGGCTGACTTGGGGGCCTTGGGCCCAATTAGACCCCTCCTGGGTTTTCCTACCCTCCGAGTGGGGCTTACTGTTACATGGAGTGGTGTTTTCTTCCCCTCTTCCCCCTCTACGTACGGGTTGGTTTTGGTGTTGGCCCCTCCCCGGGTTAGGTTCCATGCCCCTTCGGGCCCATCGGTCGCATCCTTCCTGTGGGTAAATCTAACCTTTCTCAACATTATTATCTAGGACATGTCTTCTTTCTACATTATATCACAATCATGTTTGAATCGTATCAAGATCCCCCTCATATTCCTCATATTCCTTATATCCTACGTCAACTGGGTCCTGCAATGACCATTGGGGCGTATGCCAATGGGCCCTATGAACCAACGTGATTTTGTGCTTGATTATCAAGGATCTCGAAGGTTCGAGAAGAACTTCGTTAATTGAAAAACTATTGGAACATCTGTCAATATCTGGTGAGGATTACCTCCAATCCTTTATAGGAATCTTTGGTACTCTTCAGTATGACTTATCATCTTTCAATACTACAGGGGTACCTCGGTTTAAGAGTTTAATCCAGTTCTGGAGACAACTCGTAAACCGAAACTAATTTCCCCATAAGAAATAATGGGAAATGAATTAATCCATTCCCGACTACCCAAAAACCTCACTTCAAACAATTTTATACCTAATTCATCCAAATCTACACTACAAAAGTACGTTTAAGTTATTACTTGCCCTTGCTGATGACTCCTGTTGGCGTATGGAAGATGGTGAGGAGGGGGGAGGAGGAGGTGTTACTGTTTGGAAGGGGAGTCCCCTTCCATTATAACATCAGGCAGTGAAGATTTTTCTGGAGTGTACTCTCTGGCATGTTTTGCGTGCATACCACTAGGTCCTGGTTGTGGCTCACTGCTTGATTTTCTCACACCGAAACGATCCATTGAAGATTGTTTTTCCCTTCTTCGCAACATTTGTCTGTAGTGAAGCATCACATTGTCATTGAAAAGATTAATGCAACGGCCTACTACAGATTTCTCTGGGTGAGTCGTTTCAATAAAAGTTTGCATTTCTTCCCACATCTGACACCACTTCCTAATGGTTGAGGAAGGAACATCCTCTTCTGCCTCGTCCTCCTCCGCTGGAGAAATATCCTCAGCTGCCTCTTCTTTCTGCTCCTTTTGAAGGGCTTGGAGTTCTACAGTAGTCAGTTCTTCATTGTGTTCTTCCACCAACTCCTCCACATCAGCACCATCCAATTCTAAGTCCATCTTCTGGCCCAGAGTAACAATTTCCTTAACAATAGATACTTCATTTACAGGCTCACATCTCTCAAAGTCTAGTTCTGTCACACATTCAGGCCACAATTTTCTCCAGCCAGAGATCAGGGTTCTTTGAGTCACTTCTTGCCAGGCTTTGTCAATGAGTTTTAAAGCACTTCAAATGTTAAAATGGTGTTTCCAGAACTCTTTGAGGGTGAGGTTTGTGGAGTCAGTCACTTCAAAACATTTCTGGAAAAGTGCCCTTTCATAAAGTTTCTTAAAATTTGCTATGATTTTCTGGTCCATAGGCTGAATTAGAAGAGTGGTGTTAGGAGGAAGGAACTTTACTGTGAGAAAATTACTGTACCTGTTCAACAATTTATCTTCCAAGCCTGGAAGATGAACAGAAGCATTGTTGAGGAGAAGCAGGGCGTTGAGTGGCAAATTTTTTCCTGCAGATATTTTTGTATGGCAGGGCACACCACATCATTCACCCACTCCGTAAAAAAAATCCTAGTCACCCATGCCTTATTATTAGCCCTCCACATCACACACATTTGGTTATTCTGCACACCATACTTTTTGAAAACCCTTGGATTTTCAGAATGATACGCAAGCAAGGGTTTAATTTTCAAATCGCCACTCGCATTTCCACACAGCACAAGCGTAAACCTATCTTTCATAGGCTTGTGTCCGGGCAATAATTTTTCCTCCTTGGTAATGTATGTCCTCTTAGGCAATCTTTTCCAGAACAGTCCTGTTTCATCACAATTAAACACTTGTTGCGGTAGGTATCCCTCAGCCTTTGCAAACTCTAAATTCTTCAATAAATCTTTCAGTCGCTGGTTTGTCTGAGCTGGCAGCCTCCCCATGCCTCACAACACTATGAATACCACTCCTCTTTTTAAATTTGTCAAACCATCCCCTGCTTGCCTTAAAGTCTATCGTATCTGCACTCGTTCCAGGGGTTTTCTTTACAAGATCTTCGTGCAATACCCTGGCTTTCTCACAAATGATGGCCTCTGAAACACTATCACCCGCTAATTCCTTGTTGTGTATCCAAATTAATAACAACTTTTCTACATCCTCAGGTATTTGTGGTCTTTGTTTCGTGATTGTTGATACGCCTTTTGCCACTTTAGCACTCATAATGTCCTTTTTCTTGGCAAGTATAGTGCATATCGTTGACATGGATTTGTTGAACTGCCTAGCTAGTTCAACAACACGTGTACCATTTTCATGCTTCCGAATGATCTCTTGTTTTTCCTCTATTGTCATCCTCACGTACGATTTCTTGCCTTGATCCTTACCACTGGCTTTCTTGGGACCCAGTGCGTGATATATAATAACAACTTTTATGGTGAATTGGCCAAATATCCGACAAAAAATTGTAAATCCTTGTGAAGAATTCAGGCTGGATAGTCACTGGGCACGAGGCACTGGTAAACTGAGGCGTGATCGCCGTGCCACCATGCACTAGGTCGGCCTGTAAGCGTATCAACAAACTCGTTACCCGATGCAATGCTCGTATCCCGATGCAAATTTTCCTAACAAATCGGGCTCGTAACCCGAAAAACTTGTAAACAGGAGTGCTCGTAACCCCGGGGTTCCACTGTATATCTAAAAATAATCGATAAATAAACATTGTAGGCTACCCTCCTCGAAAGAAGGGAGGAGCCAGCTTAGACCTCAAGTGTCCTGAGTGTGGGCCAGGGGAGATCATTTTGTTTATGGACCGTGTAAACACGTCTTGGTGTTCTGCGACCTTTATCACGGGTAATACTCCGCATTAAATAATCTTATATCACCAGTCATAGCTCCCTAGATACTGGATGAGTGATGCTGCTCCCACCTATACCCAACACCTAATCTTATCCTGTGGCTTACAAAGAATCTCGCCATGGATTCTAAAAGAAGGTGCAGAAGCACTAAGTGTGCCACTCTCTATGGTGTATAATAGGCCACTGGAAACGGGAGACCTTCCGGAAAACTGGAAGACAGCTAATGTAGTCCCAATTTACAAAAAGGGTGACAGGCAAGAGGTACTGAACTACAGGCCAGTTTCCCGAAATTGTATACCATGCAAGGTGATGGAGAAGATTGTGAGAAAAATGCTTGTAGAGCATCTGGAGGGAAACAGCTTTGTAACACACCACCAGCATGGGTTCAGAGATGGTAAATCGTGCCTCACAGGCCTAATAGAATTCTATGACCAAGCAACACAAATTAGGCAGGAAAGAGAAGGGTGGGCAGACTGCATTTTCTTGGACTGTCAGAAAGCCTTTGACACAGTACCTCACAAAAGGCTGTTACAAAAGTTGGAGCAGCAGGCAGGAGTAAAAGGTAAGGTGCTCCATTGGATAAGGGAGTATCTAAGCAATAGGAAACAGCGAGTAACGGTGAGGGGGGAGGCATCAGAGTGGTGAGATGTCACGGTTCCACAGGGCTCTGTACTCAGACCCATCCTGTTTCTAGTATATGTAAACGACCTTCCAGAGGGTATAGACTCATTCCTCTCAATGTTTGCTGATGATGCAAAAATTATGAGAAGAATCAAAACAGATGAAGATAGACAGAGACTACAGGATGACCTGGACAAACTGGAGGAATGGTCTAGAAAATGGCTGCTAAAGTTCAACTCAGGAAAGTGTAAAGTAATGAAATTAGGTGAAGGGAGCAGAAGGCTGAACACAAGGTACCATCTGGGAGGTGAAATCCTACAATTGTCAAATAAAGAGAAAGATCTGGGGGTCGATATCACACCGAACCTATCCCCAGAGGCCCACATCAAAAGGATATCATCAGCGGCATATGCTAGACTGGCCAATATAATAACTGCCTTTAGAAACTTGTGTAAGGAATCGTTCAGGACCAGTATACCACTTATGTAAGACCAATCCTGGAGTATGCAGCTCCAGCCTGGAGTCCATACCTAATTAAACACAAGACGAAGTTAGAGAAGATTCAGAGGTATGCCACCAGACTGGTCCCGGAACTGAGAGGAATGAGTTATGAGGAAAGGCTAAGGGAGCTGAACCTCACAACCCTGGAAAACAGAAGAGTAAGGGAAGACATGATAACCATCTACAAAATTCTCAGGGGAATTGACAGGGTGGACAAAGACAAACTCTTTAGCATGGGTGGAACACAAACAAGGGGACACAGATGGAAACTTAGTACCCAGATGAGCCACAGAGACGTTAGAAAGAATTTTTTTAGTGTCAGGGTAGTTAACAAATGGAATGCATTAAGTAGTGTTGTGGTGGAGGCAGACTCCATACACAGTTTCAAATGTAAATATGATAGAGCTCAATAGGCTCAGGAATCTGTACACCAGTTGATTGACAATTGAGAGGCGGGACCAAAGAGCCAGAACTCAACCCCCGCAAACACAACTAGGTGAACTAGGTGAGTACAGCAAAGCTGAAAGTCAGCCAAGCTTATCCGTGAGCATGCACCCATTGGCATACCCGCAACACCTAAACACAAATGTGTATACTCTTTTCTCAGTTTGATAACATCAATTTTCATGTTTTGACACTCTTAAGATCAGGAAATTCTTCAACTAAATCCTGGAATTTTGTTGGCGTGAGTCTCACTCGGCTGTACTTATGGCGAACACTACAGTACGTAGCTTCTTTCTCTGACGTGTTTCTCACTGCTTTCGTCCTGGAATGGCTCTGTTCTTGATCACGATCCATCTTGGAGTAAATGTAGTGTTTAAAGATGCAGTAACAAATATAGCCGAGGAAAATAGCCGGAACGTGCACATGTTACAGACAACTAGACTAAAGAGTCTAGTTGTCCTCAACTTAATACAGTAGTGAGAAAGGACAGTGACTCCTTACCCCAAACAATATGGGAAATAATGTTCACTGCTGGTGTCAGATCTAGTACCTTCTGGGTGTACAATTCTGCTCTCTCTACTAAAAATACTGTTCAGACAAAGAATACCAGAACAATTAGAACAGCTAAAAACCATGAAAGGTTGCATGGTAAATGCCAGTGATAAGTTTGTGCTTAATAAAGACTAAAACACTCGCCTGAGAACTGCCTACTGTTCACCTTCCAATCCAATGCTGAGATACTGGTTAAGAAATTAGGGATACTTAAACTGCAGATGAAGTCACAATAATGTGGCTAAAAAATGTTGACCAAACCACACACTAGAAACTGAAGAGACTACAACGTTTCGGTCCATCCTGGACTATTATCAAGTCGATTGTGCCAGATACACCAGATACGAGATGTCGTCATCTCTTCAATTTCTAGTGTGTGGTTCGGTTGACACTTAAACCGATACAGTACTGTATTTGTCCTATACGATGTTGCACACTGACGGCATTTTATTTAACCCCTTAACTGTGTCAGCCAACAAAAGTCATTCCTAGAGTTGTGTTTTTTTATTTTTAATTGGGCTATATTTTAATGTTTTTAAATGTTTTCATCACTCTTGAAAATCTGACTGCAGATTATTTATATTGATACAATACTGTATTTGTCCTATAACATATAGCACACTGATTGCAGTTTATTAAAACTGATACAGTATTGTATTTGTCCTATACCATTGGGGGGGAGGGGGGCCTCGATAAAAGTCAAACATGTATGAATACACTCTGGCTTCCTGTTCTCTGACACAGTGAATTATTATTATTATTATTATTATTATTATTATATTATTATTATTATTATTATTTTTATATGCAGCATTTGACCCTTCCCCAGGATGCCACCCACAACAGTCAACTAACACCCAGGTTCCTAATCACTGCTAGGTGAACAGAGGCAATGGATGTAAAAAGAGACTTGCCCATATGATTTGTCCTGCCTGGGATTGGGTGTGGTGGATGGCTGATAGATGCCCTGAGTTTCTGTTGGCAGTTTCAAGCACGAGATCACTGGGAATCTGTAATAGAGTAGTGTACATTAGCTTGTGAACAGATCACGAGCCCTTGTTTATTTTGACAAGATAAATTGTCTGTATTGCTCCAATGCACCTTATATGACATGCAGGGCTACTGTAGTCTATCTTGCCTGACTGAAATTGTGAGCCTTCTGATTGCTCAGGAATGTTATGCCTATGGAAGAGGTACAATGGCCAAATCAGAAAGTGGACATTTGGTGGTCTCTGGAATGTAGCCCTATATTTTTCATATGCACAGATTGAATTTATCTTTACATATGTGGAAGGAATAAATTTCTTGTACAGAGCAAGAGCATGCTGTATATCTAAACTTATATTAAATTACATGAAACACTGTTTCATGTAACTGAAAATATATGGGTAAACAGCAGTTCATGCCAGAGTACATGTAGATGTTAGGAGATGGTATGCAATAGTCCTGTGTTGAACTTTTTGTAAGCAGTATTTGTAGCCATATTTACATTATTTTCCAGTGAACATCTTTCATAGTGGACCTGTATGGCCACTACCAAGCCCCATGTTCAGTGCTTGCCAGATATAGCCAGCTGAGAGAGTTGCCAAGAGTGATAAATTATGGTTTGAATATATTTCTCTGAATATATTTTGTACTGAGATTAGATTTGCATTTTTTTTGCACATCAGAAGCTTAGATTTATATATAAAATTGCCAACAAATAATTTTAACATGCCAAATTGAATTTGTAGCTGGCAACTGCGGCATGCTACCGAGGGTAACTGGCCCACAGACGAAAATAGACAAGTGGCTTACAAAGTGCGAAGGTTGCAGCATGCTTTTCTCAGTGGCTGTAGAAAGTGTGCTTTCCTCTCTTGCTAAACATCTCATACAGTGTGCCACTGATGTTGTTATAGGCTACATTCTGTGAGTTAGTGCTATGATATCCTCCTTTTAAAACTTATTCACTAATAACTAAGGGCTATTGATTTAACTTGAAAGTATAAGTGAACCATTGTTTGTTTTGATGAATCTTCATATGTTTTCTAGTAAAGAAAAATGGGAAATGTTTGTTATATATTTATATTTTTCTCTTAACTCTTGTTACACAAAATGTTGCCCATTATATGCAGCTTAAGACTTCACTGTAAATTTCTGTTGATATTAAAAAGTGACAGATGATAAAGTGTCAGAAGAATTGGTCTTAGCCAGGCAGTGTGGGAATCAAGTTAAAGGTAAGACACATGTATACACATTAAAGGTAAGATGTGCTCAAATGCCGATTGTTGAAAATTGTCTCATATTCTT
The DNA here is from genome assembly GCA_020271785.1 of Procambarus virginalis. Taxonomy (NCBI): domain Eukaryota; kingdom Metazoa; phylum Arthropoda; class Malacostraca; order Decapoda; family Cambaridae; genus Procambarus; species Procambarus virginalis. The sequence continues at coordinate 66,639,350 of WNGS01169498.1, forward strand.
TTGCAACGAGAGATATGAGGTATACCGTATTTAAAAAAAGGAGTAAATAATGTAGAACAGTAGTCGTCTTTGCACAAAAATGAAGAAAACGTTTATGAAAGAAATAGGCATAAAGTTTGCTATAGTTAACACTGGAATGATTGTTATGTAAATGTGTTAGCTTGGTATAATAATGAATTTTATTTATATAATTTTCATGTCCTTCCTGCAGAAACTCTCTCTCCTTGCAGGGATGTCCATATGTGATATCTTCATTGAATATTTAAAATGCTTTCTAGTGTTTAGGAATCCGGAAGGATCACCCAAAACATAATTTTTAAATGGAACAATAAACCCTCATAATAAACAAGGAAAATATAATAAAATGGATTGCAGTGCGAGTGTAGCAGAGTGGCACTGTTGTGTGAGTGTAGGAGTGGCACTGTTGTGGAAGTGTAGCAGAGTGGCACTGTTGTGTGAGTGTAGCAGAGTGGCACTGTTGTGGGAGTGTTGCAGAGTGGCACTGTTGTGGGAGTGTAGCAGAGTGGCACTGTTGTGGGAGTGTAGCAGAGTGGCACTGTTGTGGGAGTGTAGCAGAGTGGCACTGTTGTGGGAGTGTAGCAGAGTGGCACTGTTGTGTGAGTGTAGCAGAGTGGCACTGTTGTGCGAGTGTAGCAGAGTGGCACTGTTGTGCGAGTGTAGCAGAGTGGCACTGTTGTGGGAGTGTAGCAGAGTGGCACTGTTGTGGGAATGTCGCAGAGTGGCACTGTTGTGTGAGTGTAGCAGAGTGGCACTGTTGTGCGAGTGTAGCAGAGTGGCACTGTTGTGTGAGTGTAGCAGAGTGGCACTGTTGTGGGAGTGTAACAGAGTGGCACTGTTGTGGGAGTGTAGCAGAGTGGCACTGTAGTGCGAGTGTAGCAGAGTGGCACTGTTGTGCGAGTGTAGCAGAGTGCCACTGTAGTGCGAGTGTAGCAGAGTGGCACTGTTGTGTGAGTGTAGGAGTGGCACTGTTGTGCGAGTGTAACAGAGTGGCACTGTTGTGTGAGTGTAGCAGAGTGGCACTGTTGTGCGAGTGTAGCAGAGTGGCACTGTTGTGTGAGTGTAGCAGAGTGGCACTGTTGTGGGAGTGTAACAGAGTGGCACTGTTGTGGGAGTGTAGCAGAGTGGCACTGTAGTGCGAGTGTAGCAGAGTGGCACTGTTGTGCGAGTGTAGCAGAGTGCCACTGTAGTGCGAGTGTAGCAGAGTGGCACTGTTGTGGGAGTGTAGCAGAGTGGCACTGTTGTGCGAGTGTAGCAGAGTGCCACTGTAGTGCGAGTGTAGCAGAGTGGCACTGTTGTGCGAGTGTAGCAGAGTGGCACTGTTGTGCGAGTGTAGCAGAGTGGCACTGTTGTGGGAGTGTAGCAGAGTGGCACTGTTGTGGGAGTGTAGCAGAGTGGCACTGTTGTGCGAGTGTAGCAGAGTGGCACTGTTGTGGGAGTGTAGCAGAGTGGCACTGTTGTGCGAGTGTAGCAGAGTGGCACTGTTGTGCGAGTGTAGCAGAGTGGCACTGTTGTGGGAGTGTTGCAGAGTGGCACTGTTGTGGGAGTGTAGCAGAGTGGCACTGTTGTGGGAGTGTAGCAGAGTGGCACTGTTGTGCGAGTGTAGCAGAGTGGCACTGTTGTGGGAGTGTAGCAGAGTGGCACTGTTGTGGGAGTGTAGCAGAGTGGCACTGTTGTGGGAGTGTAGCAGAGTGGCACTGTTGTGGGAGTGTAGCAGAGTGGCACTGTTGTGGGAGTGTAACAGAGTGGCACTGTTGTGCGAGTGTAGCAGAGTGGCACTGTTGTGCGAGTGTAGCAGAGTGGCACTGTTGTGCGAGTGTAGCAGAGTGGCACTGTTGTGTGAGTGTAGCAGAGTGGCACTGTTGTGGGAGTGTAGCAGAGTGGCACTGTTGTGGGAGTGTAGCAGAGTGGCACTGTTGTGGGAGTGTTGCAGAGTGGCACTGTTGAGCGAGTGTAGCAGAGTGGCACTGTTGTGCGAGTGTAGCAGAGTGGCACTGTTGTGGGAGTGTAACAGAGTGGCACTGTTGTGGGTGTGTAGCAGAGTGGCACTGTTGTGGGAGTGTAGCAGAGTGGCACTGTTGTGCGAGTGTAGCAGAGTGGCACTGTTGTGCGAGTGTAGCAGAGTGGCACTGTTGTGGGAGTGTAACAGAGTGGCACTGTAGTGCGAGTGTAGCAGAGTGGCACTGTTGTGGGAGTGTTGCAGAGTGGCACTGTTGTGCGAGTGTAGCAGAGTGGCACTGTTGTGGGAGTGTAGCAGAGTGGCACTGTTGTGTGAGTGTAGCAGAGTGGCATTGTTGTGGGAGTGTAGCAGAGTGGCACTGTTGTGGGAGTGTAGCAGAGTGGCACTGTTGTGTGAGTGTAGCAGAGTGGCACTGTTGTGGGAGTGTAGCAGAGTGGCACTGTTGTGCGAGTGTAGCAGAGTGGCACTGTTGTGGGAGTGTTGCAGAGTGGCACTGTTGAGCGAGTGTTGCAGAGTGGCACTGTTGTGCGAGTGTTGCAGAGTGGCACTGTTGTGCGAGTGTCGCCGTGTTGTGCGGGTGTCGCCCTGTTGTGCGAGTGTCGCCCTGTTGTGCGAGTGTCGCCCTGTTGTGCGAGTGTCGCCCTGTTGTGGGAGTGTCGCCCTGTTGTGCGAGTGTCGCCCTGTTGTGCGAGTGTCGCCCTGTTGTGCGAGTGTCGCCCTGTTGTGCGAGTGTCGCCCTGTTGTGCGAGTGTCGCCCTGTTGTGGGAGTGTCGCCCTGTTGTGGGAGTGTCGCCCTGTTGTGCGAGCATCGCCCTGTTGTGCGAGTGTCGCCCTGTTGTGGGAGTGTCGCCCTGTTGTGGGAGTGTCGCCCTGTTGTGCGAGTGTCGCCCTGTTGTGCGAGTGTCGCCCTGTTGTGCGAGTGTCGCCCTGTTGTGCGAGTCTCGCCCTGTTGTGCGAGTCTCGCCCTGTTGTGCGAGTCTCGCCCTGTTGTGCAAGTGTCGCCCTGTTGTGCGAGTGTCGCCCTGTTGTGCGAGTGTCGCCCTGTTGTGCGAATGTCGCCCTGTTGTGCGAGTGTCGCCCTGTTGTGCGAGTATTGCCCTGTTGTGCAAGTGTCGCCCTGTTGTGCAAGTGTCGCCCTGTTGTGCAAGTGTCGCCCTGTTGTGCAAGTGTCGCCCTGTTGTGCGAGTGTCGCAGTGGCACAACAGTGCCACTCTGCTACACTCGCACAACAGTGCCACTCTGCTAGAGTAGCACTGTAGTGCGAGAGTAACAAAATGGACTATGGTGTAGGTGTACACGTGGGTACTACACCAGATCTTCCCTGCTTTGTGCTAAGATATAGGTCTATATAGATATCTATATAGATATAGATATCTATATACATATCTATATAAATATAGATATAGATATCTATATCTATATAGATATGTGTTGTGTATAACTTCATTGACCAGCTAGTTCTCTCAGCTGGTCAATAAACTAGGGGTAGTAGTGCTCTAAAGTCAAATCTCTCTTCCTTGAAACATTTAAGGAACTTATTGATGTTCTCACTAGGTTAAAAAAAATAGAATACCCTCTACCTTTATTTTGTCTGCAAAAATTAAGATATAAATCAGGAGATGTGTTTTATAAAATTACAATGGAATGAATGTCATATATTCATGGTTATATCAACAGAAAACTGGTGGTGTCCAGAGTTTCAATAGCCAACTGACTGGATAGCCAAACTCTGATATATTAAAAAATGGCTATTTTTCTATTTTTTTCCACACAATTTCAGAATATTGGTATAAATACAAAAAACACATTATGTCATTTTACTCACCATATCCATACCTTTGTAGCTGGGTATGAATATGGTGGGTAAAATCAGGTATTCTTCATGGCAGAATGCCTGATGACCCAGCATTAACTATGATCTTTTCTTGGCATCCTCATTATTTATTAGAATTTTGAGGTCATTCTTAAATGTCTAGACATTAACAGACTGGTTCTAAGAGTTATCTTCTCTGTTACTTGTTCACTAAGAGTAGTTTGCTCCTATTGAGTGTACTATTGTGTTTGCTATTTCTTGGCTATGTGCCTTATACTGTGCCCAGGGAATGTTCAGTAGCTTCCTCATCTGTTTGGGAGGTCAAGAGTCCACTTTGTTTATCCCTGAATCACACCTTGGCAAAGTGTATGTTGCTGTATTCTTTTTATTTTTGCTCTGACCACGAGCTTCCCTCACCAAACCTTGTTTCTTGTTATGCCAAAGTTATGTTAGGGTTCATCTAGATAATAAGGTTATGTCACAATGCTATCTTCTCTGTTTGAGGGGCTTTGGATGTGCTTGAGCCCATTATGTGCCTCTGTAACACTTTCCACTACTGCCCACAGGATGGGTACGGGGTGCATAATAAATGAACTGACTCGCTATGTTTTACCACGAGTACTGTTTATGATATTTTACAGCATAAGTGAGCCTTGCTGCTGTTGTAGATATGGTGGGTTTCACTGATACTTGCCTTACAAAACAACCAGTTAGGGGTTGTAATCTAATGGTTGTTCAGTACAGTGTGACTCTTTACTATCTGGATCCCCATTTGATGGATTCTTGGGTTAACCAGAAGGAAAATATCAGTTCTCCAGGCACCCTACCCCCCTCTCCCCACGACCCCATTTACTGAGGCATGTCTGGTAAACTGGGCTTGTGTCATGATGAGAGATTTGAGACTTGTAGCAACTTAGTGGCAGTGAACACTCATTTGAACCAAATAACACGAATATTTTCTTATTTCTTACATCCATCCATACCAGTATGTAATGTAATGTAATATGTGTATTTACCTTGATGAGGACAGGAAGCCAGCAGCTTGTCACAGGTCTCCCCCATTTGCCCTGATGCCGAGCATGTATGTATGTAATTACCTAAGTGTAATTACCTAAGTGTAGTTACAGGATGAGAGCTACGCTCGTGGTGTCCCGTCTTCCCAGCACTCTTTGTCATATAACGCTTTGAAACTACTGACGGTCTTGGCCTCCACCACCTTCTCACTTAACTTGTTCCAACCGTCTACCACTCTGTTTACAAAACTGAATTTTCGTATATTTCTCCGGCAGCTTTGTTTCGTTAGTTTAAATCTATGACCTCTTGTTCTTGAAGTTCCGGGTCTCAGGAATTCTTCCTTATCAATTTTATCGATTCCTGTTACTATTTTGAATGTAGTGATCATATCACCTCTATTTCTTCTATCTTCTAGTTTTTGCATGTTTAATGCCTTTAATCTCTCCTCATAGCTCTTGTCCTTCAGTTCTGGGAGCCACTTAGTGGCATGTCGTTGTACCTTTTCCAGTTTGTTGATGTGCTTCTTAAGATATGGGCACCATACAACCGCTGCATATTCCAGCTTTGGTCTAATAAAAGTCGTGAACAATTTCTTTAGTATTTCTCCATCCATGTATTTAAAAGCAATTCTGAAGTTAGAAAGTGTAGCATAGGCTCCTCGCACAATGTTCTTAATGTGGTCCTCAGGTGACAGTTTTCTATCTAAAACCACCCCTAGATCCTTTTCTTTATCAGAATTCTTTAAAGATTTCTCACATAATTTATAGGTTGTGTGGGGTCTATGTTCTCCAATTCCACATTCCATAACATGGCATTTATTCACATTAAATTCCATTTGCCAAGTGTTGCTCCAAATACTTATTTTGTCCAGGTCTTCTTGAAGGGCATGACAATCATCTAGGTTTCTTATCTTCCCTATTATCTTAGCATCATCAGCAAACATGTTCATGTAATTCTGTATTCCCACTGGTAGATCGTTTATGTAGACAATGAACATTACCGGTGCAAGAACGGAACCCTGAGGTACTCCACTCGTGACATTCCTCCAATCCGATACCTTGCCTCTGATCGTGGCCCTCATTTTCTGTCAGTTAGGAAATTTTTCATCCATGTTAGTAGCTTACCTGTCACTCCTCCAATATGTTCCAGTTTCCAGAACAACCTCTTATGGGGAACTCTGTCGAAAGCCTTTTTTAGGTCCAGATAGATGCAGTCAACCCAACCATCTCTTTCTTGTAAAATCTCTGTGGCTCGATCATAAAAACTGAGCAAGTTCGTTACACAGGATCTTCCAGATCGAAAACCATACTGTCTGTCTGATATTATATAGTTTTCCTCCAGGTGTTCTACCCATTTAGTTTTAATTATTTTTTCCAATATTTTGACTATTACACTTGTCAATGATACAGGTCTATAATTAAGGGGGTCTTCCCTGTTTCCACTTTTGTAGATTGGAACTATGTTAGCCTTTTTCCACACATCAGCTACAGCTCCTGTACACAGGGATGCCTGAAAAATCAGTTGAAGTGGAATGCTGAGCTCAGGTGCACATTCTCTCAGAACCCATGGTGAAACTCCATCTGGACCAACTGCTTTGTTCTTACCTAGCTCCTTTAGCATTTTTTCCACTTCGTCTCTAGACACCTCTATGTGCTCTATGTTGTTCTCTGGAATTCTTATTGTGTCTGGTTCCCTAAAGATTTCATTTTGTACAAACACACTTTGGAACTTTTCGTTTAGTGTTTCACACATTTCCTTTTCATCTTCCGTGAATCTATTTCCCATTTTCAACCTCTGAATATTATCCTTTACCTGCAATTTGTTGTTTATGAATTTATAGAATAGACCTGGTTCTGTTTTACATTTGTCTGCAATCCCTTTTTCAAAATTTCTTTCTGCCTCTCTCCTCACTGCCGTGTAGTTGTTTCTCGCATCTTTGTATCGCTGGTATGTTTGGGGGTTCGGCCTCTTCCTGTATTGGTTCCAATTTTGTGTCTTTTGGTCTCTAGCCCTCTCGCAATTTCTATTGAACCAATCCTGTTTTCTAGTTCTGCATCTCTGTTTTGGTATAAATTTTTTTGTGCCTTTATCATATATTTCACAAAACTTGACATACATCTCATTCACTTCCTTGCCTAGCATCAAGTCTGTCCAATTATACTCACTAAAAAAATTTCTAAGGTGGCCATAATGTCCTCTCCTGAAGTCTGGTTTCTCAACTGCTTCAACCTCTTTATTTTCTTCCAGCTTATAACGCATTGCATACTTTATTCCCAAAAAGACATGGTCACTTTTACCCAAGGGAGGAAGGTACTGAATGTCAAATATCTCTTCCTCCTTCCTGGTAAATATCAAATCTAGCATGGAGGGAACGTCCCCTTCCCTCATCCTCGTAGCTTGTTTAACATGTTGATACAAGAATGTTTCCAGGATGAGGTCTACAAATCTACAGGTCCAAAAATCTTCTGTTTTAGCTTCATATGCTTCCCAGTCTATGGATTTCAAGTTGAAGTCACCTACTATCAACAGTCGTGATCTATCGTTATCCGCTCTCGCTATAATCTCTCTCATTATTGTTATAAGACCTTCTCGTTTACTATCTAGCTCCTCCTTTGACCATGTGCTGCTTGGCGGTGGACTATATGCATTTATTATCATTAGTTTATCATCCTCATGGCAGATCTCTAGTGCTATTATGTCAACTTCTTGTGGATTGGCAGTCATTATTTCCTTCACCTTTAGGTGTTCTTTTACCAGCACAGCAACGCCACCGCCTTTCCTAATTTTTCTGTCCCGTCTCCAAATTGAGTAGCCCCTTGGGAATATGACCTCATTTAAAATAACATCTTCAAGTTTTGTCTCCGTGAGTGCAACAATGTCTGGTGTCTGCAGCTGTATTATATCACTTAACTCCAGTATCTTTGACCTTACTCCATCTATGTTGGTGTATGCAATCTTCAGGAACTTGTTCCCCCTCTCCTTATTCTTCACTCCTCCTCTCTCTATTGATTTTGTTGGTTTGCCTTTATGTACCACTTTACTGGTTTGCCTACCCCTAACACTTTGTAGAAAAAAGAATTGATTTCTTCTTCATTCCTGTTCTCATTTAAACGTTTTGCCTCGGCGAGGTTCAGTTTCAGCTTCTCTCTGTCTTCTTTTGAAAGATCTCGTCTTAACGACCACCCTTTCCCATCCTCATCACTTTGCAATTTTCTAGCATTCCTTAGTACTTCTTCCATCTGTTTGGCACCGTTTAGGGTGATCCTCAAAGGTCGATCTTTCCCTTTTACGTACCTGCCTATTCTCCTGTAGTCGCACACATTCTCTATGGTAGTGAGACCTTCTACGAGGCCAACAATTTTATCTACTACTTTAGCTTCTTCGACAGCTCTTTCTGACCTAGATGTTATCTCCTTTTCTTTGCAACCAAAAATGATCAGGGACTTACTCCGATCAACTGTGTTTTGCACCAACTTCGGGTTAGATGCCAATTCTTTTCTCACTTCTAGCCTAATGTTTGTTTTATCTTGGTTGCTGCAGTGTTTGACTTCCTTTACAGCTTCTTCAATTCTTTCCTTCTCCTTGGCCACTTGTGCATAGGTGAGTTGCATATCTTTCTTGCACTGTTCTATACCCTGTGTAACTTCCTCCATCTGTGCTGACAAAAGCTGTTTCTCCTGTTGAATTTCCTTGCCTAACCTATTGTAGTCATTTAGGCTTAAATTTACTTTAACTTCTTCCAAAGCTATTTTTAAGAGTTTATTTTCTTCTTTCATGTCTTTGCAATTTGTTTCCAATTGATTCTTATCCTTGCGCAAGTCTTTCACTATATCCTCAAGACATAAAACTTTGCTATTCAAATGGTCATTACTTTCTTTCAATTTACGAATTATTTCTACATGAGAGTTCACAATACTATCTAAATTTACCAACTTGTTATGTAGACTGCTAATATCAATGCTTTCTTCATTGAACCCCTCAAACACGAGCGTAGCTTTCATCCTGTGACTACACTTAGGTAATTACACACACACACACACACCCAGGAAGCAGCCCATAGCAGCTGTCTAACTCCCAGGTACCTGTTTACTGCTAGGGGGAACGGAAGTATCAGGGTGAAAGAAACTGCCTTTTGTATCTGCCTCCACCGGGGATCGATCTTGGACCCTTAGGACTACCAATCCCGAGCAATGTTTACATAGCCGTCAGGCCCCTCATAAGATTTCATACGTATGTATGAAATCTTATGTATGTATGTACTCTCCTAGTATGTATGTAATACATATGTACTCTCCTAGTATGTACATAATTTTTTCTATAAAAAATAGTTCTGGATACCTAAAAGTACCAACTGAACAGGGCCATTAACCCATGCACTGCTGTCACATGTAACAGTCAGCTGTTACAGGTGACACTCCTGTGGTGTGCACCAAACTTTTTTATTCAAAACAATTATTTTTCTTTAAAATATTATTAAAATGTATTCCTTGATCATGGGAAATAATAAAAAAAAATTGTATGTAGCATACTTTTGTTCTTCCTGAGCATGGAAATATTCTGATGATGTCACTGATTCACGATCACTGGGCACAACTCTGATTTCTAAATCCGGAATATGAATAATTTTTCATATTTATTAATTTTCTAAAGTAACATGTGGTCCCATTGCATGATGTGCAGAGGCCAAAAACTGCAGCTGTTTGCGGTTTCTGTCTTGCTTTAAAAACATCACTGTCAGGCTCAGGCTTACTGATATCTGACTCTTGTACATGATTTTTATCACTGTCAGGGTGTTATATGTTAGTATTATCAATGAATAATTGCAGATATTTATTTAGTCATTATTTAATGATGCTGTGTTGCACAAATTACATGGCATTGCTATTAGCTGCAGCAACATGCAATACCCATTGTTTACTGATGGTTGACCCATATTTGCTATATTAGTATTGAGGCTCTCACACCAGGATGGGTGCCATGATTTTTTTCAAAGAAGGCATCCGATTACTGGAAACCCGTAGAACAGAATATGAGCCCCTTGTACCCGCATGAGTTTTAAATCTTATGTTAGGCCTAAAAAAAACCTGGTTGTTGTGTGTACCACCACAACAACAATGGTTGTTATGTGCAATTATCTAGGGTATAGATTGGCTGTCTCTTTAATACTCAACTTTGACTGGAATTGCCTTTGAGTTTGTGATGCACTTTTCTGTCTGCATTTTGGGCTGGATTGTTACATCTTCAATGTCTTCCAAGCACCAGTATCACCCAACAGGAACTGCAAAATGTTTACCCAAATCAAAGTGCTTACGCCATCAGATCCTAACTAGAAGAGAGTAGGATCTGCCTTAGTGAGAAATTGAAGGTATTACTCAGATAAGTCCTCTTTTAGGCTAAAGTTTTATTTTATTGAACTTAAGTCCTTTAAGGAATTAAACACGAGTACTGTATTGCTTATTACAAATTCCAGTTATCTTTTTCTGTTCATATTAAGCATTTATTTTAGTATTCTAGTAAAGTGTACAAAATTGCAAGTGAAAACAGCATGTTCAAAATTAACAACAGTACAGTAAGTAGTGTGTGTAAAAATCTGTATTAACTAGATCATTATGCTCGAAGTAGTTAGAAATTATCTATACTGTATAATGACCATGCTCTGTCATGAGTGTTGCATTTATGTTATCAAATGTTGGAACTGTAATAAGGTTTAGATCATATAAAATTTATTTAGCAGTGAAATGACATACAGTGGGATCTTGCTCGAATGGATCACATGTATTAATTTACTTATTTTGAATTATAGTACATACAGTACTTTATTATTTTTTATTAATTGATTTTATTTACTGTATAATAAATGAGAAATATATGCAGGCCATCTTACCACTTTTGCATTCCTATTACGCGTTTTATCGTCATCGGTACTCTGACAGTCCCTCCTCCCTCCAAATGAGGGGGAGTGTTGGGGGCAAACAAGAAGATGCTGTATTATAACGTTTTTGATCATTGTTTACTACATAATTTAGGAAGTTCTGTGGCCATTTTAAAGTCTTTAGGTATTGGATGCAGCCAGCTGTGATTTGTTTTGTCTCACTGACTTTCTGGGTGCTTTCCTTGGTGGTGGCATAAATGAATAACTTAATACTGTACTGTATATAAATGCTACAGCTCCCTGTGCCTTTGTGAAGGGGGACCAGGACCCGGATTCATAAAGTAGTTACACAAGCACTTTCGAACCTGTACATCTTTTCTCAATCTTTGGAGGCTTTGTTTACAATTATTAAACAGTTAATGAGCTCCAAAGCACCAAAAGGCTGTTTATAACAATAACACCAGTTAATTGGGAAGTTTTTCATGATTGTAAACCGTTTAATAAATGTAACCAAAGCCGTCAAGATTGAGGAAAGGTGTACACGTTCATAAGTACTTGCGTAACTGCTTTATGAATCCATGTCCAGGTTCTAGTCCCTAGTAATCCAGAGAACTCTAACTGATGGTACCTAGTAGATAACACATGCATTGGAGATGCTAGCTCCAGGGAGCTGCCATAAGCTAATCGAAAATACACATTTTTTCTGGAGAAAATAGCATACTTAATATTCATTTTACTTAGAATGATCCCCATTTACTGAGTATTATTTGTGATATAAATGTACAAAACCAAATTTCAAAACTATGTTTAGTGTTTTAACAGATTTTTACCTGGATTTTCTTTGCATACCTCATGGTATCTGAGCAGCCAGGTATGAGATAGCTTAGAGCCTCACCTCATAAAGAGTACTGTGTATCACATTTTATTTTTGGCACTGCATTATGCTACACTCCTAGTAGACCAGCTTGCTGTGCCGCTGCTGCTAGTTGACACACTCCTTTTGCTGAACAGTCCCATGTGCCTTTCTCATATTTATACAAATTTCAAAACAATATCCATGAAAAATATTGACTACATGTGCAGCTTCATTTTGTTTTGAGCAATTGCCCAAATTTTATGATGCAATCTGAAATTCTGAGGCAATTTTTAATTTTGTGTATCACACTTCTCAAAAGAATACTATTTACTAATCACATATGATTATCTTGGACTAAAGTTGGATTTAGAACAGTTATTAACATGAATGGATTAGCTTGCTAATCTTGCAATAATTAACCATAATTATATAATTTATATGTAGCCTATCATTACAGTACTGTACTTTAATAATTGGCAGATAAGGGAGCATTATTTTTTGCACATGGTTTACTTATGCTGTGATAAGCATTACTATTTGTAATTAGAATTGTGCAGAATATAAATCTTTTCAAAGGAAAAAACAATGAAAAAAATTGCTCGTATGTGGAACGGCCAAATATCGACATAATTCAAAATGGAAATTGATTTTCAAAATTAAATTGTGGATTTTTTTTTTCAAAAACAGCAAGTTAAGGGTCCTGTGGTGGTAGGTTAGGAGGACAGGAAGTTCTAAGGTTTCAAATCGTCATGAAAACCTTTAATTGAAAATTTCCTCTCCTAACCTAACAGTCTAAGCCAGAGGGACCCAAGACAGAAAATGGGACAGTACATCACTTTCAGGAACCAATTTCATTTTGAATTACTGTACGTTATCAGCCTGAGTGCACATATGAGCGAAAAGGGATATAATTTGTAAGAGGACGGGTTGCATCAATAGCTCCTCTTCAATGGATATTACCTTATTATTTTATAATGAATTAAAAACATTGGGATACAATAATTATGTGCTAAGTTCATATAAATGTAAGACTATATTATAGATGCTTCAGTTTTAATCAAAATTGCCATAATTGATTTTTGACTGTAATAAATGTTTGTTCACTGTAGTTAAAGGTTAATTACAGCTTAAGATATATATTATAAGGTAAATATTATAATGAAAAATTATGATCATCAAAAGGTGTGATCAATAAAAACTACTCAGAATGCAAGGGCTGTGTGTTGCCATTGCTTAATGTTTGCATTGCACGTCTCACGCTTGCACCTTGGCTTGCAGCTCATCGGGCCTGGCTAGCAGTTCAGAAATATCCCCTGCAACGCCCGATTCTGAAACCACTGGATGGGAGCGTCGGGTTGGTCCCGGTGAGTTTGGTAGCAAGGCCCGTCGCTACTGGAGCTCTGAAGAGAGTGGGTACATGGAAGGTGTTGATGCACTTCTGGACACCTCGTTACATGCACATCTTTCCCCCGTGCACGAAATCAAGTGAGATTCAGTATAGTACAGTATGTGGTACTAATAAACTAATCACATTAGAGTTATAGGATTAGTTCTAAAAGAGCTTTTTGATGGTTGTGGTGATTGAGTTATATATAGTGAGCCACAGTAGTTTCTTCATAATTAGATAACTTGCAAATAATGTTTTTTTTTTTTACATATTTCTACACTTTAGATAACTTTTCCCTATGAACTGTTTTGGAAACTTCATCACATGCATGTCCTAATTCTTATTTTCCCAGCTCAACATAACTTGTTTTTGTATTATGCTTTAGATAATGCATTCTTAATATTTTATTATGAAATAACATCATTTTAATGTATATTATTGTTAATGTAATTGACATAATTTTAATTGTCTTGTATATAATGCTAGTGTTGAAAATAGAGTAACTGTAACCCGGCATCCAGCTTGTCAGCTGCTACTAAGCCTTTTAAGTACTATATAACAATATTAATGGCTTTAAATCAATTTAAAATTTTGGGACACAGACAATAAGAGACTAATATATATTTATCTCTTGTGGTGAAAGTCGACTCAATTTTATAGCCACATTTTTTCACTTTACATAAATATACTTAGTGGGGTAGGTGTCACAGGGACTAAGAGGGTACAGTCATATTTTTAAGTAAAGGAAGTGCTCATTTTTGTAATAATATCATGGAATAGTTACTTAAAGGTCATACGCAAGCATTTTGAACATTTACAGATATGAAACCTGCTCCATGATTTATCGTATCTAAAAAAAACAAAAAATAGAAAACTAGGCAAAATAGGATTTTTACAGATGTTGATTATGATGTGATATTTAAATTTAACTTCCATATTATCAACATTCCAATCACAACACTGACATGTGAAGCACTGGAGAAGATTACAAAAAATTAACAGGCTTGAAACAATGCTGGAGCATGAAATAGGAGAACTGATCTACAAATTGTTTAAAGTTGCTCAACCTAATAACTTTAGAGGAGACATGATCACTACATGAAAAACATGGCAGATTTTGTGCTGGTCTGTGTCTTCCAGTACTGGTCTAACATCAACTATAAATGATCTGGAAAGAATCATTGTTTTGGTTTTAAATAGTGCAATAAAATGTTTAAGTTGCTATTGATAGAAATGAGTAAAATATTATTTAGTTACTTACAGGTACAAGTATTTCATAGGTTGTCATAATTATTCGATTACTGGGGTTAATTCAGCCATATAAAACAATATTTCTGTATTATTTATTAGCAGCATATATTTAAGTTTTGCTCAGCTTCTTTAATGCCTGTGGAAAAGCTTTTTAACATCCTTTATTAACACACAGAAATCATATTAACGTGATATATATCACCGAAAAATTTTTCTCATTGATATATATCACGTTACTGTTCTTTCTGTATGTTTCTCAAGTTGGGGCATAAGGTGTGAGACCACTGTGACCTTCCACCCGAGTGCATGTTGGTCATACTTAAACACTTGGACTGGCTGCGGTAGGTGGCTCCAGACTTCCTGTGATTTCAGATGACTTTTAAGTCAGTGGTGGTCTAGTGGTAGCGTATGCGACTGGCAGTACCATGGCTTTAGGTTTGCACCCACCTATAGTCCTTGTGGGTTTTCTCATAATTCATTAAATTATAATAATATGCTTGGCACATGATTATTGGTATTTTGGGTTTTGTTTATCAATGGTTATGGCTGCCTGTGCATGTTTTATCATTTAGGCCCTCTACTTTTACAAATGCTAGATAAATTTCGATAAATAGATATGAATTTACTTGTATTGTGTAATGACACCTATTTACAAATGGTGCCTACTAATAATTCAATACTGTATTTTCTGTAGAATAGTTCATGAAGATAAAGATAATTATGGTAGTAGTAGTATGAGGGATAATTGTGGTAGTATAAGGAATAATAATAGTAGTAGTATAAAACAATGGTGGCAGTGTTAGTATGAGGGATAATGGTGTTAGTATGAGGGATAATGGTGGTAGTATGAAGGATAATGGTGGTAGTATGAGGGATAGTGGTGATAGTATGAGGGATAATGGTGGTAGTATGAGGGATAATGGTGGTAGTATGAGGGATAATGGTGGTAGTATGAGGGATAATGGTGTTAGTATGAGGGATAATGCTGATAGTATGAGGGATAATGGTGATAGTATGAGGGATAATGGTGTTAGTATGAGGGATAATGGTGTTAGTATGAGGGATAATGGTGTTAGTATGAGGGATAATGGTGTTAGTATGAAGGATAATGGTGGTAGTATGAGGGATAATGGTGGTAGTATGAGGGATAATGGTGATAGTATGAGGGATAATGGTGATAGGATGAGGGATAATGGTGATAGTATGAGGGATAATGGTGATAGTATGAGGGATAATGGTGATAGTATGAGGGATAATGGTGATAGTATGAGGGATAATGGTGGTAGTATGAGGGATAATGGTGGTAGTATGAGGGATAATGGTGGTAGTATGAGGGATAATGGTGGTAGTATGAGGGATAATGGTGGTAGTATGAGGGATAATGGTGGTAGTATGAGGGATAATGGTGATAGTATGAGGGATAATGGTGATAGTATGAGGGATAATGGTGGTAGTATGAGGGATAATGGTGGTAGTATGAGGGATAATGGTGGTAGTATGAGGGATAATGGTGGTAGTATGAGGGATAATGGTGGTAGTATGAGGGTTAATGGAGTGGTATGAGAATGGGGGATAGTGTAAAGGATAATGATAGTACTATGAGAAACAATGTTCCACTTGAAATGCTCAAGGAAATCACAATAACATGATGTATCTATGAGAAAATCATTGGAGCAGTATTGGGACCAAACCAATGTACTCCCACCTACACACCTTACCCCTGGACCACGACATGGTAAATGATTATACATCCTGTGAGGCTACTGAATCCATTTAGGAGTCTGGGGGCATCAAGCTGGTAACCAAGCCAAGTTCTATATATAAACCCCCATGCACTCTGGTGTAGGTGATTGAGTTCTCCACCAAATGCTCCTTTCAAATACACAAGGAAATTCCTGTGCTGCTCCAATGATTGTCTCGTGGATATATAACGTAATTGTGATTTCCTTGGTTCTACTATTTGGGGTGTTCATGACCATATCCGCCATGAATAGCAAAGTCCTGCTTTACAGTATCAAATATGATGATGCTTACATTTTAAGGTGAAAAATGTTTGAATCATGAATACGAGAAGTGCAAAGAAGTAAATGATTTATAATTTCTAGAAATCCATTCGGTGGCAGCAGAAGACAGTTGTATATGAAGATACGGATTAGAATCATATCATATTTCTCTAATTAGTTTAGAATAATATAGGTTCTCCCAAAAGTAACCATTACAGTGATCTGCCGAGTTGGAAGAGTTTACTACTATAAATTTTAGTAAAATTTTCAATTGCAGAAATCTTTGAAATACAATTATTTTCAGAGAAAAAGAGGGATCATCAGGAAGCAGCACCTCTACTCCTCTGCATTGTGTTGACAACTGGAACCCTACCATCACTAACGCAAACATAAATAATAGTTATACGAGCAATAACACCGATAACAACATCAACAATAATCTCATCATGGGTAATAAATCAAGCACTGTTAATGATAATGATCACTCATTTGCCTGTTCTCAACTGACATCAGTTCTAGATACCCATATAGCTGTTGGACCAAAAATGGAACTTACTAAATATGCCAGTACAGAATGGCAGGGAAATACACCAAAGGCACAAATTATTAAACAGGTGATTATAGTGTCATTCCTGTATAACTTACATTCAAATGTAAACTAAGCAAGAGGTACTTATATTGGTACTGTTTTGTAAATAGAAATGATAATATATACATATTGTTTTATCTGGTGAAACAAGATTAATGTAAAATAATTGATACTATATATACGGTATTCACAAAATTAACGTGTTTTTCATGAATTCAGGGTTACTCAGCCATTCCAATTGAACTTGGTTTTGCTCACTTACGGAAAGTGAGAGGTGACAACTACTGTGGCGTGCGTGCTGCCCTATACCAAGTGCTCTCCCTAGGCTTGCCATTACCAAGTGGCCACACCACTCATTCCCGCCTCGCAGCCGAGCTTGATCAGGGTGCTACATGGCTGCGTGAGTGGTCTTTTGGACATCGTCTAAATTTTACAAAGGAACAGATACTCAATGGATTTTGGGAATGCTTGGATGCATTGGATAACATAGTAAGTTTTATATATTAATTTTCATATAGTTATAAACTGTCAATATTGCAGGTACGGTATTTTCTGGGAAGGGCCCCTCAGTTGTTCCAGTGTCCAATAGGTGCTGGAATCTATACACAAATTGATTAAGAGTTGAAAGATGGTTATCTTCATTTGCCAGTTTGTTATTATCTCTTTCTTTCTACAAATGATGTAAATATAGCAGTACATCCTACTGTTTAGGTAGTACTGTACTTAGAGTAATGATGAGGACCATCGTACATATATTTACTTAAAAGGCAATTAGAAAGTAGAAATCGGTACTATTGAATTTGGTCAAATTGGAAAAGTTTTTTTTATTTATGTTACAAAGAAACTTAACCTAACTTTCCTAGGCCTAATACATGCTATCTAAAGCCTAATATAGTACTGTACATATGTGCTATACTAGGCTTTGGAATATTTAAGTTTGGTTTTTAGCTTTATTTTTCTGGACTCTATGAAGTGAATAGTTCCAAATTCTACTAATTGTCCATTATGTCAATATATGTATGATGGTCCACATAGTTACAAAAAGTACTATCTAAACAAGAGGATGGGTTGAAATGTAATTATAATACATCTGTATGAATGTAATAGTTAAACAGACCCATGAAAAAATCTGTAATAGTTTTTAATTGCTTACAATACGATGAAGTTATTGTGTAATAGTGGCCTATGATTATCAATCATGATTTGGTCTTTCCTGGTAGCATTTGAATATATTTCTGAATGTCATTCCTAGACACTATAGCAGCGAAGGAGTGAGTTGCAAGACACTTCCTTTGAGCTGTTCTAGGGACAAGTTTACAGTGTAAGCCTATATGCAATACTCAGTGACTATTTTTGTCAAATATGTGTACATAAATCACGTTATTCAACACAGAAAAAGCATAATGTAATCTAATAAGTGAAACCACAGGTATAAAATTGTCTTACTTGATCGTTGGAGCCCTCTCTCCCTACACTACTAGTCAGAACTGCAAATCTAGTGCTAACACACTCATTGAACCCCCCTGCACTAGGTTACTGCAACTCATCTCACCAGATAAGAAGCTGATTTTTTTATTTTTTCTCTTTCTTACTTTTTGCACGTGGTGTTTTTTCAGTGTATTCCTTAATTGCCACATTGAGAACTTCTTATGTTCATATATATTTCATACAACATGCTCAAAACCTGAATAATATTTTGTACTAGGTGATGAATCTTATGGGCTGCGAGAACCGGGAATGTGTTGTGCTATCTCGGCTAAATGGAGACCCAGAGCTGGACGTAAAGCTGTGTGAAGCTATTAAACTTCATATGCTTACAACAGCACTTGACCTGCACATCAGCAACAACAATGGAGAAAATGTGCCTCTGTTTGCAATGATAATGTTTGCCCGCCATACCTCATTAACACCTAGAGATCTTGTAAGAAATCATTTGAATCCAGTTGGTGATACTGCAGGGCTGGAGCAGGTAAGCACACTTTAATATTCAACTACTGGTAATAGATTTAAATAAATGTTTCATCATCTGCATCAATGTCATTATAGAGTCACAATATCATGGCTGAAGATATGATGGCCAAACCACACGCCAGAAGAAGGAGAAACAAACGTTTCGGTCCATCCTGGACCATTATTAAGTTGTGTCGATAGTTGCTTTCTTCTGCAAACTTCAGAATTAATTTGAACATAACTTGGTATCATATAGCAAGTTAGGCAATAGTACTGTACTTTAGAAGAACACAGCTTGATGATAATATTAGGTTATATTTACAGTATTTACTCATTAATAACCTTTAATTTGAGAAGTACTGTATTATACAGTATAATATTATCAGACAATATATTTGTTTCTGCTTAATAGCCTGTTGAAATTAAGTTAGAAGTACTCGTGCATCCTTCATTGTTGAGTGTTATGACCATTGCCATTTTATACAATATTTGTATACTACAATTTATATTACTCTTTACTTTACCTGATTCACCTTGCCTGTGTGTGGGGGAAACATTTGTACTACACTTGAAAAAGGCAAATTTAAGTAATACATTAACTTAACCACCGTGCTGCGCGGAGTTTATTGAGAAATTCCCCCGGTGCGCATGAAATGAAGTGTTCCCAAAAAATTCTTTTGTCTTCGTAAAATGATAAATTTCCTTCCCTGAACATGTCTATGTAAAAATAAATACCAAATTCCACTTACTTTGGCTGTGGGGACGTGGACAAAGTGCGCTGTGACGTCATCAGGGCCTGGTCGCCCGTGCGTGACTCGCCCAGACACAGTCGCGCGGGCCATTCAAGCACCGGGTGTTGCCACAAATATATTTTCAATTATTTGTGTTATGTATTTCCAATGCATTTTTTTGTTTTTTTTATCGTATATGATGCATATTTGTGTCCTTTACAATATGTATACAGCAGAATGTTCATAATGTTCCATGGAACTGTGATACATGTGTCAGTAATGTGTCCACAATAAATGTTTAGTCGCAATATTACCTGTTAAAAATTCACTAAAATTACAATATGTACAGTTTCACACACTATTTATACAGTAACACACTGTATTACACACTCAGTACTTCGGAAGTGAGTAATAATCAACGAAGTAGCCCATGGTACACAGCGCGACTTCGCTCTCAGTGCACCAGGTACAGATAAATTTTCGCTGCTTGTTTCTTCATTCTGTGTGCTTGCAAATAACGCACTCACGTACACCCTTGGCTTTAGTACTTGTAGGTTGTATGTAACCAAGCTTGTAAAGCATAAGGTAGTATTGAAAAGATTATAGGAAAAGATCAATTTGTAAGATAGTCTTGAAAAGATCGCTTTGTATGGTCCCACACAGGAAGAGATTCAGCATACCTCAAGAGTGTCCATCAATCAGGAAGAGATTCAGCTAGCCTCAAGAGTGTCCATCAGTCAGGAAGAGATTCAGCTAGCCTCAAGGGTGTCCATCAGTCAGGAAGAGATTCAGCTAGCATCAAGAGTGTCCGTCAGTTGGGAAGAGATTCAGGTATTCTTGACAATATCTATGGAAAACACCAAAATGGAAGCCGCTAACACTGTTCATCTATGCCATTTGTATCAGATGCATCATCACTGAACGCAGAAAACGATTCATCTAAGTATCATCTAAATAAATAGCATAGGATTGCAAGGGTGACGCTCAGAGCTACAACTGGATACGCTCCCTGTATCGTCCTCATAGGTGCTGTATCACTTGCATCCGACCTTTGTTAGGTCCTTATTGTGTCTGGCTTCCCCAACATTATGACCCTTATGTATTTCAAACAATAAGGTTTGAATTTCACCGACAGAACATTATCTTCAACACCGCGTCGGACAGGTGTTTAGGAGCCAGAGGCGCGTACGCCACCCTTGGTTGCTCACTCAGTACTAACACAGCCAGCAGCCCCAGGGCATTCTGGGATTTTTTTCCAAGATGGCTGCGTCTCACTGGAGGTCCTAAGAGTCCATTTTGTACACAACCAACTTCGTACACATTTAGAATTGGTTACGAAAAATCAAAAAGAGTTTTCTCGGTTGGCGCAGTTTCCCGCCGACCGAGAAAACTCGGTTGGCGCAGTTAAGTGGTTAAAGAATAATGAAAGTAATTTTTTTAAATAAAACATTTTTAATTTTCATGTTTTACACAAAACTTTATTGACTTTAAATTGCAATATACAGTACTGTATTATAGAAAGTCATCTGTCATAATAGTTATAGTTTTAGTGTTGAGAAAAGCTTTGGTTTTGGAATAGTTAAGTGTTCCATATATATATGATATGGAACACTTAACTATTCCAAAACCAAAGCTTTTCTACAAGACTAATAGTTGAAACTTTTCTGGCTGTTAAACTGTCCAGAGCCAAGCCAGTAAAAATGCCGTACATGACTGACATGTCTGTCAAGAAGCAGCAATCATTTTTGTGTATCGCATAAAATACTCAGTCTTTATATTTGGGCTATAAAATTAAACTCTCAATTAAAATGTTTGTATGAAATAATATATTGTTGTTAAAGATCTATTATACTAAATAAAAATATGATTTTGAAACTTATGAACACAATCATCTGCAGCCAATTTCATAGGTAGGAATGAATATATTCAACATCATTTTAATTACCTGTGCTAGACTTCACTGACTACCTATTGTTCTGGAGTCTATTTATGTTCACTTTTATTATACATTTGTGCATTGAGACATCATAATGGTTTATTGACAAACACTGGAGGTATCTCTAACACATTTTGACTTTAATATTTTTAAAGACTATGGATTTTAAAAATGAGCATTGAGATTAAAGTGCCATTTTGCCAAGTTGAATTGGAGAATACCTTGACAGATATTTCAGACAGCTACAGTAGTAATCCTAGAAAGGACCATAGAGTAGAACTGAAGGGCAACTACTGCTATGGGCAATGTTGGAAAAGGAACTTTCATTAAGTTAATGGTACTTTGGCATTTTTATTTCATGCTGGTTTTCTGGGTAAATGAATAATGCAGTGCTGAAGAGTATGCACAATTATGTATACAAATTTTCTCAAGGGATCTTTAATTCAGATTGAGTCACCTTTTAATTTTTTAGTGTGCTTAATATATGCTAAATAGATGGCTGCAACAGTGGGGAAACTTACTGGTAAAAGAAATTAGTGTTTTCTGCTTAATTGCAGCTTAATAACAGTAAAGTAAATTAATATCCCGAGTTCATTTTGAAATTACTCTGTCCCTTTTGTTTGTCCATTATTGCTTCTTTTAGAGTGCTGGCAATTAAGCTAATTTTGTGTTTCCTCCCATTGGTGCTCACATGCCACAGGATCAACATAAGGTGTGTAATTATATGTGAATTTGTCTTGTATCTCTCAGTAACAATGCATAATTATGCATACTGATTTTCTATATACCTTTTCTTGTTTGCACTGGTCCTGTATATGAGCTGTATGCACATGTCAAGAAGGCCTCTTTACACATCTCGTGCAGCTCTTGACCATTATATTGTGTTCAGTCATGAATAATTGTCATATAGATATAATTTTGATATGAAATTATTCATTAATGATTGCTCTATCACATCCAATGGTCAAAATAAATATGCATAATAAATGATTTTTTTGAAGGGAGCTCTGTTGCCTCTCCAGAGCTAATCAGGCTGATATGAATGTATTAGACGCTGGCATCAGTCAATCCACATGGAGTTCTAGCCCTACTGGGGACCACGAGCCAGAACCTGCACCCCCCTCCCCCTTTCAGGGAGGCATGAGGAGCAATGGCCTATAGAAACCCCCACGTGGTTGGAAGCATTCTATGTCTGCCATCGACTGGGTCAGGCACCCAGAATGGTAAGTGCCCCAAAACAAACCCATATTCTGGTTAAAATATTGTTACTGAAAGCCAAACTAGTGGACAGAATTCCCCAAATGAAAATGAGCAAATTGAGCATAACGTCACGTCACTGCGCAGCTGTCTGTGCAACCCCCCCCCCCCCCCCGGAGGGGAAAGGTGGAGCCCCAGACCCCCATGCCGGCTATTCAACTTTCAGTTCTGTGGCTGATATGAACTGGCAAGGTTGTGTGCCTCTTGCTCTTGTGATTTCCAGCTCTGTGCCTTGTGGTGAGGTACTGTTCCAGTAGTGGTGCACGAGCCAGGAGTAATTTCACAAGTACTTGGGCTACATGCGCCTAGGTTCCCCTTCCCTAGGTGCCCTGTAAGTACTGCCCTTGGGGCTCGGGGCCACCTTCCACAAGTCACCTAGGTGTCTACCTGCAGAAGGTCCTTTGCTGCTCGGTGATTGACCGCTCTTGGAGTCAGTTGGGTTGTGTCATGCACCACTCTTTGCTTCTGGGTAGGGGGTAGTTTTGTCACTGGTTTGGGTGCAGGTGTAGCTAGTTTTCGCCTCTCATAGCAGCCGGCTCTGTTCCGCCTGGGCACATTGTACTCCTGTGGGGTTTTTCTTTTGTTTTTGTTTTCTTGCCTGGTGGGGACTCGGCCCCTTGGTTTCGGTCACACCCATTTATATCTTGGTGGTCCTCTACTAGGCCCCCATGAGTGTACATGTCCAGGGGAGTTCAACTTTAGCAGTTTGATTGGTAACTTTGGGTGCCAGTTAACAGTGCTCTGCCTGGGTTTCCCTTAGTGAGACTACGCAACTAAGGGCCCTGGGAAACCCCGCAGGGGCTCTTTGGTTCGATGGATGTGACCCCCCCTGGGTCCCCTCTTACTTCGTACGGGTTTGAAGGTTGCTATTTCCTCTTGTCTCAGGGTGACACTCACCGGTTGTGCCTCAGTCATGCTGCCTGTTGTGTCGGTAGCACCTTCGACCTGGAGACCTGCGAGTTTTATTCCTTGTTTGTGCTCCAATACACCCAGTCCACTTGTTTGTATTCCAATACACCCAGTCCACTGATCATGATATTTGGGTGCAGGCAGCTTCGGCGTTGCATGCTCGGTTTAGGTTGCTGCAGCGCTCCAGGATGTCCCTGAATGTCGTGAGACTGCCCCGTTTTGGTTATAGGGACCCCGAACTTGGGGATGTTAGTCGCTTTCGGCTCCGAAGCATCTGAGGGTTTCAGAGTTGGGGCTGGGTTTAGTTGGTGTTGAGAGACTGGCAGTTTTGGGGGATGCCCCCTTCTGGTGTAGCGACGAGGGCATTCAAGCATGTTCCTTCAGCCGGAGCTTCTGGATCTGACCAGTGGCCTCCCCCCCCCCCTTCGTTCCTGCTTTTTCGGCCGCTCCTGCCTTTTCTTTTGAGGCAGGGGACTTGGAGGACGGCTCAGCCCCTGGTTCTTGTGGGGGAGGTTTCCGGGGCGAGGGAGGGGTTGACTTGGCCCCATTGGACCCCGCTTGGGTCTTTGTACCCTCCGAGCAGGGCTTGATGTTACAGGGAGTGGGGTTTTCTTTTTCCTCCCTCGTACGAGTTGGAATTGGCATCAATCAATCCCCGGGTTTGGTTCCATGCTCCCTTGGGTTCTTCAGTCTCATCCTTCTGGAAGTTTTTGGCATCACGCATCCCACCATATGTGATGCGGGAGATCATTGCAGCTTATCTCCTGCGCGACCCAAATTACACCTCTATAATGGATCATCCTTCTTTTGTGTTTGGATCTTCTTTTCCTTACTGGGTTCGTTATGAGGTTCCGGAGTCATCCTGGCTTGTGTCCTTGGCTGTTTGCAGAGTCTGCGGTGGTGCAGTATCTGCAGGCAGCCTCTTCCAGTTGCTGTCTCATGTCAGACTTGTTCTTCTTTGGGGGTTTGTGTGGGGGGTCTTCCTGGAAGGGTTGTGCTAGGGCTCGGGGTTCCTCCTGTCGTGGTAGGCCAGTGGTGCCAGTTTCAGAGGTGGCACAGCCTTTGGAACCATCTTTGTCTGGTTGGTGCAGTGATCGCTCTGTGCGGAGGTCGGGTTCACGTAGTGTCGATCCTTTCGCAGTTCATCCCATTGATGGGGTGATGGGGGTGGCTTGCGCTGTTTGCTCATGCCTGGTCCCATGATTTGTGGGCCTTTCAGGTCATTTCGTGTGGCCTGTGGTGGCATTGGGTGGCCCCTTCTCCTTCGGGAGGTTCGGGGTTGGTGGGGCTGGCCTCTTCTCCTGCGATCTGTTGGGAGTGGGTTCGCTTGGGTGTGGTTGGAACGACCTCGTCCCTCCAGTGGATTCCCCGCCTGTTTCCGGTTCTGATACGGGACTGCGCGGACCTCAGGTTCATTCTGTACATTCTGGCTCTCTTCCGCATTTTTCCTGCTGTGTTGCCGATTTCCTCTTCGGGTTTTTCGGGGTTCAGTGCCTTGGTACCTACTCGAGCCCTCACTTGATGTGTTTCCGGATGTGTCACCTCTTTGCTGTGGCTTTGTGTCCTGTGCTCTCTAGACCAGCCAGTGGCGGTGGGGTCTATCTTTCCATCTGGCACACAGCATAGTGCAGGAGTTTGCGGCTGTGTGGGTGTTGCTTTGGAGAGTTCTGCTTCCTGGTGGTTCATTGCCTGAACTGCTGGGGTTCGATGCGGTCCTTGGCTCTTTGGGGCTGGTCATTTTGAGTGACTCGTCTGCTGTGTTCTCGAGGTTTGGCTCTCCTGGCCGTTCACATTCGGGGGTGTCCAACGTCATGGTGTGTCTTGGTTTATTCCCCTGTCTATGGAATGGACAGTCGATGCCAACTCGTTCAGTTGGCTCTGCTGGACGGCTCCTGGAGGTGGACCTCTTCATGTCTCATGAGGTGTCTCTCGGTATATGTGGCACCCTTCCCCGACTGCGAGGCTGTTGGGGTCGGTGCCTTCAGGCAGGACTGGTCAAGGTAGGGTTCCTGTACCTATTTCCCCCAGTTCCTCTGTTGCTCCAGGTCCTAGCTCGCTTGGAGACTTACCAAGGAAGAGTAGTCCTCTTGGCCCCTTGGTGACTGGTCCCGCAATGCTTTCAGGCACTGCCTGCTTCCCGTGGCTCTGCCTTTTTTGACAGATTGGGCCGGTACAGTACGTGGCTGGTTCGATCTTCTCGAGTTTTCGCATCTGGTCTTTCTGATTCGAGTCAATCACCACTTGCATGGTGAGCAGGTGGCTTTGTTGATGGTGTCCCTCCTGCACGCTTATTCTTGGCAGCAGTATGAATTTTCCTGGCAGTTCTTCTGTTACTACTTATCCCTTCGTAGATTTACTTCCGTCTGTGATAGTTGTCTTGTCCTTCCTTTTGTGGTGGTTCCAGGACCATCATCTTATACCGAATACTGTCACTTCATATCGTGCAGCACTGGTGGAGCCGCTGCAGCTTGGGTTCGGCATTGGTGTTACTTCTGCGCCGTTCCACAAGCTATCTCGTTTGTTGTTTCACCTCCGGCCTGCTCATGTGCTGCCTGAGCCGTCCTGGTTGTTGGACTGGGTGCTCTCCTTTCTCTCTTCTCGGTTTGTGGTGGCCCCTTCGGTTCAGGTTTTCCAGGGCTCTTTTTCCTGTTGGCATTGGCCTCTCGGGGGTCAGGTCATGTAGCTTCATGCTCTCCTCCGGTGCAGAAGTTTCTGCTCTTTTGGTCCTGGTGGTAGGTTTGTTCATTTGCAACTGTCTTTTTTTGTGGTGTCGATTGTGACTTTTGCTTTCCAGAGGGGTGCTTGGGTTGTTGATGCTTGGTTGGTTCGGCCGGGGGTGCATCATGTATTGTGTGCGCAGTTGCAGCCTGTTGTCTTGACTTCGAGTTGCGGAGCGAGTGGTGACTGCCTCTCGGCTAAGTCCCTCTTGTGTTATCTTTGGGTAAGTAGGTCCCGGGAGCTGACAGGGTTCCACCCCCACAGAAAATCAGCACTGAATGTAAGGAAGCGCCATTTTTTGGGTGAGACTTGGAGGCTCCCCGACAACCCTTCCTCCCTCTGGTTGGTGTTATTTTTTGTGTGTTTTGACATCCAGCCTCAGAACTGAAGGGTGGATAGCTGGCATGGGTGTCTGGTATTCGCTCTTCCCCCTCCCGGTGAAGGGGTGGGTTGTGCAGACAGCGGCAAGGTGACGTGGTGACATCATGCTTGTTTTCATTTGGCGAGTTCTATCCATTACTTTAGCTTTCAGCAGCAATATTTCAACCAGAATAGGGGTTTGTTTTGGGACGCTTACCTTTCTGGATGCCTACCTCCAGGTTACCTTGAGGTGTTTTCAGGGCTTAGCGACCCAGCAGCTCGGTCGTCGACTAGGCCTCCTGGTTTCTGGACTGGTCAACCGGGCTGTTGGATGTGGCTGCTCGCAGCCTGATGTATGAGTCACAGCCTGATTGATCAGGTATCCTTTGGAGGTGTGTTATCAAGTTCTCTCTCGAACACTGAGGGGTCAGCCAGTTATGCTCCTTATGTGTAGTGGAAGCTGACCCGGTCGATGGCAGATATAGAATGCTTCCAAACACACGGGGGGTTTCTGTAGGCCATTGCTCCTCATGCCTCTCTCTGAGGATGGGGGGCCAGGTTCTGGCTCATGATCGCTGGTAGGCCTAGAATTCCATGCACATTGACTGATGCTAGGGTCTAATACATTCATATCACCAGGTTAACTCCAGGTAGCTTCCGGGTCTCACCCAAAAAATGGCATTTCATTACATTCAAAGCTGGTTTTATGAGAACTTTATATTGAGACAGGCTGTTTAGACAGGAGAGCAGAGGCCATGTTGGGATACCCTCAGCCATGGAAGTTAATATGAGCTCGATAGGCAACCAGAATTCGATAATCCATCTTTCAGTAAATTAAGAATACAGTACTGGATATAAAATTTTAACCCTCAAACCGCTAGGGGCCCAAATGGAATTCACACCCACAGGCGCAACAAAAAAAAAAATCCAAAAAATTCTTTCGTCTTATAGAATTGTTTATTTTTGTTCCCTGATCACGGAAAAAATAACAAAAAATCGTAGGTAGCATATTTTAGCCGCAGTAGGGTAGGGAAGTGTGGCAAAAAAGGGGCGTTGGCAGAACCTTCGCCAGACGAGGTCTACTCCGCCCGAGCTGTCAGACGGCAGTTGCCACAAATATATTATTTCCTAATTATTTCAATGTCTCTGATTGATTTTTCTTAGTTTTTTGCAGTAATATTATTCCATACAGTGAATTGTGGTATATTATATTATAAAATGTGTGAACCATCGCTGTACTCAAAATTATGGTGTGCATATAAGTGATTCAATTATTATGTTCATAAAACAATAAACAAATAGTTTTGCTGTTGTTACACTATATACACAGGTTATATATAAGTATCTGCATGTTTTGTTCACCATAACGAACTACTAAGTTGGTCTTGTGAGTCAAAAAGCAACGAGGAGTGGCCGCCACACACCAGCGAGCCACTCACTGCCACGCCCTCCCTCATCACCACCTCACTCACCCTCATTTACCTCCCACAATACTGTTTTTGCATTTATTCACTATACACAGACGTTATATATACGTATTTACATGTTTTGTTCACCATAACTGTACATCTAAGCTTGTATGGTGAGTAAATGCACAAAGACATAGCTACTCCACAGTCAGCTGATCGGCGGCACCCTCAAGGCCACACCCACTAGTATTTCTCCTCCAACAATATTGGATGTGGTGTTATTATGCTATATACACACATTATATATAAGTATCTACCTGTTTTATTCACCATACTTGTACAAATAAGCTGGTATGGTGCCCAAAGACCCTTTGTGGTCACCAGTAAACAACACGATAATTCCTGCAGACGACGCTCCTCTCACCAAAATGGCGGCTCCCAACCTACTCCTCTCGCTGTTATCTCACACTATACACACGTTATATGTAAGTATCTACATTTGTGTTCACCATAGCGAACCACTAAGCTGGTATGGTGAGTGCAGTCAATAAATGTGGCCACACACAGTCAGAAGACAACGCCACAATCCTCCCTCCACAGCTGTACTCCTCCCTCCATCGAGCACAGCGCTAAATATCTCCACAATCAAGCTGTTATCAGAATCCTGGTCAGTTTTATCAAATTCAGGGGGCTTCAGTAATACTATCAATGCTAAATAATAGCAATATCACTTATATTTTGGCATTTGTAGGCGATGCTGTGGTCACAAGCTGAACAGCGGTGCTGTGAGCTCGTGCTGCGTGCGCCAGCCTTGGTGCTGGCGCAATACTGACGCTCTCACTCCAAAAATGTTGGGCTGGATTTGTTTTCTAGGTGGCTCTGGCAACTATCAGTCGTGGCTGTACTATAGCTGCCCCTATCCCAGGCGGGTGTTTAAATTATAGCGCTAGACACGAATCATATATAATGATGTGCGCGATTTCGGTTTTGTCACTGATATCATTTATTATGATATGCGCGTTTGAGGGTTAATATTGTAAAAAATGCATGGACATAATATGCTTGCAGACAAATTAGATCAATATCAACTACTTAAATGGATGACAAATAAATAATTAATTGGACAATAATAGAGTACTTTTAGAAGAGACAAAAGTGTAAAGCCCCATCTTATAGATCAGTATGATAAATTAATAAAAAGAGGGCAAACAAAAATAAGAAACCCACCCCATAAATAAGTAAACCTAATGTGCAGTATAACACTTTAATTTTCTTTTGCTATAATGAGGTAACGGTAAATAGTTTAAGTTTTTCTTATTGCTTATAAAGTAAATTATGTAGTAAGGAAAAAAACTTCTGAAAACTTTCATAATCAGCAACTGGAAAAAGAAGTAACAAGTATCAATCAAATTAAACATTTAGATACTTATACTAGTGTATAATGTTAAGAATTGTGTCAGATGTTTGTCTTTACAGTTTTACAGACTACGTCTTCATTTTCAGATTGAAATGTTTTTGATGGGTCAAACTTTGGGAGTTACACTGCAAGTTGTTTCGTCCTGCAAGCTATGGTAAAGAGGATTTTATCTGCTATTACCCTGATGCTAATATTGGTATATGGCCCGAAGTTACTTTGGTTGCTGAAGATGATCGTCACTATAATGTTCTTGTCAAATGAGCTGTAAGTAAACATTTTAAATTGTTTTATTTATTTTGTAATAATTGTGTGTCACTAGCCTTGAAATGTGCATACCATCTTAAGATGATGTTCAATACAAGGTATGCATATCATTCTAAGAGGTTTTAGGTACTGTGCAACGTCTGAAACTCTGGCTGGTACACCGTGTTCTGAATCAGTATTTGAGGCCTTCAGTGAACATTTGCCATCTGAAAAGTGACTTACAAATATTGGAACATTGTTCCTATGTTGACCAGACCACACACTAGAAGGTGAAGGGATGACGACGTTTCGGTCCGTCCTGGACCATTCTCAAGTCGATTGTGTCCCTTCACCTTCTAGTGTGTGGTCTGGTCAACATACTTTAGCCACGTTATGTGACTCATCGCCTGCATTGTTCCTATGCTTAGGGCATAGTCAATAATAATATAAGAAGAGACAAACCTTATTTTGCATACTATCTGGCTGTACAAACATTCAAATAAAGCCTGATATAATCTGTGTGCAATGTAAGGGTTAAAGCAGAATGTTGAACTGTGTTCCATATACAGTATTAAGGAAAAGGAGTGCAAAAGAATACCTAAGATTACACATCACAGAGTAAAGCCATTATCACAAAGAAAAGCTATATAAAAATATTATTCAAACCCTTTGAACAATTCAAACAGCTGAGAATGTTTTGAAATTTTAAATTTTTAGAAGTTTTGGATATTTTTTTTTGAGATATATACAAGAGTTGTTACATTCTTGTATTATGGTAAGGATCAACCCTTCCTCCGAATAGACAGTACGTGTCAATATTAAATGTAATAAGTACGTTCCTGACTGCATAGTACATAAATACACTTAATTGTGTGTTACATTTACCTCCCCATATATTCTCCTAATTTTGTGTAAAATACACTCAAAATTTTTAGGTTGAAGTTTTTGTGTGTAATTCTATATACACAAGTTTTAAATATAAAGAATTTCTTTTTCAGTTTTATTAAACAATAGAGATTTTATACAAAATTTGAAAATATCCTAATATCCTAGTATCTAAGGATATTAGATATATTTGATAATATCTAAGTCACTAATATAAAAATATCCTAATATCCTAAAGTAGCCTAAATAAACAGGCGTATGCAAATGACCTGCTATGGATGTGCAACAGGTTTGCCTTAAACCACCAAATAAGGCAAACCAACTAGGAAAGAAAACATGCTGGACCTCATTTTCATCAATAATGATGAATTGATCAGGAACATAATAATTACAAATACCTGTTACACAGATCATAACTTAATTGAAGTTCTGACAAGCATGGGGAATTGACCTTCAAAACCAGTCCTGATTCCCAGTGGAGGAGATTTCAGCAAATTCAACTTCAATAATAAACAGATAAACTGGGAGCAAATAAACCAAGACTTCACAGAAATAAACTGTGAAGAACAGCTAGAAAATGTAAACCTGAACCAGTGCCTGGAAAAATTAAGCTCAGTAGCACTAGAAATATGCTCAAACTGCATACCCCCCAAGATTCTAGAAGAGGAGATGCAGATTGGAACGGGAACGTCATTCCCTCTATAGGCGAAGAAAACGAATCGCGGAACAACTTGAGAGTTGCACCCTATCTCAAGAATGGCGATGAAGGTTACGTAGAGAAATTGAAACAATTGAACTCAAGCTACAAGAATCATACAAAACCCAGGAGAGGCAAAGAGAGCGAAAGGCCATCAGTGAAATAGTGAAATCCGAAATATTTTTTCTCCTATGCAAAATCAAGATCAAAAACCACATCTAGTATCGGGCCCCTGCAAAAAAAAAAAAAAAAGAGGTGGAACTTTCACCGATGACAACAAAGAAATGAGCGAGTTACTGAGGAAGCAGTACGACTCTGTTTTCAGCGAGCCACTAAACACACTAAAGATTGATAACCCAAATGAATTTTTCATGGATATGAGCCCAACATCAAATCATATATCAGACGTCACCCTATCCCCACTGGATTTTGAAGAAGCCATAAACAGTATGCCTATGCACTCTGCACCAGGCCCTGATTCTTGGAACTCTATATTCATCAAGAACTGTAAAAAGCTACTATCGCAGGCCCTTCACACTCTTTGGAGACAAAGCCTAGATACTGGAGCTATCCCTGACATACTAAAAACAGCAGAGATAGCACCTCTCCATAAAAAAAAAAAAATACAAATACGAATACAAATATTTATTCAGGTAAAGTACATACTGTACATACAAGGTGAGATACAAAAAGTTGATGGATTTATAGATAGAGCTAGTACATACAATGCCTAAAGCCACTATTACGCAAAGTGTTTCAGGCAGGAAAAACATTAAGACTAAAACTTAATACTAATTGAGATTTAAGTATAAATTGTGTTGAGAAAAAATAAAAAAAATAAAAAGGGGGGAACATGGCAGAAAAAAAACAAAAATACAATTTGGTCAACAAACAACATTGTTTAACCCTTCCACTGCTCAGGGGTCCTGAGGACATTTACACCTCTGTGAGCAAGAAAAAAAAATTCTAAAAAATTATTTCGTCTTCTTAAAATGTTAATATGTGTTCCCTGAGCACGGGAAAAATAATAAAAAAAATCGTAGGTGACATATTTGGGTGCAATTGACCGAGGAAGTCTGGCAAAAAGTGGGCATTGACAGAGCGGTCGTCAGAACCGGTCAGCGTCGCCCGTGCTGACAGGTGGGAGTTGCCACAAAGATATTATCATTTATTATTTCTATGTCTCTGATTAATTTTTCTTAGTTTTTTGCAGTAATATTATTCAATAGTGTGTATTGTAATATATTTATATAATAAAAGTGGTGAATAATCGCTATACTCAAAAGTATGGTGTGCATATTAGTGATTCAATTATTATGTTCGTAAAACAATAAACAAATAGTTTTGCTGCTATTACACTCTATACACAGGTATATATAAGTACAGTGGAACCTCGATTAACGAGTGGCTCTATTAACGAGTTTTTCCAGTAACGAGCAAGCCACTCGCAGCAAATTTGTCTCTATTGACGAGCTCGCCTCTGTAACGAGTGAAACCACATGGTGCTTCCTAGCGTCTCGCGGGTTCTCGCAAATTCTCGGACGCCTCCGACGCCAGTGTTGTTGTTTTATCTCACACGACAAGCATCCCTCTGGATTTATTTGCTCTTTTCTTTGGGTTTTTAGTGTTTTGCGACTACAATTTGTAACACGATGTCTCCAAAGAAGCTGCTTGCTAAAGATAGTGTTGTCAAGAGGAAGATACAATTACTGTGGATTTGAAGAAGGAAATTATAGCGAAGCATGAGTGTGGTGTCTGTGTGACTGATCTCACAAGGGAGTATGGCAGGCTCACAACAATTTACACCATTAGTAAGGGAATGAGGAGGTAAGGGAGGATGCTGCCTCTTCCACTGACATCATCCTGGTCAAGCAGTGACAAACCAGTGTGTGAACATGTTTAATGACAATTTGCTGTCTCGTTTCATGGACATCCTAACAATCAACGACAAAAGCAAGTGTCAATAGATACGTTCTATGCAAAAGTAGAGAGAAGAGGAGCCAGTGATAGTGAACCACAACCTGGTCCCAGTGGGGTGTAAATCCCAAGAAGAGAGAGCCCGCCTGACTCAGAGGTGGATTCTCCTTCCACCGCATGACCCCTCTCCTCCATCCCACCTCCCCATCGTCTCCCTCAAGCCAGCAACGACTCTTCATAAGGAAATTAAACATTAAAACAGTGCAACAAACATTTATAATTACATGTGCAGTATTATATTTACATTAAAAAATGTCATAAAAGTATGGATGTTTTGGGAGTGGAACGAATTAAATTTATTTCCTTTATTTCAACTGGGGAAATTTGGTTCCAAAGACGAGTTTTCCAGGTAATGAGCTCTGTGCCAGAACGGATGAAACTCGTTAATAGAGGTTCCACTGTATCTGCATGTTTGTTCACCATAACGAACCACTAAGGTGTGGGTATTCGAGAGTCGAAAAGCAACGAGGAGTGACCACCACACCACACAGTCAGCCACTCGTTGCCACTCCGTCAACAATGCCTCACTCGCCCAATTTTCCTCCCACCATCCTGTTTATGTTTTATTTCAAAATATACAGACCATTATATATAAGAATCAACATGTTTTGTTCACTCACAACTGTACAACTAAGCTGATGATAGTTAGTTCAGGCACTAAGAGTCGTCGCTACACACACGGTGGCTCCCTCACTCATTCAAGGGTAACATGCACTAACTTTCTCCCCAACAATACCATTTGTGGGGTTATTACACTATATAAGACGTTATATATAATATGTATATATTTGTTCACCACAACTGTACAGCTAAGCTGATATAGTTAGTTCAGGCACTAGAGTCGTCGTATACACAGCGCGGCTGGCGGCTCCCTCACTCATTAAGGTCACACGCACTAAACTTTCTCCCCCAACAATCTGTTTCAGTGTTATTACCCTATATACCACATATTATATATAATATCTACAGTTTTATGCTACTGATAACTGTACACCTAAGCTTGTAGATGCGCCCAAAGAGCATAGTGGCCACCTCTAAACAGCTTGACAAATCGTGCTGACGACGTCACCTCGTCACCCAAATGGCTCCTCCCAGCATAATCCTTTTGCTGTTATTCACTAATACCACATTATATATAAGTATCTACATTTGTGTTCACCATAGAGAACCACTGAGCTGGTATGGGAATGAACAATAACAGGTGGCCACACAGTCAGTAAACGATGCTGTCTCCCTCAGTATCTCAGCATCACTCTTCCCACAGCGCTAATTATTACAACAATCCTGCTATTATCACCACCTGGTTATTTATATCATAGTCACGGGTCATCTGTAATATTGTCATCTAAATATAACAGTATTATATATTTATTTTGACATTTTTCGGATGTCTGTGGTCACAAGCTGAACAGCAATGCGATCGCTCATGCTGGTTGCGCCAGCCTTGGTTGCTCCAACAGTACTGTGCCTCTCACACCTGAGAATATTGGCCACGATTTAAAAAAAAAATGGTGTCTGTTTACAAGAGCCCTGAGGAAGCTACTGTGAACCCCGTGTAGCCGCGGGCCATTGAATCGGATGGCACCCTATGGCGATATATGACCATGCGCACCGTCGGGATATGTTACTCAGGCGTATATATACGCCATGCGCAGTTTAAGGGTTAAAATAGTAGACATGGGTTGACAGGGGTGAGGTAGGTTACATGCCTTGATGTGGCATGATGTATAACATGGAGTTAATTAGGTAGTACAGTACTTAGTTTTTATCTTAAACAGGTAGGGAGAGGTACAGTCTTTAACATGATTTGGGAGGTCATTCCACACTCTAGGTCCCTTGATCTGTAAAGCATTTCTAGTTTGAGTTAGTCGTACCTCTGGAATATCAAATGAGTATTTGTTTCTGGTGTGGTGCTCATGGAATCTGTTACAAACTTCTAGGAAGCTTTAAGGTCAGGATTGACATTATAGTTCAGCATTTTAAAGGAGGAAAAAGTAAGGAGGAAATAAGGCAGAGGCAAAAAATTACAGACCGATAGCACTAACATCGTACATCATAAAAATCTTTGAGAGAGTGCTAAGAAGTATGATCACAAAATACATGAATCACAGCATCTCCATAACCCTGGACAACATGGTTTCAGAACAGGCGCTCTTGCCTTTCTCAGTTGCTGGACCACTATGACATGGCTTTGGATGTCATGGAAGACGAACAAAACGCTGATGTAATTTACACAGATT
>WNGS01169498.1:66674866-66698471 GCA_020271785.1 Procambarus virginalis
TCTCTTTGTCTCTGCTAATGAAATACCCATATCAATTTCTCACCACTGGTTTTCTACAGGCTGTCTTTGCAAGCATATCAACAGTGTCATGCCTTGAGATGCCAACATGTGGATGGTATTCCCATAGGAATTTAATTTTCAAATCTGTTTCTTTAAGCTAAAACATTCATTCGAATATCACTGACTATTTTCTGGGTGTCACTAATATGTGGAGGCAGTGATGGGGGAGGTCATTGAGGGGGAGAGGCAGTGACTTGAGGAGGGGCATTGAGGGGGAGAGGCCAGTATACCGGCGTATGGGACGGCGTGACTGGACGGAGGCATTGGAGTGGGGAGAGGCAGATGATGGAGGGAGGGCATTGAGGTGGGAGAGGCAGTGAGGGAGTTGAGGCAATTGAGGTGAGTGAGGCATTGAGGGAGGGATTAGAGGCAGTGATGGAAGGAGGGCAGTTGAGGTGGAGGAGAGGTAGTGATAGGAGGGAGCCATTGTGGAGGAGAGGGCAGTGATGGGGAGAGTGATGGAGGAGGCATTGAGGGAGGGATGGGAGGCAGTGATGGAGGAAGGGAGGTAGTAATGGAGGGAGTTATTGAGGGGGGGAGAGGAAGTGAGGGAGGGAGGGAGGCATTGAGGGGAAGAGGCTGGGAGGTATAGAAGCAGTGAGGGAGGGAGGGTGGTGGTCGGGGTGAGGGAAGAGGGGCAGTGATGGAGGGAGAAAGGTGTTTGGTTAACCCCTTAACTGCGCTGCCTCCAAATATGACACTCCCCCCCCCCCCCAGTGCACAGGAAATAAATTATCTTGAAAAATTCTTTTGTTTTTTAACCCTTACACTGCTCAGGGGTCCTGGGGACATTTACACCCTGTGCGCAAGAAAAAAAAAATCCAAATTTTTTTTTCGTCTTCTAAACATTTAATTTGTGTCCCCTGAGCACGGGAAAAATAGCAAAAAAATCGTAGGTCACATATTTTGGGCGCAATTGACCGAGGAAGTCTGGCAAAAGTGGGCGTTGACAGAGCGGTCGCCAGGGCCGGTCAGCGTCACCCGCGCTGACAGATGGGAGTTGCCACAAAGATATTATTACCTAATTGTTTCAATGTCTCCGATTGATTTTTTCTTAGTTTTTTTGCAGTAATATTATTCAATAGTGTGTATTGTAATATATTTATATAATAAAAGTGGTGAATAATCGCTATACTCAACGTATGGTGTGCATATTAGTAATTCAATTATTATGTTCATAAAACAATAAACAAATAGTTTTGCTGCTATTACACTCTATACACAGGTTATATATAAGTATCTGCATATTTTGGTCACCATAACGAACCACTAAGTTGGTATTGAGAGTCGAAAAGCAACGAAGAGTTACCGCCACACACCAGCCAGCCACTCGCTGCCACTCCCTCAACACACGCACTAAACTTTCTCCCCCAACAATACCATTTGTGGTGTTATTACACTATATACAGACGTTATATATAAGTATGTATATATTTTGTTCACAACTGTACAGCTAAGCTGATATAGTTAGTTCAGGCACTAAGAGTCGTCGGTATACACAGCTGGCGGCTGGCGGCTCCCTCACTCATTCAAGGTCACACGCACTAAACTTTCTCCCCCAACAATACTGTTTTCAGTGTTATTACCCTATATACACATATTATATATAAATATCTACATGTTTTATGCACTGTAACTGTACACCTAAGCTTGTAGTGCGCCCAAAGAGCATAGTGGCCACCCTCTAAACAGCTTGACAAATCGTGCAGACGACGTCACCTCCGTCACCCAAATGGCTCCTCCCAGCATAATCCTTTTGCTGTTATTACACTAATACACACATTATATATAAGTATCTACATTTGTGTTCACCATAGAGAACCACTGAGCTGGTATGGTGAATGTAAACAATAACAGGTGGCCACACAGTCAGTAAACGATGCTGTCTCCCTCAGTCTCTCAGCATCACTCCTCCCACAGCGCTAATTATTACAACAATCCTGCTATTATCACAACCCTGGTTATTTATATCACAGTCACGGGTCATCTGTAATATTGTCATCACTAAATAATAACAGTTATATATTTATTTTGACATTTTTCGGTGATGCTGTGGTCACAAGCTGAACAGCAATGCTGATCGCTCATGCTGCGTGCGCCAGCCTTGGTTGCTCCAACAGTACTGTGCCTCTCACACCTGAGAATATTGCCCACGATTTTTTTTTTAAATGGTCTGTTTACAAGAGCCCTGAGGAAGCTACTGTGAACCCCGTGTAGCCGCGGGCCATTTGAATCGGGAATGGCACCCTATGGCGTAATATACGCCATGCGCACCGTCGGACATGTTACTCAGGCGTATATATACCCATGCGCAGTTTAAGGGTTAACCCTCAAACCGCTAGGGGCCCAAATGGAATTCACACCCCCAGGCGCAACAAAAAAAAAATCCAAAAAATTCTTTTGTCTTATAGAAGTGTTTATTTTTGTTCCCTGATCACGGAAAAAAATAACAAAAAAAATCGTAGGTGCATATTTTAGCCGCAATAGGGTAGGGAAGTGTGGCAAAAAAGGGGCGTTGGCAGAGCCTTCGCCAGACGAGGTCTACTCCGCCGAGCTGTCAGACGGCAGTTGCCACAAATATTTTTCCTAATTATTTCAATGTCTCTGATTGATTTTTTCTTAGTTTTTTTGCAGTAATATTATTCCATACAGTGAATTGTGGTATATTTATATTATAAAATGTGTGAACCATCGCTGTACTCAAAATTATGGTGTGCATATAAGTGATTCATTATTATGTTCATAAAACAATAAACAAATAGTTTTGCTGTTGTTACACTATATACACAGGTTATATAAAGTATCTGCATGTTTTGTTCACCATAACGAACTACTAAGTTGGTCTTGTGAGTCAAAAAGCAACGAGGAGTGGCCGCCACACACCAGCGAGCCACTCACTGCCACGCCCTCCCTCAACACCACCTCACTCACCCTCATTTACCTCCCACAATACTGTTTTTGCATTTATTCACTATACACAGACTTATATATACGTATTTACATGTTTTGTTCACCATAACTGTACATCTAAGCTTGTATGGTGAGTAAACGCACAAAGACGTAGCTACTCCACAGTCAGCTGATCGGCGGCCACCCTCAAGGCCAGACGCACTAATATTTCTCCAACAATATTGGTTGTGGTGTTATTACGCTATATACACACATATATATAAGTATCTACCTGTTTTATTCACCATACTGTACAAATAAGCTGGTATGGTGCCCAAAGACCCTAGTGGCCACCAGTAAACAACATGCCAAGTCGTGCAGACGACGCTCCTCTCTCACCAAAATGGCGGCTCCCAACCTACTCCTCTCGCTGTTATCTCACACTATACACACGTTATATGTAAGTATCTACATTTGTGTTCACCATAGCGAACCACTAAGCTGGTATGGTGAGTGCAGTCAATAAATGGTGGCCACACACAGTCAGAAGACGACGCCCACAACCCTCCTCCACAGCCGTACTCCTCCCTCCATCGAGCACAGCGCTAAATATCTCCACAATCAAGCTGTTATCAGAATCCTGGTCAGTTTTATCAAATTCAGGGGGCTTCAGTAATACTATCACTGCTAAATAATAGCAGTATCACTTATATTTTGGCATTTGTAGGCGATGCTGTGGTCACAAGCTGAACAGCGGTGCTGTGAGCTCGTGCTGCGTGCGCCAGCCTTGGTGGCTGGCGCAATACTGACGCTCTCACTCCCAAGAATGTTGGGCTGGATTTTTTTTCTAGGTGGCATCTGGCAACTATCAGTCGTGGCTGTACTATAGCTGCCCCTATCCCAGGCGGGCGTTTAAATTATAGCGCTAGACACGAAATCATATATAAATGATGTGCGCGGTTTCGGTTTTGTCACTGATATCATTTATATATGATATGCGCGTTTGAGGGTTAAAGTGTCAAAAACCCTTCCCTACCCTCAGTATGGGTATGTCAAAAAAATTTCGAAATTGTACTTACTTTGCCTGCTATGGGGTCCATAAGTTGGCGCGTGACGTCATCATTCCCCGTTCGCCCGTGAGGTACGCTCCCGGGGCCAGTAGGGCGCCCCGGGCAGGGCGCGCGAGTTGCTGTGAATATATTTATGTTCATTTTTGCGCACAGTTCCCAATACAGTTTATTTGTTTTTACGTGCTAATCCTATGTATAATGAACACGTACACTATATTATGGCAGTAAAACAACCGTACTGTCCGAAGACACTGTTTTACGTGCATGACACTTATGTACACATATGTTGCACATATTTACCATGTATCATGCTAATTTATGTATATATATATACAATCTATTTACAGACTATACATTGTCACATACTAGATACATTCACCATCAACACATTCAGAACACTGCGAGTGTGAGCTGTCACACCCAGCCAGCCCTCCCTCACTCCTCCTACAATGTATTTGCCAACATTGCTCCTCCCATCATACAGTTACTCACACCAATGTTCCATGTTCATTTATGTATATTTATAACATATGTATACACTATACACTGTCACACACTATATACATTCACCAACTCATTCAGAACACCGCGAGTGTAAGCAGCCACACCCAGCCAGCCCTCCCTCACTCCAACAATGTATTTGCCAACATTGCTCCTCCCATCATACAGTTATTCACACCAATGTTTCATGTTCATTTATGTTTATTTACAACATATGTACACACTATACACTGTCACACACTATATACATTCACCATCAACACATACAAAACACCGCAAGTGTGAGCAGCCACACCCAGCCAGCCCTCCCTCACTCCAACAATGTATTTGGCAACATTACTCCTCCCATCATACAGTTATTCACACCAATGTTTCATGTTCATTTATGTTTATTTACAACATATGTACACACTATACACTGTCACACACTATATACATTCACCATCAACACATACAGAACACCGCAAGTGTGAGCAGCCACACCCAGCCAGCCTTCCCTCACTCCAACATCTTACTCGCCAACATTGCTCCTCCCACCACACTGTTATTGTTTTTATTACACTATTTACACATGTTATATATACCTATCTACATGTTTTATTTACCAGAACTATGCAAGTAAGCCGGTATTGTGCCCAATCAGTACAGTGGCCACCATACACTGCATGAGAAATCACACAGCATACAGCAGACGACGCTACGATTACGACGTCACCTCCCTCACCAAAATAGCTCCTCTCAACATACTCCTGTTGCTGTTATTACACTATATACACACACACTGTATATACCCATGTACATGTGTGTTCTCCATAGCGAACCATGAAGCTAGTATGGTGAGCAAAACAAGAGTGGCTGCCACACATAGTGAGGCTACCTCAATTCTCTCCCTTCCTCCCTCCCTCACCAAAATTCCTCCTTCCACAATACTACGCACAACGATAATTATAACCACAATCCTGGTCACTAATTCCTGTAAATGAATATTTGACCACAAGTTTATTTTGAAAAGGAACCTAAGAAGTCGTTTGAAGATTCCTAGATGGACGAAATAATGCTGTGGTGCTGTGGCTAGTGCTGTGAACATCGTGAACAGCATTGAATCACTGATATTTGAACTTTGTACCCAGTCATTATCACACTCAGGCTCTTCTATAATACTATCATGGCTAAATAATACAGGTTATATATATATTTTGACATTATTAGGCGATGCTGTTGTCACACACTGAACAGCAGTGCTGTGCGCTCATGCTGCGAGCACCAGCCTTGATTGCTCACTCACTACTGAGGCTCTCACACCCCAGGAATGTGGACCACGATTTTTTTTTTGATGGT
Source organism: Procambarus virginalis (assembly GCA_020271785.1). Taxonomy (NCBI): domain Eukaryota; kingdom Metazoa; phylum Arthropoda; class Malacostraca; order Decapoda; family Cambaridae; genus Procambarus; species Procambarus virginalis. The sequence goes on from WNGS01169498.1 coordinate 66,680,725, forward strand.
GTCTGTTTACAAGAGCCCTGAGGAAGCTGATGTGAACCCCATGTAGTCACGGGAGTTTTGAATGGAACATGAAAAATACAAATACTCAGAGGCGCGTAGCGCACCCCAGACGTGGGCCTGCAAGCGCGTTGCACTGTTCAAGGGTTAATATGGTTCACTTCTTGTGTAGTCCACTTGTCCACTTGTGTGATGCAACTTGTCATAAGAAGGAATTATTAATTGTAACCTGTGATAGAATGGACACTAACACAGGAACTAACTTGGAACACAATTACACAATGAACTTTATTATAAAATATATCCTACCTGAATGTTACTTGAAAAATTACTGACATCTTAACTTTGGAAATACCAGAGCCCCGGAAATAATGACCAGGGGTACAGCCCTATATAGGCCGTTAAATCGAGAGGATACTATGCCGATAGTCAGGATTGTACTTATTACATTTAGTATTAAAACGTAAAGACTATTTGGAGGATGGGCTGGAAGGATTGCTGTTATAATATAGAACATTGTAAATAGTTATGTGAACCATTTAATTTGATTGCTCTCTGTGCTTACGAGATACTGAAGCATACTTGAACCAGCAAGGAATGAACTCCAGAAGTAAAAAAAAACTTTAAAGTCTTCTCTTGGCATCACAGGTGACTGCCAACACAAACACCAGGTAACTATCAGTAGTACGGTCTGGATAGTAGAACTAACCTCCATGAGGTTCTCGATATATTCGATAAACACCTCGAAACGATACCTGATCAACCAGGTTATGATTCATACATCAGGCTGCGAGCAGCCACATTCAACAGCCTGGTTGACCAGATGACCAAATGGGAGGTATGGTCGGAGACTGGGCCACAGGGCTGTAGGTCCCAGGAACCTCTAACGAGGTGCAGGCAATGAGTCACAATAACGTGGCTAAAGTATGTTGACCAGACCACACACTAGAACGTGAAGGGATGACGACGTTTCGGTCCGTCCTGGACCATTCTCAAGTCGATTGTGATGAGGAAGTAGAGAGACAGGCAATAAATAGGCAAGAGAGAGCCTAGTCTCGAGAACGAGGTAGTCTCATGGTAGGTGTCAGTAACATACCCACACCTCTGCTCCACAACCCAAGTTAGAAAATATACATCCTGATTCTCGTTCAGTGTGTAGCCAGCAGCTAGGATTGGATTTCAGTTAACCTTTCAACTACATATTTTTATTATATTTCTAATTAGATAAATTTAATGATATTTTGGAAGGAACATTAGTCTCTCTTATGCTCTTTTCCCCAAAAAAACTTAATTTATTTAACAAATATTTTGTGTGAAAACAAAATTGTGTTTGTTTGATAAGAAAAATGGTCTAGCTCAGTACCAGACTGAAACATTCCCAATGCATAGCATATAATAATGAAGATAGAAAATTATTAAAAAACAAATGGATTCAGTGTACAGTATTAGGTAAAAAAAACTTATTAATTTTGTATCTAATATAACAATATGTACCCAAAAAATAAGCAGATGTGTGTGTACAGTAGCTAATGCATACAAGAACCTATCATTGTATATGGACACCACCACACTGTTCACCAGGCTCACTTGAGTGGTTCTCTGACACCTTTGTCAATGTACTCTCACAGGCCTGGCATGTTCCTTAGGGTTATCTTTACCAGTGTGTAATAAGTACCAGGATGCTACAGAGGACTTTACAGGAAAGAACATTGAACATAATGAAATGCTTAAATTTTCTTTTTATTGTGGTATGCCAGATTCATTTTTGCATGATTAATAATTATTAAACAAATAGTCTCCATGGTTTGAGTCTTCCAGAGCCCAGGTGAATGGAAATAATAATTATTTTCTGGGGGGAGCCCCATCGGCTCCCCGGAGCTATCCAGGATGATATGGATATGTATAACTTTCTGGCATCAATGTGCACGGAATTCTTGCCTACTGAGTACCATAAGCCAGGAGGCATTGAAGGGGAGAGGTAGTGATGGAGGGAGCCATTGAGGGAGAGAGGCAGTGATAGAGGGAGGCATTGAGGGAGGGATGGGAAGCAGTGATGGAGAGAGACATTGAGGGAGGGATGGGAGGCAGCTCCTTCAAGAGAGGCACAAGAAGCACTGGCCTATAGAAACCCCCGTGTAGTTGGGAGCATTCTATGTTCGCCATCAACCGAGTCATGCACCCAGAAAGGTAGGCACCTCAAAACAAACCCTTATTCTGGTGAAAATATTGCTACCGAAAGCAGAACGAGTGAACAGGACCCCCCAAAGAAAATTAGCAAACGAGCATGACATTACGTTAATGCGCCGCTGTCTGCACAACCCCCCTCCCCAGGAGGGCAAAGGGGGAAGCCCCAGACCCTTGTGCCAGTGATCCACTCTTCAGTTTTTGGCTGATGTGATACTGGCAAGGTCATGTGCCTCTGGATCCAGATTTTCTCAGTTTCTGTGCCTTGTGGCACGAGCCTGTCTCTACGGTCAGTGAGCGAGCCAGGAGTAATACTCTTCAGTACTCGGGCTACACACACCTAGGGTTCCCTTCCCTAGGTGCAAGTTAAGTACTGCCCTTGGGGCTTGGGGCCACTTTCCACAAGTTGAGTTGGGCTCTACCTCCGCTGTGTCTTCTACTGCTTGGTGATTGACTGCCCTTGGCGTCAGCTGGAGTTTTTGTTTTCCCATTTGCCTCAGGGTAGGGGGTAGTTTTTGTCACTGGTTGAGGCGCAGGGTACAATGCAGCTAGTTGTAACCTCTCATAGCGGCCAGCTCTGTACCGCCTGGGCATGTTGTCCTCTTGTGGGGTTTTCTTTTGTTTTATTTTCTCTGCCTGGTGGAGGGTCTGCTTCTTGTTTGGTTATACCTTTTTGTTCTTGGTGGCTCTCCACTTGGCCCACGAGAGTGTACAAGTCCCGGGGGAGCAGCTTGTAGCAGTTTGCTTCGTAGTTTTTGGCGCCAGTTAGCTGTACCCTGCCTGGGCTTCTCTTAACGGACTTCCATGACTTAGGGCCCCTGAGAATCCTCACAGGGGCTCTGTGGTCCGATGGATGCGACCCCTGAATCCCCTCTCACCTTGTGCGAGTCGGATGGTTGCTGTCCCCTCGTCTCTGGGTGATGGTCACTGGTTCTGCCTCCGCCAAGCTGCCTGTCGGGTCAGTGATTCTTTTGACCCGGAGTAGTGTGACATTTGTTGTTTGTACATTCTCCAGTTCACCCTAGCTTCTGATCATGATATGAGGGTGCAGGCAGCTGCGGCATTGCATACTAGGTTGTGTTGCTGCAACGCGATAGGTTCCTAGCTTCCCTGGATTCCCAGAGACTGCCCCGTTGTGGTTAGAAGGACTCGGACTTTGGGGTGGGAGTCGCTTGGCCTTCGGTTCCTTCCACCCCTCCTTGTCCTTCCCCTTCAGTTGTTCATCCAGCTCGTCTCCCCTTGCTTCCGAATCTGAAATATCTGAGGGTTTCGGAGTCGGGGCAGGGTTTATTTGGTGTTGAGACTCGGGCAGTCTTGGGGGAGTCTCCTTCCGGGGTGGCGGCAGAAGCATTCGAGCCTGGTCCTCCAGCCGGAGCTTCTGGGTCTGATCAGTGGGGGCCCCCTTCATTTCTGCTTTTTTTTTGGCTGCGGCTGCCTTTTCTTTAGAGGCGGGGGGTTTGGAGGACGGCTTGGCCCCGGGTCCTCTGGGTGAGGTTGCTGGGGTGCAAGAGGGGTTGACATAAGGACTCTGGGCCCCATTGGTCCCCACCTGGTTTTTTGTACCCTTAAAGCGGGGTTTGGTGTTACAAGGATAGGGGGTTCTCTTTTGCTGCCTCCTCATACAAATTGGATTTGGCATCTACCCATTGTGGGTTCGGTTATGTGATCCCGTCGGTTCTTTGGTTCCGTCCTTCAGGAGGTTTTTGGCTTCCCGCGTCCTGTCCCACGTGGTGCGAGACGCCCTTGCGGCTTACCTCTTGCATGAACTGGATTATGCTTTTGTAATGGTTCCACATTCCTTCGTGTCCTTACTGGGTTTGTTATAAAGTCCGGAGTCGTCCTGGTTAGCAGACTGCCTTCTCTCCTCTTGGAGGCTTGGCATACATTCTGACGATTCCACACGCTTGAGTGGTGGGAGGCTCAGATGGTGTTGCAGGTTTTCCTGGGGGGGGGGGGTGAATTTGAGCATCTCAATGCATGCTTATTCGGCCCTTCCCTTCCACGGGATGTTGGTGTGCAGGTTCCTTCCCTTTCAGCTGCATTGTTCATGGAGGATTTGTGCACGTTTGGCCTGCTGGCTTTGGCCCTGCATTGTTTCTCCCTCCTAGAGCTGTCCTCGGACTGGCTAGAGGTGGATGTGGAGGCGCTTGGGGATGCCTCTGGGTCTAGTGCATTGAACTTGGCGACGCATGCATCATCTGCATTGTTGAGGCTGTTTGCGCCGCTCCTGAGGGAAGCGGTTTTTGCTTCTTGACTCACGTGTTGGCAGGCGGTACTTGTTTCCTTGGAATCCAAGGCTTGGGGTTCTTTCTATCGTGGTAGGCTAGTGGTGCCAGATTCGGCACTGGTCTAGAATTTGGTACCGTCTGTTTAGGTTTGAATCTGGCTCCTCGCGTTTTCACACACCTTCCTCGGGTCGTGGTGGCCCACTTGCATCTGTTAGGTGTTTGGGTTCTGGCTTACCTCGCCGACTGGCTGGTATTGGCACCCAGCCAGTTTATGTGTCTGCTCGCCAGGGATTTGGTTCTTTCCCAGCTCACTGGGTTCGTGTTCCTGGTGAGCTGGTGGAAGTGTCATCTGGTTCCCTTTCAGGTCCGGTCTTGGTTGGGACACTCGGACTGCTTCCTTGTCTTTCCCTCCTGCAGCTTTGGTTTGGTTGCATTCCCGCCTTCATCTGTTTTTGCGGGGTTCCGGGTCATGTGGCGGTTGCTCGAGGGTTGTGCGGGAGCCTGAACTTGCTGTTTCCTTCAGGGATGTTCCTTTCTACTCTTTTGCGACCGATGGATTCGACCTCCAAGGGCTTTGCGTCGATTGCTGCATCGCTGGCTTCCTCTTTGGGTTTTTCGAGATTCAGGGTCTTGGTGAATACCCGAGCCCCTCGCTCAATGTGTTCACAGATGCATCGTCTCTGGGCTAGGGCTTTGTGACCAGTGCTCACCAGGCTGGCCAGAGGTGGTCGAGTCCGTCCTTCCGTTGGGCTCACAGCACGGAGTGGGAGTTCGCAGCTGTGTTGATGTTGCCCTGGAGAATTCGGGTTGCTCACGGATCGACGATCTGGCTCCATTCGGACTGCTCCCCGGTGGTTCATTGTCTGTACCGCGGGGGTTCGATGCAGTTCTTGGCTTTTTGGGGCTGGTCACTTCGGATGACTCATCTGCTGAGTTCTCGGGGTTAGCTCTCCTGGCAGTTCACGTTCAAGGGGTGTCCAATATCCTGGCGAATGGCCTGTCCCAGTTCGTTCCCCTTCCATGGAATGGACGGTTGATGCCGACTCGTTCAGTTGGCTCTGCCGGACATTCAGGCCTCTGGAAGTGGTTCTCTTCGCATCGACGTAGTCAAGGCATCTCCCAGTATACATGGTGCCCTTCCCCAACTGCAAGGCCATTGGGGTCGATGCCTTCAGGCAGGACTGGGCAAGGTGGGGTTACCAATACCTATTTTCCCCCGGTTCAGCTGTTGCTCCAATTCCTCGCTCGCTTGGAGACTTACCAGGGAAGAGTTGTCATTCTGGTTTCTTGGTGGCTGGCCCAGCCTTGGTTTCAGGCGCTGCTTGCTCGGCGTCTGGACCCGAGGGTCTTCCCGCATCTCCGCCTCTTTCAGCAGATCGGTCCAGCCCAGTATGTGGCTAGTTCATTTTTCTCCTCGAGTCTTCGTGTTTGGAGTTTCTGACTCGTGTCTATCATCATTTGTATGGGGCGCAAGTGACTTCATTGTTGGTCTCCCACCTGCGTGCTTCGTCTTGGTGGCAGTATGAAGTTTACTGGTGATCCTTCCGGTTTTTCTTATCACTGCGTAGGAGTACTTTGGTCTCTGATAAGAGTTGTCTTGTCCTTTCTTTCGTAGTTGTTGCAGGACCATCATCTTATGCCGAATACTGTCACCTCGTATCATGCGCTGCTGGCGGGGCCGCTGCAGCTTGCTTTCGGTAATGATGTTCCTTCTGCTCCGTTCCTCACTCTGTCTCTTGCATTGTTGGCCTCCGACCTGCTCATGCGTCGCCTGAGCCGTCGTGGTCGGGGTGCTCTCTTCTCTCTTCTCCTTAGTTTGTCGTGGCTCCTTCGGTTTAGGATTGCTTTTCTAGGGCTCTTTCCCTATTTGCATTGGGGTTCTGGGGGTCAGGTCGGGGAGCTTCATGCTCTCCTCCACACAGCAGTTTCTGCTCTTTTGGTCCTGGTGGTAGTTTTCTTCGCTTGCAGCCGTCTCCTTCTTTTCTGGCGACGTACGAGTCTGCTGCTTTCCGGAAGGGGCCTTTGGGTTGTTGATGCTTGGTTGGTCAGACCGGGGGTGCATCATGTGTTGTGTCCGGTTGTGGCTCTCTGCCGTTATCTGTGCGCCATGTCTTCTTTGGCTGGGGACACGCTTTGGGTTGTCCTGGTTTCTCTTCCTTCCTGTTCCTGGGTTTGGGTACCCCGGGTCGTCCGCAGAATCCTTCGGTTTTGCCATTTGTCTTCATTTTGAGTTTCGGGCGTGTGGCGTCCGCCTCCTGGGTGCATCCCTTGTTTTCCTTATCTTTGGTGAGGTAGCTCAGGGGAGCCATCAGGGCTTCCCCAGAAAACCAGTGTTGAATGTAAAGTAACGCCATGTTCTGGGCGAGACCCGGAGGCTCCCTGACACCCTCCCTCCCTCCTTCCCTCTGGTCAGTGGTGTTTTCACGTATTTTGACATCCAGCCTAAGAACTGAAGGGTGGATTGCTGGGGCTTCCCCTTCCCCCTCCCGGGGAGGGGAATGGTTGCGCAGACAGTGGCGTGCCAATGTGATGTCATGCTCGTTTACTAATTTTCATTTTGGGAGTTCTGTCCACTCGTTCGACTTTTGGTAGCAAGATTTTCACCAGAATAATGGTTTGTTTTGGGGCGCCTACCTTTCTGGGTGCCTGACCCAGTCGATGACAGACATAGAATGCTCCCAACCACACGGGGGTTTCTATAGGCCATTGCTCCTTGTGCCTCTCTGAGGGAGGGGCCAGGTTCTGGCTCATGGTCCCTGGTAGGCAAGAACTCCATGCACATTGACTGATGTCAGAAAGCTAATATATCCATATCAGCTTGGATAGCTCCGGGGAGCCTCTGGGACTCGCCCAGAAAATGGCGTTTCATTACATTCAATGCTGGTTTTTTGAGAGGTGGGGAATTAATTTCTTATTTACAGATATAATCTGAAGAGGTGTTGACTATTTTTCTTTTTTTCTTTTTAGTTAAAATTGCTGTTTGATGCGAAGTTAAGCTGTTGCAGCCAGAGGAAGAAAATAATTATGAAAAGAAAAAGTCAAGCCCAGAATGCTCTTTAGCAACCAGAGGAAGACTGTTTAAATAATGGTCCATACTACTGTAATATCTCAAGCAATCTCACATAGAAACTGTGTAATGTGATATTTATTCATAGTTAATTGGCAGTGAACTAATGAAACTGTCGATGAGAATTTTTATTTAATTATATATACAGTATATATATATATATATATATATATATATATATATATATATATATATATATATATATATATATATATATATATATATATATATATATATATATATATATATATATAATTTATTTGAATAACTTCAGGAGATTTTTGTCCTTTATCTATGAGCAAAAGCTAGATACTATGTAAAGCTCGAGTATCACTGACTGCATACTCTAATTAAGCAAAAAATCTCTGCAGCTTATTCATGAAATGGCAATAAAAGGGCTTAAGACAAGCTTCAGCTAGTGATGGGGGTTGTCAAGTGATGATTCACAATCCATCGAAAGATCCTTATATCAGGTGTGACTTATGGGTGCATGTAGAATACAATGTATATAATGTTTTTTGTTAGCGATTTTATTAGCTTACAGCAATTTGTGTATATAATAATTGTATATAATCTGTGATTGTTGAGTCATTGATTTTATTGTAGTACTTGAAAGTAGCAAAAATACATTAATTTGATAAAAATTTGTGCTTGTATTATATGCTACAAATTATTTGTAGAAAGACAACTATGCCATGGAGATTATATTTTCATGAAGTTTTATTTTGCAATCTCCAGCTTTAAATAATAATGACAAAACAAACCCCCTATTCCATTGAAAGTGAGGAAGGACTTGTCACAGAAGTGACTGCGCGGTGGATGTTACAGTCAAGATCATTCCAGACCCAGTCATCAGGAGGAGTCATCACTGTTGCCCATCATTATTTTCTCTCATAAAATTATGTTTGTTTTCTATTTAATTCATTAGTCATTAAAATAAATTTTTAGATATTTGTTTTTAAATCAGGTTTTCTGATTACTAATATTTTTGGGATACAAAACTTTTATTCTGTTAATAAAGTATATGATATATGAATAGAAAAAATTGGGTTTGGTATGATTAGGTGCTTATTGGTGTGGAAATGCAGGTTTGTACGGTTATATGGCTGTATTATTTATGTTGTCTTCCAAGTTTTGTATATTTGTGGAGAGTATATTGTGTTCCAGGTTAGCCTCGGGCTAAGATGAGCTTAGGAATTTACATCATTAATATATTTAATAACTAATTTTTAATGATCTTATGCTGTTTGCACTTTCTGTATGAAACAAACCTGCAAGTACACACATGAGAGAGAAGACATTGTACACCAAGAACCATGAAGTGTGTGTGTCAGGAATGGGAATGCCAGATTCTCCTTATTTGATACTTTAACACTGGGGGGAACACCTTCATGTTGGGGTATTAATATATTTTTCATATTTATTTGTAAAATGTAATTAAAATACCAAAGAAATGCAGCAGTGATAGTATGAAAGAATAATTATAAGTACATTAGCTGGAAATCACTGTAGTATGTAGTATTTAATTCTATGGTTTTTGTTGAATCTCATTTTCACTTCAGTTGTAGAAATAAAAATGATCCAGAATTGTAATTAGAACCTGTAGAGTAACCTTGGCTGATTTATTATTATTATTACAGTATTAAGGTGCACTGGCATTCCTAATATGGGATGGGATGCTCTCAAGTTGTCAGGTCATCATGTGTATTAGGACGTGTCTTTTTACTCCATTTTCCTTACAAAGCAGTGAATTAAACTTGTACATCATTTCTAAAATAGTGTGCTGTTATTTTGGCGAATATCATATGTTGATGACAGCCATATTGTCTTGACAGTTTTATAATAAGCTGAATGAATGAGAATGTAGGAGTTTCATTAGAAATTCAAGTGATATAAACAGAATGTCTCAGTCATTGGATACCTTATTTCTTTAAACATTTAATCACACTGCATTAGTGTGATTATATTAGTATAGGTAGTTATTACAATACAGAAATAAATTTTCTTATTTTTTGCTAATAGCTTTGTAGCAGAGCAATTCATTCCATGAAGTTTATTATATAAGCTTTGTGTGTCATTATATACTTCCTTACAACCTTAAAAGTATTGTATTAGTAATATGCATATGATTTATTTGTAGGTAAATATGGCACTTAATCAGAGTTGACTCCAGGTTTTATGGGAAGAGATTTACTGTGGAGTACTTTAAATGCAAGGGAAAAAATATAGATTAACTGGTTTCACACTGAACATTTGCCTGTATATGCAGTTATATACTCTAAAATATAGCTTTAATTGGCTGTGAAAAAACATCACAGTAACACTACCAAAAGAATAGTTATGGTATGGGAAAGTGATAAGGTCTAGTTTAGAAAAAATATGATAAGGCTAATTTTAATTTGAGGCTGATGAAATATGAGGTGTCTAGGGATGAATCCTGCCATAAAACATGTAGTTGACTGTAATCTGATATGAGCAGGATAGCGAGGCATTATTCTCATAAGCACATCATTTTGTTATGTTTCTTACCATACAAAGTTTGTTCTTTGTATTTTGGTTTAAGATGCACTGTTTTATCATGCTACATCTGCATGAAAAAGCTGAAGTGCAAATTTATTTTTGATACGTTGACTTGAGTTCTTACTTTCCTTTTTTGGTTGGAAAGCATTGTGATACTTTGGTCACAAAATTTAGTTTTTAATGTGTAGGCGAGCACCACTATCAGCTGCAGATCATATAAAACTTAATTTGAAATTTCATAGAAATTTAGCATGATGTAAAAGTTTGATTTGAATGAGAAGAGCACAAATCAACCATTCAATTTCATCAATGTAAATGTAGTACACGGTATTTAACAATTAATATTATAGCACTATGTGGATGACCTGACAATGAGGGATGGAATTTCAGTTTCAGGTTGAAATGGTTATAAAATGGGGCTTCAGTGTGTTAAGCCAGCTATATGTATACAATGTAATTATGAATTTGTTTTTTATATTCAGTTTATATTTATTAATTTTACTATCAGTATATTTTCTGATACTTTCATATATGTTCATGGTAAAATCCTGATGTTTTGCTATAGACTACTCTAATTTCTGGAATCAAATTTTGTATCCGATAGAAAACAACTTTTTTTTTTTTTGTTCTTAATTGGAATTTGAGTTGACAGATTTAAAATAAATATTTGAGTGAATCTATAGCAAGTGTATAATGATTGTTACTTACACTTATGTAGTAAAGTGCAATTTAAAGCCATTCAGTTGCCTCAACGAGAATTAATATACTCTGTGCAACTTTTCAAATTAAATATAAATCTTTCACAAGTTAAATATAAAATGTACAGACTTGTAGAGGTAACAGTTTGATTTTAACCATGTGTTAGTGATTTTAGGTATGGCAAGTTAAATTCAAACCTACATTTGCACTAAATTTAAGTGCACCTAAAATATCTTAGGTTTAATATTTTCATATGCAAGATGAAATGCCGAGTCTTCTTGAAATACTTGATTTTCCTCAAAAATAATTTTAAGTAGGTTCGTTTGTGTTATTTGATGCAGCTGTGTCAGGTATAGGTTAGGTTATGGCTCTGTATGGGGTATTGCAGAGCTAGAACAAAGTGAGTTTATTTTCCAAATGAGTTTTTATATCCCAAGTCTGTTAATCACCATACAAAATTTGTGAGTTTCCACAAATTTAGAGGCGCAAAATCTCACAACTTCATGGAAATGTATACAAATGCCCTAGATTTCTAAAAATTTTGTCTGATATAATAGATCTTTAAAATTATTGTCCAAGTAATCTTACTTCAAAATAATATTTGATACAGTAAGCCGCCTACAAAATATTGTCTGAAACATTAGACAAGCTAAAAAAAAATCCAAGAAAATAGATCTGCTATAAAGTATTAAATATATTCCCTAAAATATAAAATCAAGATTTTATCAACTACTTTATGTGGAGAGCCCCTCCAGCTCCCGAAAGATATGCCAGGCCGATATGTATGTGTTAGACCATTGCATCAGTCAATTCAAATAGAGTTCTAGCCAACCGGGGACCACGAGCCAGAACCTATTCCCCCCCCCCCCTCAGAGAGGCTTGAGGAGCAAAGGCCCATAGAAACTCCCATGTGGTTGAAAGCATTTTATGTCTACCATCTACCAAATTAGGCACCCAGAAAGGTAGGCATCCCAAAACAGACCCCAACTGGTGAAACATTGCTGCTTAAAACCAAACTCTCCAATCTAAAAACAAGCAAATATGCATGATGTTACACCCACCACTGTGCTGCCTGTCTGCACAGTTCCCCCCTCCCCAGGAGGGGGAAGGGGGAGACCCAGACCCTGTGCCGACTATCCACCCTCAGTTCTGAGGCTGATATGTTGAGTGGCGGTTATTCAACTCTGGCTCCTGTCTCTGAGCAGTGCTGTGCCTTGTGATGATGGTCTGCTTCCACCAGAATTTACTCCTGTGTGAGCAAGGAGTAAATTCAGAAGTACAATGTGTCCTCGCTTGAACGAACTATATGGGGTGAAGCAGATTCGTTCCAGTGCGGAATTCGTTCCATCCGTCCGGCCCCAACAATCTTTTCCACAATAAAGGGAAAAAAAAAAAAATACAACCACATTAATTATTACATATGCCAATACACATTTGTCTTATGAAAAATTGCATCTGACTCACGAAGCGAGTCCTTGCTAGTGCTGGGTGCTGGTCCTGTAAGCCTACTGTGAACCGTATCAAAAACTTAAGAATTTTAGTTTGTTTCTTCATTGTGAGCTTCTACATGGTAATATCTTTCATGCCCTTTAGGTGTAGATGTAGTCTGCCAGCTCATCATCATCAGTTACAGCAACCAAATCAAGCAGATCATTATCCTTTTGCAATGATGCAGCATATGGAATGGGTAACAAGCTATCATGTTCCTCTTAATAAATAAATAATAAATAAATATGTTTATTCAGGAAAGGTACATACATAGAGAGATTTTACATAAGTGGATCGATTTATAGATAGAGATAGTACATACAATGCCTAAAGCCACTATTACGCAATGCGTTTCGGGCAAGAAAACATTAATATCTAAAACTTAATACTAATTGAACAAAAAGAAAAAATGTTTTGAGAACAGATACAAATAAAGGTACACATCCTTTACATTACACATTACATTACATTACATTAGGTACACATTACACATCTTCCACATCCTCATCAGTATTACCAGTAATACACTGGATAATCTCATCATCATTTTATTAACCATAACCTGGATCATCAGTATCATCATCTAACCACTCAGTCACATCAGAAAATTGCAAATCTTCCTCACCAGCATCTCTTAATGTCCCAGAAATTGCATTTTCAAAGCCCTCAAAATCATAGTCATCTTCATCTTCATCCTCATCAGGTACCAGACAAAGAATTTTATTCCATGCATTCTTTAATGTGGTGACCTTCAACTCGCTCCATTGTTTGGCCCAGTTGTAAATTGCATCTTTAATTGAATATTTCTTAGTTTTCTAGTGTTCTACTAGCCCTTGTATCCTTATTAAGCATCTCGTCTTCCTCAAAGAGCAGAACTTCCATAATGTCTGAATTCATAGCTCTTATAAAGCCATTTGAGAGCATAGATAATTAACCCCCCCCCAAGCATAGACAATTAACAATATATACTTAGTAAATATTGTTTATTTTGAATTTTATGCTCACTCCCTGTCCGGCCCATTGTTGTCGTGAGGGGATTTTAATTGGTGGGTGGCTGCCGGAGTGTGATGCTCCATGGGACAGTCCGCTGTCCTTTTGTGGCCTTATACTTCTGCTGCTGTCCTCACTAATTTTGCTGGACAATTTTTCCTTTTCCTTTTGTTTCGTTTTTCTCCCCCCTCTTCTCCTATCTAATTGTCATTTCCCGCTGACCTTGTGCCTGTTTTGATAATTCTTTTGACCTGCTTTTGTTCTGATGCCCGGGTGTTTGAGGAGGCATACTCTTGCACCCGTGGAACTGTAGTACCCAACATCTCAAACGAGGAGGACCCTTTTACTGTCAATCCTCCTTTCGTCACTGAACCCGATCTCGACAGACTGACGGTTCTTAAGGTTGCGATTGTGGGGCTTATACTCACGACGCACCCCTAGGGGGGCCCCAGCAAGATAGGCAACATGTCCCTTGTTGGATGTCCTGCCTCTAATTGTGGCTCCACTGAGAGTGTGGGGGCACATTTGTGAATGAACGTCTTACCTCTCGTCTCTATGTTGAAATCTGTTCTTTTTATACCTTCCCAGACTCATGGGGTGGGTCCACCCCCTGAGTCAGTCTGTGTTGGAAGACCGAGCTCTGTAGCCCCCGCTGCATTGGGCCTCGACCTTGCTCCTCCTTTGACCGTCCTGACTACTCCCCTCGGCTCCCCTCTGTCCTCTGTGGTTGGGTCGAGCCACAAGCCCCCAAGTGGTGATCACCTACCACCACCAGATATACACCTCGTCCCCTGGCATGGCTCAGTCTCTTGTTGTGACTACCACACTTTTTAACCCCCCTCTCTCTCTCTAGGGTTTCTCAACGCCGTCCACGCCACGACCACACTTGCACTGTAAGGTGCGTGATTGAAAGCCGTACCCTAAAGTATCGCTAACAACACCCACTCTTACTTTTTTATATAATAGAAGTTCAGGGGTCTATATAGTAACTATATAGTAATGGCCACCAGTTCTAACTACATGGGACAAGAAACACACCTTGGGGTACAATTTTACAATTGTTAAATAAAAAGGATTTTATTTCACAAATACCAGATTTCCTCACACTTCTTAGAATGGGGGGGAGGGGGGGATGTACTTGGATCCACCACAGGATTGATATAGACAAAAGGTGGGGGGGGGGTTCCTTCTCCCTCTACAATCTGGGACTTAAGATCATTACTCTATTCCACTCCTCTTAGGTCACTACAAAGGGCCTGGGTTTACAAATGGATATACAAAATAAATGTAGATAATCACCCATGTGACACACAGCTGAGCACATACACCACCTGAATTAACAACACACCACTCTCCCTACACACATGGTTCCAAAATCCTTATTTCCACAAATTCCTATTTCTAACTCAAAGAAATGACCTCTGATTGCATAAAAGCGGAGATTTTTCTGAAAGGGGGAAAAAGAAACACTTGCGCAGCGCCTTCCGCGGCCTGCGCGGGAAGGTATGGGAGCTTATAAATAGGGAAGGAGCGGTAGGATCAGCCTCACTCTCACAAACATCTATAATACAGCCCTTATCTTATTTGTTGGAGACCATCCACAACACTGGTCTTGTTCTCACTGCCTCCCTCTCCCAAGTGACTGAAAGGGGCTTGCACATGTCCCTGCCTGCCTGGTTCCAATAATGTCCCCTCCCTATACATGTCATGCACATTCCCATTACCTCATTTATATGTCTTATAATGTTAGAGGCTGTTTTTCTACATTTAACACTGTTGTTTCTCTATATTCCTTGCATTGAATCTGTTTTCATAACCATTTTATCCCTTGTGTTTACATTGTTTTTTTAGGAGATTACATTTTCCTGTTGAGATGATACTTTGTGCATCTGAAAGAGGTCAGAGTTCCAGACTGTTTTTCAACGTTTAACACTGCTATTTCTCCCTACACAAGGGTCTCTCTCAATAGCACTGCTATTTCTCCCTACACAAGGGTCTCTCTCAATAGCACTGCTATTTCTCCCTACACAAGGGTCTCTCTCAATAGCACTACTATTTTTCCCTACACAAGGGTCTCTCTCAATAGCACTACTATTTCTCCCTACACAAGGGTCTCTCTCTCTTACATAATACATAATTCCCCTTCTGGGGGGGGGGGGGAAGGAGAAAAGAAAAATACATGTAAATTTGAAGAGTTTATGTAAATTTTTCTTAGTACATGGTACGTCTAACGCAATGTAAAAATTTCAAGTGGGGCTACTATAGCTAGCTAACTGAAAACAACAATGTATCCTGTAACTACAGACACAAGTGGTGAATGCTCGCCACTTGTTCAACACCACAGGAGATACTGCAACTTACAACAAGCTTCACACCTGTAGGGTCGCTCCCAGAACTGTTCCATTTGACCTGTCAGGACTCGCCAGACCAACGGAGGGGATCTATAAGGTATTTTGCCTATAAGGTTCTTCCACGGGAGACATGCATCTCCCGTCACGCAGGGTGCAGTCGCACCTCTACATATCTCCAGTATCAGCTCTTGATACTGGTAATGGCTCAAAAGGGCCACCACTTACGGGCTATTCATGCCCGTGCCACCTTTTGGGTGGCTTAATCTTTATCAATCAATTAAGGTTCTTCAGATCCTTTGTTATCCACTCTGGATCATTAGTATTCGATCTATTCAATTTATATGGTACACTACGTTCCTGGGCTTCGCTTAGAATCTTTTTAATAGGTTTATTTTGAATCCACATCGAAAACCCCTTTTATGTCACCTATTGCTGGGTTCACGTCTGAAGAGTCTCACCTGAGCTGCCGTGCGGTGTGGACGTGTCATTTGCCCGCTCCGGCAGTTTTGGATAGTTGCCGTTTTCGCCAGCAGGGGGTGTGGTGTGTCTACCCTCCCTGCTGTTCCTGGTGGTGTGGACGTGGCGTGTTTGCGATGGCAGCCATGTTCCAGCTGTCGTGCGGGTCCGCTCCATAGGGTTGGAGTTTACTGGCCGTGCTGGATACTCGCTTGTAGACTTGATCTTGAGCGACATGCTCAGGTCACAGTCCAAGACGTCTACGGTATTGAGCTGGTCACTGCTCGTCGTGTCGTCATCAAGTTTGTGGGCGAGCTGGTGTACCGTGATTTTCTCAGGAGGTACGAGGAGCGTACTTTGAAGCTGCAGGACGGCACAGGGTCTGTGACCATTTCGGAGCGTTGTGGTGCTGTGACATATGTAAGTGTCCATAGCGCCCCCATGGAGTTTCCTGAGACTCTCCTCCGGCATTTCTTCCAGAGGTACGGCTCCGTTGTTAGTGTGCGGATGAACTCGCTATCGCATCTGGCAAGTATTCGGGTGTGAAGACCAACATTCGGACCCTCGGATGCGACTTAGGTTGGACATTCCATCCTCTGTCTGGCTGTTATGGGTATTACGTGCGGGTGTTTTATGCCCGGTAACCCCGTACTAGTTTCCGGTGTGGCTTGTTGGGGCATCAGGCTGCCGGGTGTACTGCTGACCCGGTCGCTCCCGTGCATTTGTTCCGTGAAGAGGATTTCCCGCCGCTCCCTCTGGAGGAGACTCCGGGGTGAGGAGGTGAACGTCCCGTTCGCTGCTGAGGATCCTCCTGCATCGCCCGATGTTTCCCCGGTTGTCGCAGACCCTCCTCCGGATGTTGCGGTGCCGTCGAATGGTACTCCTGCTCCTGTCTCTGGCCCTGCTGCTTCCATGGGCATTCCTGGTGCTCCCTGTGAGGCATTGTCGTCTGCTCCCTCGTCTTTGGCTGCTGCGCCTGGCCCTGCATCCTCTCCTCGGTCCCGGCTGTGCTGTATGCTGGGGTGACTGTGGAGCCTCCTGCTGTGTGTTGTCCCGTTTCCCATGTGGTGGAGGCTGCTGTCGTTTTGTGTCGGGCGTCGGTTCGTCCGGCTGGTGGTGCTCGTGTTTCTGAGTCCACGTCCGGCTCTGACGATCTCCGGCCGGAGCCCAAACGTTCCAGGCGTTCATCATCCGCCTGGCCGATGTTGGGGAATTTAGTGACTGTGGGTTTTCGGGAGTGGAGCCATATGTGTCGATGGCCCCCGGTTAGTGGTGGCGGAGTCCATGTGCCTGCTGACGATGGTGTCCATGTCTCGGGTCGGCCTTCTGCTCCTTCTCCACCGGAGGGCTCTCCGCAGTGGAGAGTGGTGGCCTCCGCTGCGAGGGATGGTGGGGATGCTGGTGCTGGGTGTGGCCTGGTGGTGACCTTACGGAAAGATGCGCGCCGCTCGGGTTCCCGGCAATCGGCCGGTGGTGTGCTCGTGGCCGCTGGTGCCCCGTGGTGGTGGCACTCTATCCGGATCCCTCCTCCGAGGGTGCGCATTGGGACCCTGGGGGATGTGTTGCCGGCGTCTGTGATGCCGTCGGGTCACTGGTCGGAGATTGCTGCGTTGCCGATCTTCGAGGAACAGCGGGACTTTTATAATGATAAGTAAGTAATTATCAAAGAAGGCACCAAACCGGGAAGCTATGTAGCACCATCAAATGTGCGGAATAATCATAGGCTCTAAATATCACCAAGGATGCCAATACGAGAACAAAAACGCA
>WNGS01169498.1:66759061-66772411 GCA_020271785.1 Procambarus virginalis
ACATAAGAACAAAGACAACTGCAGAAGGCCTATTGGCCCATACGAGGCAGCTATTTATGAGCTGTACTGTAATAGTACTATACTGTACTATTCAATGTATTCTCACAACCCCAATGTACCTTCTTATATATAAATAAATTTTACTAAAGAAATTAGAAAAAATTGGGTATTAACTTCTCTCTACACTTGATCACAATTCTGATATACTGGTCGCCTTCTATTCAAAGACTCCAACGCTCTCTACTGTGTATAGTAAAAAACAGGCATTTTTACCACATATGACTACCTGTAATCCTGCTAATACACCTTGCAGTTCAGCCTGCGTTGATGAGACATTGTCAGTTAAGCGGCGTAAAATAACAGTATCTACAGTGCCGATGTCAGTGTACTCCCTAATCAAGACCCCACATCCTGCCTTTCCATCCCTAGCTACTGACCCATCACAATATGCATGGGGAGTGTTTTCTGTAGGTAATTTTCTAATTACACAATAATATGTTGCCCTCAGCTCTATCCCATACATTCTTTTGTCATTTGCAAGGGAAAATTACTACATCTACGTTACAATCCTCCCGTGGTGGTGTGAATTGAACATAAGAACAAAGGCAACTGCAGAAGGCCTATTGGCCCATACGAGGCAGCTCCTATTTATAACCACCCAATCCAGCTCATATACATGTCCAACCCAAGCTTTGGTGTAACAAAAGTCATGAACAGTTTCTTGAGTATTTCGCCATCCATGCATTTAAAAGCAATCCGAAGTTACAAAGTGTAGCTCAATGAACAATGAGAAGTATCATCCTCAGGTGATATTTTTCTATGTAGAACCACCCCTTGATCTCTCTCTTTATCAGAATTCTTTAAAAGATTTCTTACATAATTTATAGCTTGTGTGGGGGTCTGTTCTCATTCCACATTCCATAACATGGCCTTTATTCAAAGTAAATACCATTTGCCAAGTGGTGCTCCATATACTTATTTTGTCCATACAAAATATGCATTTCGTTGACAGAATATTACCGGTTGCTCTGTTTGAACCACCGAACGGCACACTGACACCTTTTCAGTTCTTCAGGCGCAACACAGGTCTCACCTGAAGAGGATAACACGCAAGGCCAACGAAACTCAAGCTGAATCCAGACCACCACACGTCATTGACGGATCTCTAAAAAAATCATCGGCATCGACGGACAGAAAACTTGTTATTGTCTACTCTGGTATCATCAGACGATAAAATATATATATTGCTCATGCACATACAAAACCCTTTTATGACCTACCTGGGCAATAGGCGTAGCTTGGAGTAAAGGCGGCTATCAAACTGTGGAAGTTTAGTAGTTTTCTTCACCGATATAATTCTGTTCGCACACAATGTTTCGTAGCACTGACTTAATCACCACTGATGATTATTTGGCAACTGATTATGACATTTACGCTTGAGAATGTGACTTATATACCCTCTTAGAGGAGAGGTACACTTTAATGCCCTTCCACCTCACCTGGGTAACAGTTGGGAAAAAACCCAGATGGTTCATTTATATAATGGTATCTAAATATTTTACTTAATCCAATAAGTGAAATGTTTGTCTAAATGTAGCTTTCATGACCTCTGGGGTCCAATTATTAAATTAAATAAACTTTGACGATGCAAGCCCTCAATCGATGCATTTAAAAAAAAATGTACACAAGATGGCCATCGTGAACATAAGAATCAAGGCAACTGCAGACGGCCTGTTGGTCCATACATGGTAGCTCCTATTTATATCCACCCAAACTCTTTCATATATATATATATACATGTCTAAAAATTGTCTCTTAGGCAGAGCAATACAGTCTTTAATACCATCATACTCTATAACATTAGAGCAAAGTACTCATATATGCTCTCTTATTATACTTTAGCATACATTGTTCATTTCTTTCCACCTCTTGAACGGGAGGATTAATTCGTTAGCTCCCCACCTCTCAATAATCTAATGACAGAATTTCAGAGAAATGTAGCCTATCCCAATACTAATACTCTTCAGATTGAATTCCATCCTCATTATCTTAATCACAGCATTTCTCGGGCACCCTAAGATTATTCTCATGGCATCATTTTGTACCTTCTCCAACTTGTCATCCTACGTTTACCAAAACAAGAAATGCTATACCTGTCATTTCTTGTTTTAGTAAAGGAAGACTGGGCAAGTTGGAGAACGTACGAAATAAATCCACGAGAATAATCTTAGGATGCCCAAGAAATGCTTTGATTGAGATAATGAGGATGGAATTTAATCAAGAATATTAGTATTGGGGGGATAGAATTTCAGAGATAAATGTAGCCTGTCAGATTAATGAGAGGTGCGCGGAGCTAATGAATTAAGCCTCACAGTTCAAAAGTTGGGAACTAATGAACAATGTATGATAAAGTATAATAAGAGAGCATACGAGTACTTTATGTTCTAATGTTATAAAGTATGATGTTATTCCAGAATGTATTGCTCTGCCTAAGATGCAATTCACA
Organism: Procambarus virginalis; assembly: GCA_020271785.1. Taxonomy (NCBI): domain Eukaryota; kingdom Metazoa; phylum Arthropoda; class Malacostraca; order Decapoda; family Cambaridae; genus Procambarus; species Procambarus virginalis. Next base: position 66,761,568 of record WNGS01169498.1, read on the forward strand.
CCACCACGGGAGGATTGTAACGTAGATGTAGTAATTATTCCCTTGCAAAAACACAAAATGTATGAGATAGGAGAGCCGAGGCTAACATATGATTGTATAATTAGAATATTACCTACAATAAACACACTAAATGTATATTGCGATGGGTCAGTAGCTAGGGATGGAAAGGCAGGATGTGGGGTCTTGATTAGGGAGTACACTGACATCAGCACGGTAGATATTGTAATTTAAGCGGCGTTCAATTACAATATCTCTTCAACGCAGGCTGCACTCCAAGGTGTATTGGCAGGATTACAGGAAATAGTCAAATGTTGCAAAAATGCCTGTTTCTGCATTGAAAGTAGAGGAGCGTTAGTCTTTAAATATCAGACGACCAGTATACCAGAATATTGTGATCGAGTAGACAGAGAATGTTAAGACATTAGAAAAATATGGGTATAAGGCAAGATTCGTGTGGATCCCTTCACTTGTGGGAATACTGTTGAATGAGGCAGTTTATTAGATAGCAAAGCCTCGGGAAAAAATTTTGATGTATGTCAGAAAACTTTGAAACAAATAAAAAGACAAGAATCAAGATAATCCAAGAGGATGAAGGAAAAGTTAAGAGAATGGCAATGATGGACACTAGAAACACATTAAAGAAATATGCAATAATAAATACAAACTCGTCTGTCACTTATGGTAGAGGAAAGTCTACGTGGAAGGATTCAATTTACATGAGATTAAGAGTAGGATATAAATATATCTGGCAATACAGTCTTCAGTGTTGAAGACCATTTGGTCACCATTTGGTCCGGGAGACATCTCCCGTCACGCAGGGTGCAGTCGCACCTCCACAGATCTCCAGTATCATCTCTCGATACTGTTAATGGCTCATAAGGGCCACCACTTACGGGCTATTCATGCCCGTGCCACCTCTTGGGTGGCTTAATCTTTATCAATCAATCAGTGTGGAAGTCAGTGAAAAAGGTAAGAAGTGTAAATTATGTAGTAGGCCGCACACCCACCTTAGATCATTATATATTAGGAGTGTCAACTTATTGATAACTATAGAAATAAGTAGTGTACCACATCAAACTGCTTGGATGTGTAATAATGGTATGATGGACAATATTTTACTTAGGAGCTACAAGCATTTTTGCCCCAAGAGTGTTACACTTATATGCTGCGCTTTGACCTGGAAACCAACCTATTATATTAACCTGGATTGTTAAATGATTCTTGCACTGTGATATGTGGATTTGTATTCACTGGAACTCTTCGCCCAATGAGTGACCTGAAGTACAAGAGGGTAGAAATAGCCTTTGCTACTCTATATCCTTGAGATTTATTTTATTGTCTCAGTAAACGTATTTTAATTCACTCACATTTTTGCAGGCCTAGTGCAGGATTGTCTATAGCTTAAACAGAACTCTAATTTCCTCAACAACCAAAGGCAGTGTATCAGGTATCAGGCAGTGTTTGAAAGGGAGTCATTAGAGTAAATGGGAGGTAGGGGGGAGCAAATGAATTAATCCTCCCAGTTCAAAATGTGGGATTATATAAGGCAAATAGGAAACTGGGATATTTTTTTTATCGAAGCGTTAGTAACAAGACACCTGGTGTGGTTCTCAAGCTATATCTTGCTCTTGTTAGGCCCCATTTAGATTATGCAGTTCAGTTTTGGTCGCCATATTACAGAATGGGTATAAATTCACTTGAACGAGTCCCGCGTAGGATGACTAAGTTAATTCCCCAAATTAGAAATCTTTCATATGAAGAAAGATTAACAAAGCTTAAGTTGCATTCACTGGAAAGGCGAAGAGTTAAGGGTGATATGATAGAGATTTACAAGTGGATGAATGGACATAACAAAGGGGATATTAATAGGGTATTGAAAGTATCAACACAGGACAGAACGCGAAACAATGGGTATAAATTGGATAAGTTTAGATTTAGGAAAGACTTAGATTTAGGGTAAATACTGGTTCAGTAACAGGGTTGTTGATTTGTGGAACCAATTACCGCGTAATGTGGTGGAGGTGGGATCCCTCGATTGTTTCAAGCGTGGGTTGGACACTTATATGAGTGGGATTGGGTGGTTATAAATAGGAGCTGCCTCGTATGGGCCAATAGGCCTTCTGCAGTTACCTTTGTTCCTATGTTCTTACTCTCACTTAACCCCATTTCCCTTGGTATAGCCATGCCCTAATCCAACTTAATATAGCACCCCCAATACCATGAGTCTCTATCTTCTTAATCAGTCTTTCATGTGACACTATCAAAAGCTTTGCTAAAGTCAAGGTACACAACATCACAATCCTTACCACTATCAACTGCCTCAATTATGCTAGAATAAAAAGATAAATTTGTTAAACATGAACGGCCATTTATAAAACCATGTTGCGACTCAATTATTAATTTATGTTTTTCAAGATGAAGACGAATTTTATTTGCTATTATAGATTCTAGTAACTTTCCCACAATAGACGTTAGGCTAATTGGTCGATAGTTAGACGCAAGTGATCTATCTCCTTTCTTAAAAACTGGTATCACATTAGCAACTTTCCAAAACTCTGGCACTCTGCCCGACTATTGGTTTATTAAATATGATTGACAGTGGGTCACAAAGCTCCTCTTTGCATTCTTTCAGCACCCTGGCAAACACTTCATCCGGCCCTGGGGATTTGTTTGGTTCGAGTTTTACTATTTGTTTAAGAACATCCTCCCTGGTAACTGCTAAACTCGTCAACCTGTCCTCGTCCCCACCCACAGACTTGTTCGGCTGAAGGCATATTGTTAAGTTCCTCTTTAGTAAATACAGATACAAAATATTTATTAAAAATGCTGCTCATCTCTTCATCACTGTTATTTGACCTGTCTCAGTTTTTAATGGACCTATCCTTTCCCTAGTCTTGGTTCCATATAACTGAAAAAACCCTTTAGGATTTGTCTTTGCTTGCCCTGCTATACGAACTTCATAGTTTCTTTTTGCTTTCCTTATCTCTTTTTTTTTAACATTTCTAACTAGTTGTACGAATTCCTGTTCTAACGTGACCTCCCCATTTTTAATCCTTATGTACCAAGCTCTCTTTTTACCTATAAGGTTCTTCAAATTCTTTGTTATCCACTTTGGGTCATTAGGAATCTATCTATTCAATTTGTGTGGTATACTACGTTCTTGTGCTTTTAGAATATTCTTAAATACGTTATAAATTGAATCTACATCGAAATCCCCATTTATATCACCTATCACTGGGTTCATGTCCAGCTCCAAGACCGGCCCACACCCCATACCCAAGACTTTCCAATCAATTTGACCCAAAAAATTTCTTGGGCTATTAAAATCAGCTTTTCGAAAATCTGGCACTAACAGAATTTTCTCCTACAGGTCTATTCCATTCTATGCCAAATCTGATTTCTTTGTGATCACTGTTCCCTAGCTCACTCCCTATTTCGATGTCATTAATTTGCGTTTCCCTGTTAGTCAACACTAAATCTAAAATATTATTTTCCCGTGTTGGTTCCTTAAAGTGTTGCGTAAGAAAGCAATCGTCAATTAATTTTAGAAAATCTTCTGCTTCACTATTCCCCGTTTTGTTCAACCAGTTTATTCCACTAAAATTAAAGTCACCCATGACATAAATACTGTTAGATCTAGATGCCCTAGATATTTCATCCCATAGACGCTTTGCTTCCATTCTGTCTAAATTTGGTGGCCTATATATAACTCTTATTATAATATTATTTGCCTTTTCGTTTAATTCTATCCAAATAGTTTCTGTGTGGCTCAGTTTTGATTCCCTCTTTGAGACTACATTTCAAATTGTCCCTAACGTATATGGCTACTCCACCTCCTCGTCTAATATATCTATCTGTGAAATAGTTTAAATCCATTTATTTGATATTCGGCTAATAGTTCTCTATTATCAACATTCATCCACGTTTCGGTAAGTGCAATAATATCTATTTTTTCTGTGCAGACAAGAGCATTTAATTCGTTAATTTTATTTCTTAGACTTCTACTGTTTGTGTAATATACCCTAAGTGAATTGTTATTTTGAGGCCCTTCTCTTTCCCTGATCATTTTGCCAATTCCTTTCTCCCGCAAACACATACTTTAATTACATCCTTCCTCAAAATCAATTCCCATACCTCTATCTACTAACAGTTTAAACCCAAACACCTCTAACCACTTCTTCCAACGAGTTTGCAACAGCAACAACCCCAGCTCTCGATAGATGCACCCCATCCCGAGTATACATTTCATTTATTCCATAGAAGTGTTCCCAGTTGTCTATACAAGATATTGCATTAGATTTGCAATACCTTTCCAGCCTGCAATTGACACCAAGTGCCCTCGACATCCATTCATTTCCCACTCCCTTTCTTGGAAGAATGCCACATAGGAGCAAGGGAGGAATCCCGATCATAAATTCTATTGCCGTCTTGAATTTCTGTATTAGTTCCTCACTTCTAACTCTCCCAACATCATTACCCCCTGCACTAATACAAATAATGGGTTTGTTCCCATTTCCCATCATAATATCTTCCACGTTTCCAACAATATCACCAATACCAGCTCCAGGATAGCAAACCCTTGATCTGTTCCCTTTATCTCTGGCACAAAACGTTCTGTCCAAATACCTCACCTGGGAATCTCCCACAACCAAAATTCGCTTCGATCCTCCCTTTTCTCTTGGGGCACTTTGAGGGACCCGCGCTTCAATGTTCCTCGCCGCTATGCCCTTACCTCCATGCTGAACCATAGGTTCACCACAGCACTCGTCCTCCAACACATCAAATGCGTTTGTAATCTTTATGCTATTAGGTGTCTGTTTTGCCAAGGACTTCTTAAGACCCCTGTCCTTTACAATGACATTTTGGTGTAAAACTGATAAGTGTTATTTCGGAGTGTGTTTTATACCTGGTGTGTTGTGTAATACCTGCAGTGGAGATGATCAGCGAGTTGGTTACTGTATATTTGAGATAGTAGATTTTGTTCAGTATCAATATCAGCTTGCATGTGTATATAGTGTAATAACACCACAAACAGTATATTTGAAGAAGGAATGTTCGTGCATCTGGCCTTGAAGCAGGAAGGGAAGAAGCATCAGCTGTGTGTGGCCACCTGTTAATGGTTCGTTATGGTGAACAACATGCAGAAACTTTTGTATGACCTGTGTATATAGTGTAATAACAGCAAAACTTTGTTTTGTGAACATAATTGAATTACTAATATGATCAATACTTTTCAATATAGCAATGATTCATACATTATACAAATATATACCACACACTATTGAATAATGTTACTGAAAACACACACACCTGCCTTGAATGTAATGAAACGCCATTTTCTGGGCGAGTCCCGAAGGCTCTCCGGAGCTATCCAGGCTGATATGAATCTCTTTAGAATTGGGCATCAGTCTCTGCGAGTGGAGTTCCAGGCCTACCAGAGACTACGAGCCAGACCCTGGCCCCCTCAGAAAAGCACGAGGAGCAGTGGCCTATAGAAATGCACATGCGATTTGGAGCATTCTGTATCTGCCATCGACCGGGACAGGCACTCAAAGGTAAGTGCCCAAAAAAGCCCCTATTCTGGTAGAAAACAATGAAAATGAAAGGAAAACCCCACTCCTCGTAACCGAAAGCCCCGCCCAGAGGGTTGGAAAACCTAGGCGGGGGCCAACGGGGCAAAGGCCCCCCAAAGTTAGCTCCTCCCCAGCCCTGAGAACCTCCACGTCAGGCCCCAGGGGCGAGTCGTCTTCCAAAGCCCGGCCTCACAAGAGGCCGGGCTATTTCGGCCCGAGGCGGCCCAAATAGCAGAAAGGAGGCCACTGGTCAGACCCCAGAGCTACGGCTGGAGGAACACTAATGCCTTCATCGCCACTCCGGAAGGGGTAACCCCCGAAACCGCCAGTCTCAGAAACCTCGAAACCCTGGCCCGACCCCTAAGCCCTCAGATGCTGAGGACCCTTAAGCATAAGGGTGGAGGCCGAATGAACCACAGCAGAGGAAGAATGATGGGGCGCAGACTGAACCAAGGCCGACGCGACCAACAGCCCCAAGTCTGGGTCCCTAAAAGCAAAACAGGGCATCCAGGGAAGCAACCAACCTAGCCTGTTGAAGAAACCTAAAATAAGCCTGCAACGTGTGAGCCGCCTGCACCCGAATAACATCAATAGACTGGGCGAGTTGTCATAAGCAACAATGCTCGCAGGACTCAGGGTCGAAGATGTCACCGACCCAACAGGCAGCATGACGAAGGCAAAAACAATGAACGTCGACTTGAGACAAGGCAGACAGAGCAACCCTCAAACTCGCACATAGCGAGAGGGGACTCATGGGTCGCATCCATTGGACCCTGAGTGCCCATGCGGGGTTTCCCAGGGGCCCCTAGACTGTTTCTGCTTAGGGTTAGCCCAAGAAGGGTACTTTTAAAAAGGCGCCCAGAAGTATCAAACTGCTAATGCTAAACCCCCGGGACGTGTCCACACGAGGGCGAAGCCAGGGGGTACCACCAAACAAAGCAAACCCTAGTATAACTAGGGGAAACTGGGGAAGGGGTACCAAGGCAGACCCCACGCCCCACCAGACAAAATAAGGAAAAGAAAACCTCGCAAGAGGACAGCATACCCAGAAGGAACAGAGCCAGCCGTTGTTATAGGTAAAACTAGCTGTACAGTACCCTGCGCCCCTACCAGTGCAAAACTACCACTTACCCCAAGGTAGACAAGGGTGGAAACCCCCCCAAAACACTAGGGGGCGATCAATTGCCGAGCAGCAAAAAACCAACAGATGTAGACCCAAGGTTACTTGTGGAAGAGAACCCCAAGAAAGTAATTATCAAAAGAAGGCACCAAACCGGGAAGGCTACGTAGCACCACCAAATGTGCCAAGTAATCAGAGGGCGCTAAATATCACCAAGGATGCTAATACGAGAAAAGAAACGCACAAGGCGAACGATATCAAAAGTATTTGATTCATCAAGAATTCTACCAAGGGGCAACTGACCGCGAGGGATGGTCGGAAAGCAAGACACGTTGCATGTCCTGGTTTCCTGGACGAACAAAGATGTGTATAATCGTAAGAGGGACAATGAAATTTGGACAATAAGGAGCAGAGTGGCGCTCCATTAAGTGACCACGAGTTAAATGGATATGGCCAATACATAACCTAGCCAGAGCCATTTGCCACCACTGGTTATGGTGGTAGGAGGAAGGCCACTGGAACACGACGACTTTAAGAGTACGCAGTTTATTACCAATAACATAAGACCAACAACTCTGCCAGCGGGCAAGGATGGAGGCATGAATAACTGGGTAAAAATCGGAATAAGGAACACTTCTACGGGAGATGTGGCAAGTGCACATAACTTCCTTAGTGGCAGCATCCACACGCTCATTTAAAGACACACCAACATGGCTGGGAACCCAGCAAAACTCAACCGACTTAAATTTACTGGAGATAAACAGCCAATGTTGAATCTCTATGACCACCGGGTGGACAGGATTAAAGGACCCTAAAGCCATGAAGGGACTACGAGTTAACCACCACCACAAAGGAGGAGTGACACCGGGAAAGCAGGAGACGAAGAGCACAGAGAACAGCGTAAAGTTCTGCTGTGAAGATGCTAGCCTCCAGAGGAAGGCGACACATAAGTGTGGTCAGGACAAACCACAGAGTAGCCCACACTGTCAGCAGACTTATACCCATCGGTGAAGATGGGAACGGAGTGGGAGTGAGAAAAGTGATCAAGGAAGAAGCGTTTCAGAACTGTAGGAAGGGTAAAAGTTTCAGCGATGCGGGTCAGAAGCACAAAGTTTGCGAAGGGGGACCCTCCACGGGGGCATGGATTGAACAATACTAGGAGAAACCATTGGTAATACGAACCGAAAGAGAATCTTGTAAGCGAGACAAACGAACAGAAAGACGAAGGTGGTGAAGAGGAATAGGACCTACAGGAGGGGTAAAGTCAAAGCACGATAGAGGCGAGAATGAGGTTGCTGTAAGAATAGCGCAAGATAGCAAAGACTGTAGCGATCACGGCGGTCCTGGAGAGACAGGAAGCCAGTGTCAGTGTACAAGCCGAGGGTAGGAGTTGAACGAAAAGCACCAGAACTGAGGCGCAACCCAGTATGGTGCAAAGGATCAAGACGGAGAAGAGTAGACGGAGAAGCAGAAGAGTATGCAGGGCAACCATAAGAGAGTTTAGACAGGATGAGATAGGAATGCAAATAAAGGAGCGTGCGCGCTATCCACTCCAAGAAGTATGGGACAAAACCCATACTTATAACCCATGTAGGTTAATGGCCTTAGAGCATGCACCACGGATGTAAGAAATATGGGGTGACCAAGACAAATTCACTTGTGCTTTATATATGTCTATGGTAAGTATTTAACATGAAGCTTATATTTCTATCTTTCTTAAGACATATAAAACATTTGTGGTTATATAACGAATTTACGTGAAATAAGCATTGTTCTGAGAGAGAGGTTGCTCTGTCGATCAGTTTGTGCGGGGTCGGAGGTCGGCTATTATTAAAACACATGTATCTTCATTAGAACTTTATATATTTCTATGGTAATGTAGTTAAAATGAAGCTTATATTTCAATCTTTCATAAGACATATAAAACATTTGTGTTTATTAAGGAATTTACGTGAAATAAGCATTGTTCTGAGAGAGTTACTCCGTTGCTCGATCTGTGCGGGATCGGAGCTCGCCGATTATAAAAATACACGTATCTTCGCTTTAAATACAAATATGCCCATGGTAAGGCATTTAAAATAAAAGATTATGTTTCTATCTTTCTTGAGACGTATAAACCTCTTACATTTATTAACGATTCTGCGTGAAATAAGCATTATTCTGAGATGAATATTGCGGATTTCCAGCTCTACGACCGATGAAAAATGCAACTTTCACACAATTACAAATATCTTCAGTTTTACTTTAAATTTTGTCCTGAAAGAGTTTTCATATATAGAGCCAGTTTCTGCCGTTCTTCTGACATAAAAAGACCTTTGGTTTAATAAGTTATTAAGATGGTTTTCAACAATATTACTAGGGCGTTCACCGATTCCAACATGGGCGACCCTTTGGAAACGCATGGAAACGCAACACTTGGGTTGACCCGATTGACAGACTGGCTATATTCCAACAGGGTGTGAGACAGAGCTATCGGGCTAATGTGCGATACATTAGACCAGGGCTATAGTCAATGGCTTTAGCCTACCAGGGACACCCCCACTCCCCGTGGTTGGAGGGTTTATCTTTTCTACTATTTATCAAGGTTAGGTACCCAGAAAGGTAATCGTAACAAAACAGACCCTTCAAGGTTAAACAAAAGCCGAACAGAGCGGTAAAACTACGTTAATTCCCTGGGAAACAAGCAAAACATCACACCCACACCGTCGCGTCGCTCGTCCACGCAACTGGGACACTTCGAATATGAACTGCACGGAGATCCAAACCCAGAGAACCAGCAGAAGAGTCATTCGAAGCGACCAGCCCCAAAGAGGCAAAGACCAAAGGGAACCCCCGCAGTTCAGCCAATGAACCAATGGAGAACAATCCGAATGGAGCCGGATGGTAGAAACAGACCCGGAGCAACAGCCAACTAGCCACGAATATCTCAGCCCGTCCTCCAAACAAAGATCCAAAAGTGATTCCATGCAACCCGCCAAACCCCCTGTTTATGAATGAAAATCGGTTTACACACGACTCACAACTGCTGGCGTTCGAACATATCCGGAACAAGTGCTTCACTGACGAATTTTGTTCGAATCACAACGCTATAAATGCTTCACCCACGTACTACAAATACGAAATAATCGCCAACAGAACCTAAACACCTAACCTAACCTATCCTATGGCTATATATACACAATATGCCAATATATTATACATATTAATTTATACTTGAGAAAATTCCCGTTTTGAATGAACGGCATGTTAAAATTTATGAATGCGTCTGTGGTCGACCGCTGAATGTAATGGACTTGAGTCGAGGACGGGTTGAATATCTGCACCTCGCTGTGAGCCTAATGGAAAGGGGGAACATGGCCGCTTCCTCCTGGCATGGGCAATTTTCTGCTGAGGTACGAGGTATGCCCCAGGGTGTCTTTCTATCAATTGACAGAATCAGACTCTTCTCATGAGTCACATACCTTTCGAGCCACTACTGATATCCACCCCTAAGAAGAGTAACTCAACCTCGGTGTCAATGTTTAGCTAACGAATCGTCAAAATCTGATCTAGCAAATACATGGCCTCGAGTTAATAAGAGCACCTGCAGACACAATGGCACACAGTGCGATGGCGGACCAACCGCTGGTTGTAGTGGACATGTTGGCCTGCGGGCCGCTCCAAGCAATAGCCTGTGCCAAGATATCTCAAGTCAATCTTGAGATATCGGGCTTAAGGGGAATACAAGAATTCCAGAGCCCACTCTTAGGGTATACTCCAAGTATGAACCAAGTTCTGGCGAGTCACTGGATGAGGTTATAAACCTCAAATTGATTATTAATAAGTCAATTAGTTCCCTCCCCCACCTCTGTTAACCTCCTTTTATCCTGGATGAAAGCAGGGTACCTCATCTTCAAAATCGTTTGGATCGTTGTACAAGATCCTCCTCTCAGGAGTGATGGTGTAGTCTCGTTGGGGGCGGGGACGCGTTGTGGTGGGGCCGCTGGGCTTCTTTCCTCCAGTGTTCCCATAGTTTCCAACATACATGTAGGAACCCACGCCCACTAAAAAAATGATGCTGCCCGCTCGAACTGGCAACAAGAAGGAAAACAAAACAGTTAACCATCAAATCACCTGTGAATTTATCCAACCCGTCCTCCAAACACTAGGTG
>WNGS01169498.1:66772436-66787578 GCA_020271785.1 Procambarus virginalis
GTTTAAAGCAGCGGCCGTCCTCCTTAGATGCATTCATCAATTTTAACATACTGGCTTGTTCTCGTATAAAAAAAGGAAAGATTTATGCGTTTTGAAGGGAAACATCCTAGGAGACATCAAAAGCGAGGAGACCAGTGGAGTTAACCGTTCCCGAGTACCTTCCGGAAACAATTACGGAAGCTCCTAAGGATTTTCTCCCTAGCACCTTCGAACAGGAGTGGAAGTATGGAATACTTGAGATCTTACACAAATACAAACAGACCTCAACTTCCTGAAGGCACCCTCCAGGGAGTCTTTAGAGATAGAGCATGGACGGGACCAGGGTCTACGGCACTTTAACACCTGCCGTTCAACCAATATCCGGAAGACTTCCTCCAGGCGAGTGATATATCAGTAAAAGTACACAAGATAATGGAAAGATCTGACCGCTACGAGGTTAACATTTTTTTCCAACAGGAGGACTTTGAAATTATAGCCCTTGTAAAACCAATTTTTAAAACTATAGAATATCTAAAAGACAGGTTTGAAGTTTGTCCAACTAAACTAAAAACACAGTCCCTGAATATTTTGCCCTACAGGTTTGTGTCCCATTTTTTCAGCAGATCTCCCAATCCTACCAGGTCTAGCCAGCTGTCTAAACTGAGTTAATAACTGAACAGACCAGAGCGTCTATGGAGACATACACGTTCCTTCTCAAAGCCTCACATACGAGAGAAATGGCCAAAATAGAGCTCATCGTAGCCCGCCTAATACGAGGTTAGGACCAGGTAATAATAGGTACAACTTTATGGGAAGGTTTCAGACGAAAGACAACTCCGAAACCAGGGACCCTCAAAAGACCATACGACGGAAGTCTAATCAAGACAGACGTCACACAGGTATGAAAGTTTTTTCTCAAAGGTACAGGTACTGTGTACCTGTACACTTATATTTGCAGTGTATCTTCTCAGGAAGGTACACTGCAGAGCCTTACTACAACAGTGGACAAAGCCCTAAGTCTAAAAGCTGCAGAACAAGTGCAGCCACAACAAAAGCAAGCGGCCCCAAAACCCTTACATTCAGTGCGCCTGATAAACGATGACGACGATGTCCCTCTGTCCCCTATTCTAGGCAGGCCTGGCCTACAACAACCTCCCTCCCACCCAGAACCGACTAACAGGAAGAAGAGCCCTCAGAGACAGAACTTCCAATGGGACACTTCGGCGAACAACAGGCAAGGTAGGAATAACAGACAGTCACAAGTCGGATGGAGAGATTCATCACGAGAAACCGGATGACAACCAAGCGAGGAACAACAGGGACAGATCAAGAGACAACCAAGGGTAACAGGAACGGGTTCAGCGACAACAGAAGCCGTCGCTGACAACAGGATCACCCCAGGCAACAACGGAGGTAATAACAGCAGAGACTACCCTTCTGAAACAACGATACAACAGACAGGTAATAATAATAGGGGCCAGAATTTTCAGAAACAGGGGGTCCAGAATTTTCAGTAACAGGGGGCAGAAACAATCGGAACCAGGAAAACAACAGACCCAAGCGCTGGAACAGCACGAACCGAGACCAACAGTTGAGAAGACAGACCGAGGGTGGAACGGTAGAGCTCCGAGAAACTCGGGAAACGACAGGAATTAAGGCAGAGAAGAGGACAACTGAAACAGACGGTTGTCTCTGAGGTAGCCCTAACAGAACAGGAGGGGAAACAGTTGGAAAGGGGACTTACGTTCGTGATAGGCCCTCCGACGCGTAATTAGAGAGAAGATACGATAGAGGATCTGTGCAACAACTTGGAAACTAGTATCAACCAAGTTTGCAGCAACCTCCGGCCGGAGCAAGATAAGTCAACACTACAGCCACTATCACTGCACACTACATATCCTACCAATGCCAATAGCCTATACCCAGAACTGCAATGTCGACCTACTGATATTTTACTCACATGTACTGGGTTCCTCTGCCATGGTCGTCGATGTGTTGACTCCTGCTCTCTGCGCCACCTGCTTCACACACTGTTCCATCGCGAGTGTTCCTGGCTATAAACTGAATAATGAAGATTAAGCTACCCAAGAGGTGGCACGGACAAGAATAGCAAGTAACCTGTCTATAGACCACCACTCTCCACCTTTATATGCTGGCTCTCCTCTCACCTAATAGGAAAAGTTCAAATTCAAGTTCGTTTATTGAGACAATAAAATACATCAAGAAGATAGAGCAGCTTAGGCTATTTTTAATCTCCTCTACTTAACTTCCAAGTCCCTTAAGGGGGCGCACAAAAACAATTAGTACAAATCCACAAATCACAGTACAAGAATCACATTTAACATTGCAGGTTAATATACCAAGTTCAGCATATTTCCTTATTTCTATAGTTATCAATAAGTTGACACTAATATATAATGATCTAAGGTGTGGGTGTGCTGCATACTACATAATCTACACCTTATTTTTTCACTGACAACACCGTATTGCCAGATATATTTGTATCCTACTCTTAATCTCATGTAAATTGAATCCTTCCAAGTAGACTTTCCTCTACAATAATTGACAGACGAATTTGTATTTATTATCGCATAATTCTTGAATTACTGGTGTCCCCCATTGCCATTCTCTTAACTTTTTCTTCATCCTCTTGGATCATCTTTATTCTTTTCTTTATTTCAAAGTTTTCCGACATACTACATCAAGAGTTTTTTCGGTGGCTCTCTTCGGTATCTCATCAACTGCCTCATTCAACAATATTCCCACATGTGAAGGGATCCACATGAATTTGTGAATGAACCTGCCCGAAACGCTGCGCGTACTAGTGGCTTTACAAGATTGTAAATACTAAGAACATAAGAACAAAGACAACTGCAGAAGGCCTATTGGCCCATACGAGGCAGCTATTTATGAGCTGTACTGTAATAGTACTATACTGTACTATTCAATGTATTCTCACAACCCCAATGTACCTTCTTATATATAAATAAATTTTACTAAAGAAATTAGAAAAAATTGGGTATTAACCTTCTCTCTACACTTGATCACAATATTCTGATATACTGGTCGCCTTCTATTCAAAGACTCCAACGCTCCTCTACTGTATATAAAGAAACAGGCATTTTTACCACATATGACTACCTGTAATCCAGCTAATACACCTTGCAGTTCAGCCTGCGTTGATGAGACATTGTCAGTTAAGCGGCGTAAAATAACAGTATCTACAGTGCTGATGTCAGTGTACTCCCTGATCAAGACTCCACATCCTGCCTTTTCATCCCTAGCTACTGACCCATCACAATATGCATGGGGAGTGTTTTCTGTAGGTAATTTTCTAATTATACAATAATATGTTGCCCTCAGCTCTATCCCATACATTCTTTTGTCATTTTCAAGGGAAAATTACTACATCTACGTTACAATCCTCCCGTGGTGGTGTGAATTGAACATAAGAACAAAGGCAACTGCAGAAGGCCTATTGGCCCATACGAGGCAGCTCCTATTTATAACCACCCAATCCCGCTCATATACATGTCCAACCCAAGCTTTGGTGTAACAAAAGTCATGAACAGTTTCTTGAGTATTTCGCCATCCATGCATTTAAAAGCAATTCCGAAGTTACAAAGTGTAGCTCAATGAACAATATCTCTAAAAAATCATCGGCATCGACGGACAGAAAAAAACTTGTTATTGTCTACTCTGGTATCATCAGACGATAAAATATATATATTGGCTCATGCACATACAAAACCCTTTTATGACCTACCTGGGCAATAGGCGTAGCTTGGAGTAAAGGCGGCTATCAACTGTGGAAGTTTAGTAGTTTTCTTCACCGATATAATTCTGTTCGCACACAATGTTTCGTAGCACTGACTTAATCACCACTGATGATTATTTGGCAACTGATTATGACATTTACGCTTGAGAATGTGACTTATATACCCTCTTAGAGGAGAGGTACACTTTAATGCCCTTCCACCTCACCTGGGTAACAGTTGGGAAAAACCCAGATGGTTCATTTATATAATGGTATCTAAATATTTTACTTAATCCAATAAGTGAAATTTTTGTCTAAATGTAGCTTTCATGACCTCTGGGGTCCAATTATTAAATTAAATAAACTTTGACGATGCAAGCCCTCAATCGATGCATTTAAAAAAAAATGTACACAAGATGGCCATCATGAACATAAGAATCAAGGCAACTGCAGACGGCCTGTTGGTCCATACAGGGTAGCTCCTATTTATATCCACCCAAACTCTTTCATATATATATATATATATATATATATATATATATATATATATATATATATATATATATATATATATATATATATATATATATATAAATTGTCTCTTAGGCAGAGCAATACAGTCTTTAATACCATCATACTCTATAACATTAGAGCAAAGTACTCATATATGCTCTTATTATACTTTAGCATACATTGTTCATTTCTTTCCACCTCTTGAACGGGAGGATTAATTCGTTAGCTCCCCACCTCTCAATAATCTAATGACAGAATTTCAGAGAAATGTAGCCTATCCCAATACTAATACTCTTCAGATTGAATTCCATCCTCATTATCTTTATCACAGCATTCTCGGGCACCCTAAGATTATTCTCATGGCATCATTTTGTACCTTCTCCAACTTGTCATCCTACCTTTACCAAAACAAGAAATGCTATACCTGTCATTTCTTGTTTTAGTAAAGGAAGACTGGCCAAGTTGGAGAACGTACAAAATAAATCCATGAGAATAATCTTAGGATGCCCAAGAAATGCTTTGATTGAGATAATGAGGATGGAATTGAATCAAGAATATTAGTATTGGGGATAGAATTACAGAGAAAACGTAGCCTGTCATTAGATTAATGAGAGGTGCGCCGAGCTAATGAATTAAGC
This sequence comes from Procambarus virginalis, assembly GCA_020271785.1. NCBI lineage: Eukaryota > Metazoa > Arthropoda > Malacostraca > Decapoda > Cambaridae > Procambarus > Procambarus virginalis. Next base: position 66,777,324 of record WNGS01169498.1, read on the forward strand.
CTCACAGTTCAAAAGTTGGGAACTAATGAACAATGTATGATAAAGTATAATAAGAGCATATACGAGTACTTTATGTTCTAATGTTATAAAGTATGATGTTATTCCAGAATGTATTGCTAAGATGCAATTCACACCACCACGGGAGGATGTAACGTAGATGTAGTAATTATTCCCTTGCAAAAACACAAAATGTATGAGATAGGAGAGCCGAGGCTAACATATGATTGTATAATTAGAATATTACCTACAATAAACACACTAAATGTATATTGCGATGGGTCAGTAGCTAGGGATGGAAAGGCAGGATGTGGGGTCTTATTAGGGAGTACACCGACATCAGCACTGTAGATATTGTAATTTAAGCGGCGTTCAATTACAATATCTCTTCAACGCAGGCTACACTCCAAGGTGTATTAGCAGGATTACAGGAAATAGTCAAATGTTGCAAAAATGCCTGTTTCTGCATTGAAAGTAGAGGAGCGTTAGTCTTTAAATATCAGACGACCAGTATACCAGAATATTGTGATCGAGTATACAGAGAATGTTAAGACATTAGAAAAATATGGGTATAAGGCAAGATTCGTGTGGATCCCTTCACTTGTGGGAATACTGTTGAATGAGGCAGTTTATTAGATAGCCAAGCCTCGGGAAAAAATTTTGATGTATGTCAGAAAACTTTGAAACAAATAAAAAGACAAGAATCAAGATAATCCAAGAGGATGAAGGAAAAGTTAAGAGAATGGCAATGATGGACACCAGAAACACATTAAAGAAATATGCAATAATAAATACAAACTCGTCTGTCACTTATGGTAGAGGAAAGTCTACGTGGAAGGATTCAATTTACATGAGATTAAGAGTAGGATATAAATATATCTGGCCATACAGTCTTCAGTGTTGAAGACCATTTGGTCACCATTTGGTCCGGGAGACATCTCCCGTGACGCAGGGTGCAGTCGCACCTCCACAGATCTCCAGTATCATCTCTCGATACTGTTAATGGCTCATAAGGGCCACCACTTACGGGCTATTCATGCCCGTGCCACCTCTTGGGTGGCTTAATCTTTATCAATCAATCAATCAGTGTGGAAGTCAGTGAAAAAGGTAAGAAGTGTAAATTATGTAGTAGGCCGCACACCCACCTTAGATCATTATATTATTAGGAGTGTCAACTTATTGATAACTATAGAAATAAGTAGTGTACCACATCAAACTGCTTGGATGTGTAATAATGGTATGATGGACAATTTTACTTAGGAGCTACAAGCATTTTTGCCCCAAGAGTGTTACACTTATATGCTGCGCTTTGACCTGGAAACCAACCTATTATATTAACCTGGATTGTTAAATGATTCTTGCACTGTGATGTGGATTTGTATTCACTGGAACTCTTCGCCCAATGAGTGACCTGAAGTACAGAGGGTAGAAATAGCCTATGCTACTCTATATCCTTGAGATTTATTTTATTGTCTCAGTAAACGTATTTTAATTCACTCACATTTTTGCAGGCCTAGTGCAGGATTGTCTATCGCTTAAACAGAACTCTAATTTCCTCAACAACCAAAGGCAGTGTATCAGGTATCAGGCAGTGTTTGAAAGGGAGTCATTAGAGTAATGGGAGGTAGGGGGGAGCAAATGAATTAATCCTCCCAGTTCAAAATGTGGGATTATATAAGGCAAATAGGAAACTGGGATATTTTTTTTATCGAAGCGTTAGTAACAAGACACCTGGTGTGGTTCTCAAGCTATATCTTGCTCTTGTTAGGCCCCATTTAGATTATGCAGTTCAGTTTGGTCGCCATATTACAGAATGGATATAAATTCACTTGAACGAGTCCCGCGTAGGATGACTAAGTTAATTCCCCAAATTAGAAATCTTTCATATGAAGAAAGATTAACAAAGCTTAAGTTGCATTCACTGGAAAGGCGAAGAGTTAAGGGTGATATGATAGAGATTTACAAGTGGATGAATGGACATAACAAAGGGGATATTAATAGGGTATTGAAAGTATCAACACAGGACAGAACGCGAAACAATGGGTTAAATTGGATAAGTTTAGATTTAGGAAAGACTTAGATTTAGGGTAAATACTGGTTCAGTAACAGGGTTGTTGATTTGTGGAACCAATTACCGCGTAATGTGGTGGAGGTGGGATCCCTCGATTGTTTCAAGCGTGGGTTGGACACTTATATGAGTGGGATGGGTGGTTATAAATAGGAGCTGCCTCGTATGGGCCAATAGGCCTTCTGCAGTTACCTTTGTTCCTATGTTCTTACTCTCACTTAACCCCATTTCCCTTGGTATAGCCATGCCCTAATCCAACTTAATATAGCACCCCCAATACCATGAGTCTCTATCTTCTTAATCAGTCTTTCATGTGACACTATCAAAAGCTTTGCTAAAGTCAAGGTACACAACATCACAATCCTTACCACTATCAACTGCCTCAATTATGCTAGAATAAAAAGATAAATTTGTTAAACATGAACGGCCATTTATAAAACCATGTTGCGACTCAATTATTAATTTATGTTTTTCAAGATGAAGACGAATTTTATTTGCTATTATAGATTCTAGTAACTTTCCCACAATAGACGTTAGGCTAATTGGTCGATAGTTAGACGCAAGTGATCTATCTCCTTTCTTAAAAACTGGTATCACATTAGCAACTTTCCAAAACTCTGGCACTCTGCCCGACTATTGGTTTATTAAATATGATTGACAGTGGGTCACAAAGCTCCTCTTTGCATTCTTTCAGCACCCTGGCAAACACTTCATCCGGCCCTGGGGATTTGTTTGGTTTGAGTTTTACTATTTGTTTAAGAACTCCTCCCTGGTACTGCTAAACTCGTCAACCTGTCCTCGTCCCCACCCACAGACTTGTTCGGCTGAAGGCATATTGTTAAGTTCCTCTTTAGTAAATACAGATACAAAATATTTATTAAAAAACTACTCATCTCTTCATCACTATCTGTTATTTGACCTGTCTCAGTTTTTAATGGACCTATCCTTTCCCTAGTCTTAGTTCGATATAACTGAAAAACCCTTTAGGATTTCTTTGCTTGCCCTGCTATACGAACTTCATAGTTTCTTTTGCTTTCCTTATCTCTTTTTTAACATTTCTAACTAGTTGTACGAATTCCTGTTCTAATGACCTCCCATTTTTAATCCTTTGTACCAAGCTCTCTTTTTACCTATAAGGTTCTTCAAATCTTTGTTATCCACTTTGGGTCATTAGTAATCGATCTATTCAATTTGTGTGGTATACTACGTTCCTGTGCTTTGTAGAAATTCTTAAATACGTTATAAATTGAATCTACATCGAAATCCCCATTACATCACCTATCGCTGGGTTCATGTCTCGCTCCAAGACCGGCCCACACCCCATACCCAAGACTTTCCAATCAATTTGACCCCAAAATTTCTTAGGCTATTAAAATCAGCTTTTCGAAAATCTGGCACTTTAACAGAATTTTCTCCTACAGGTCTATTCCATTCTATGCCAAATCTGATTTCTTTGTGATCACTGTTCCCTAGCTCACTCCCTATTTCGATGTCATTAATTTGTGTTTCCTGTTAGTTAACACTAAATCTAAAATATTATTTTCCCGTGTTGGTTCCTTAAAGTGTTGCGTAAGAAAGCAATCGTCAATTAATTCTAGAAAATCTTCTGCTTCACTATTCCCTGTTTTGTTCAACAGTTTATTCCACTAAAATTAAAGTCACCCATGACATAAATACTGTTAGATCTAGATGCCCTAGATATTTCATCCCATAGATGCTTTGCTTCCATTCTGTCTAAATTTGGTGGCCTATATATACTCCTTATTATAATATTATTTGCTTTTTCGTTTAATTCTATCCAAAGTTTCTGTGTGGCTCAGTTTTGATTCCCTCTTTGAGACTACATTTCAAATTGTCCCTAACGTATATGGCTACTCCACCTCCTCGTCTAATATATCTATCTGTGAAATAGTTTAAATCCATTTATTTGATATTCGGCTAATAGTTCTCTATTATCAACATTCATCCACGTTTCGGTAAGTGCAATAATATCTATTTTTTTCTGTGCAGACAAGAGCATTTAATTCGTTATTTTATTTCTTAGACTTCTACTGTTTGTGTAATATACCCTAAGTGAATTGTTATTTTGAGGCCCTTCTCTTTCCCTGATCATTTGCTTCCTTTCTCCCGCAAACACATACTTCAATACACATACTTAACTACATCCTTCCCTCAACTCAATTCCCATACCTCTATCTACTAACAGTTTAAACNTGGATGGGCATGGCTATACCAAAGGAAAACAGAGTTAGTATAAATGGAGTCAAGTCAGAGTGGGAAAATGTTGTAAGTGGAGTGCCTCAAGGCTCTGTCTTGGGACCTCTGTTGTTTATAATACATATAAATGATTTAGATTCAGGTTTGAGTAGCAACATTTGCAAATTGCCGATGATACGAAAATCGGTAGGGAAATTAATTCGGAGGAGGACTCGCTATCACTTCAAGTTGATCTAGATAGGTTTTGAAATGGTCAAAGGACTGGCAGATGCAGTTAAATGCTGATAAATGTAAAGTTCTGAGGCTAGGTAATGATGATAGTTACAAGATAGGAGCAAGATGGTGTTGAGATTGCGAAGTCGGATTGCGAAAGGGATCTGGGAGTTATAATTAGTAAGAATTTATAACAAAAGGATCAATGCATAAATGTTCGTAATAAGGCAAATAGGACACTGATTTATTAATCGCAGCGTAAGTAACAAGACACCTGGTGTGGTTCTCAAGCTATATCTTGCTCTGGTTAGGCCCCATTTAGATTATGCAGTTCAGTTTTGGTCGCCATATTATAGAATGGATATAAATTCACTTGAACGTGTCCAGCGTAGGATGACTAAGTTAATTCCCCAAATTAGAAATCTTTCATATGAAGAAAGATTAACAAAGCTTAATTTGCATTCACTGGAAAGGCGAAGAGTTAGGGGTGACATGATAGAGGTTTACAAGTGGATGAATGGACATAACAAAGGGGATATTAATAGGGTATTGAAAGTATCAACACAGGACAGAACGCGAAACAATGGGTATAAATTGGATAAGTTTAGATTTAGGAAAGACTTGGGTAAATACTGGTTCAGTAACAGGGTTGTTGATTTGTGGAACCAATTGCCGCGTAACATTGTGGAGGTGGGGTCCCTCGATTGTTTCAAGCATGGGTTGGACATGTATATGAGTGGGATTGGGTGGTTATAAATAGAAGCTACCTCGTATGGGCCAATAGGCCTTCTGCAGTTGCCTTTGTTTATGAGTGGGATTGGGTGGTTATAAATAGAAGCTACCTCGTATGGGCCAATAGGCCTTCTGCAGTTGCCTTTGTTCTTATGTTCTTATGTTCTTAACTTTCTACAACTGTTTTCTTGTATACGACATAAAACCTGTGTTAATGTTCCACATTCCAGAATTTGTCCGACATTTGTTTATAGATAAGTGTTTATAGATATCAATTACTACAGCAGGAGTGAAATCTATCTATACCCTGCCTCCAAGCCATTTATATCTGGCATGCAAATTGTCCCTCTCGTCCCTCTTTACTACATCTCAAAATGATTAACATTTTGATTAACATAACACTCATCACATTTCTTTTTTAAGTTAGATGGAATTGGCTTAACTTGGTCAGCTGCCAGCATCAAACCCTAAAATCTCAAATGGGAAGGCAAGAAAGTGATAAGGCACTATTGAGGGCCAACCAGGAAAGGACATTTCATTCCATTTAACGTCTGATTTCTGTAAGGGCCCCTCAGTAGCTGCCTTGTGCTTACTCATGGTGCCACTTTGGTAACAGAACACGTTTCCTGAAATGGAATATAAATGTAGTAAAACTAGAAAACTGGACAAGGACTTACTCTTGGGGAGACGACGACAGAAAAAGGGTGTGTGTGATTGAATGATCAGAATAATGGTTGTGGGGTGTTGAGCAGGGTTGGGGGAGTGTGGGTGGGCAGTTAGAATGTGTTGGGTTAGAGTATTAGATAGGAGTAGTGGGTGGGAGAGATGATCAGGGAAGCTGTGGTAATCAAGGGCCAGATTCACTTAGCACTTACGCAAGCACTAACGAACCTGTACATCTTTTCTCAATCTTTTGCAGCTATCTTTACAATTATGAAACGGTTAATGAGCTCCGAAGCACCAGGAGGCTATTTATAAGGATAACAGTCGATTGGTTAGTTTTCATGCTTGTAAACTGTTTAATAAATGTCACCAAAGCCGTCAAAGATTGAGGAAAGATGTACACGTTCGTAAGTACTTGCGTAACTGCTTCGCAAATCTGGTGCCAGGGTTGTGGTGTGGTGCTTGGGGTGATGGATGTAGTGTTGGATTAGGTGGAAATAACAGTGGAAGAAGTGAAGGAGGTGGAGGCAACAGAGGTGATAGTGGATTAAATAAATATGCAGGTAGTTACCTGCTAGGGTGGTTAATACGGGATACATTTCTCAATTTCAATAGCTGCCATAATTTTTTTACTCCAACTTTAGTATTTTAAGTTTTAAGTTAATATTATCAGGTGTTCTCCGATACAAAACAGAAACCTGTCTGAAAAAACAGCGTCGAATGCAATGAAACGCCATTTTCTGGGAGAGCCTCGGAAGCTCCCTGGAGCTGTTCCGAACGTTAATGGAATCTGACCCATATATCAATCAGGTCAACCCATGTGTTGCGTTTCCAAAAAGGTCGCCCATGTTGGAATCGGTGAACGCCCTAGTAATATTGTTGAAAACATCTTAATAACTTATTAAACCAAAGGTCTTTTTATGTCAGAAGAACGGCAGAAACTGGATCTATATATGAAAACTCTTTCAGGACAAAATTTAAAGTAAAACTGAAGATATTTGCAGTTGTATAAAATTTGCATTTTTCATCGGTCGTAGAGCTGGAAATCCGCAATATTCATCTCAAAACAATGCTTATTTCACGCAGAATCGTTAATAAATGTAAGAGGTTTATACGTCTCAAGAAAGATAGAAACATAATCTTTATTTTAAATGCCTTACCATGGGCATATTTGTATTTAAAGCGAAGATACGTGTATTTTTATAATCGGCGAGCTCCGATCCCGCACAGATCGAGCAACGGAGTAACTCTCTCTCAGAACAATGCTTATTTCACGTAAATTCCTTAATAAACACAAATGTTTTATATGTCTTATGAAAGATTGAAATATAAGCTTCATTTTAACTACTTTACCATAGAAATATATAAAGTTCTAATGAAGATACATGTGTTTTAATAATCGCCGAGCTCCGACCCCGCACAAACTGATCGACAGAGCAACTCTCTCTCAGAACAATGCTTATTTCACGTAAATTCGTTAATAAACATAAATGTTTTATATGTCTTAAGAAAGATAGAAATATAAGCTTCATTTTAAATACTTTACCATAGACATATATAAAGCTCAAGTGAAGATACATACGTTTTATAGTGGCATTCAGTACCTTGTCGGTCATGGAGTGCAGAAGCCTACGCACTTGCCAATATAGTATGTAATTAACAAAGATACGCTTATAAAGCCTAACATATTATATGCCATTAGAAAGACAGAGATATGCTCGTTATTGTGAGCGCACCAAAGGAAATATATCTTGTTGGAGGACAAAGATATATCAATTCTAAAATAAGTTTCGACTCTCGCCCGGGCGAGAGATAGCGCGACTCTCGCCCCATCTATTGGAGATTCTGTTCACCTAATGACCCAAAGCTACTCAAAGCCTTATAGCATTACTTAAATAATGAAGAAATATGGTACAATTATTCCTAATAATGTTGGTGCTTAATGCAGAACACGAGAAAACATATATTTATTATGAAATAATATACTTTCATTATGAAATAAGCAAATATGTGGCCTCACAGGAAGTCAACGGTCCAGGTGTCAATGTTGTGGAGCGACTTATCCAAGATATATTGTTGTCTGGAAAGTGTTTGTTGGCATCTCAACCTTCTGTACACAGTGATCCAGTCGTCGCACTTCTCTCCTTAATTGATCGCAAATTTAATATTAACAAGTATAATACGTATTTCTAATAATATCTAACATAACTAGTCAGAAAACATTTAAGACTTATTGAAAAATACATGTCTGGAAGTTAAATCGACTTTTAGTGTTGGTCTATAGACACTAATTCGAGATAGACACTCGAATAGACACACTATAATTCTAAGATAGACACTTATTCGTTAGTATGCGTTTGCTACTTTAACCATTTACTGTACTGATGTAAAATCTCCCATGTCTCTTCTCACATGGAACACCGAACCCTACACACTCTCTGATATATTGTTTAATTAATAGAGATTCACTAATAAAGCTTATAATTGTATATGTTATCAAAAAGGCATAGATAAAGTCGTTCTTACGTTTTAGTCACAGAGATTAGATATTACTAAAGTTCATTTTATTCAGGAAAGTACATAAATAGTCGATTTACAAACATAATATTGGATTTATAGATAGAGCTAGTACATACAATATCTAAAGCCACTAGTACGCAAAGCGTTTCGGGCATATTATTGAGAGGAAAGATATTTATATTTAAACAATTTTTTTTTTGACCGACGCTCTCCCTATTGATGGGAACTACAACCTAATGAAGATCAATGTTAATTTTATGTAGATATTGTAATAAACGAAAGTTTTTTTTATATCATCAGAAAAGCAGAAATACAGGCAAATTTTAAATCCCTTGTCATAAATATAACTGAAGTGAAAGCAAAGATATATGCATTTTGATAGTTACTTGATGGCTAGCATTGAGTGTGTGAAGCTCTGCACTCCAGTTAATAAACTTTGTAATTTGCATATATGTTAATTAACCTTAAACATCTATATGTTAGAAGAACGACAGATGTAGACGTTAATGTGACAAAATTTCATGGAATATATATTTATATATTTCGTTAAATAAATAATACAACCCCATCGCCGGTGTCAGGACACAAGAAAACTATTGGCATCAGTGTGTGTAAGTACTTCATTCATAATGATGTGCTGCCCAAAATCTTAGCGAAGTATCCAAAATTTGCTTACTGTAGGTAATCATGCACATGACTGTAAAGTTGCCGCCCAGTTGGGTGGGTGTGGTGCACATGACTGTAAAGCTGCCGCCCAGTTGGGTGGGTGTGGAGCACATGACTGTAAAGCTGCCGCCCAGTTGGGTGGGTGTGGTGCACATGACTGTAAAGCTGCCGCCCAGTTGGGTGGGTGTGGAGCACATGACTGTAAAGCTGCCGCCCAGTTGGGTGGGTGTGGAGCACATGACTGTAAAGCTGCCGCCCAGTTGGGTGGGTGTGTGCACATGACTGTAAGCTTCCGCCCAGTTGTGGGTGTGCAGCAAGACTAGTAACTGTTGACTCATCATAAATGTAAAGTGCCTTGTATAGTGACTGTTGTGAGCCTCTTGTTGATCACTTGTGGCACAAAGATTATTGATGTGTTTATTTGTGTGGGTGATTAAATGTATGTGTATGTATATATGTATATATATATATATATATATATATATATATATATATATATATATATAATATATATATATATATATATATATATATATATATATATATGTACATGTATGTATGAGTGTGTACATGTGTATATAACATTAATAATTTTGTAACTAGCGTCAAAAATTTTTATTTGCTTAGCTAAACGAACTAGAGGGTTCAGTTCCTGAACCGATTATGTGCCTCTGTAATCCTTTACACCACCGCCCACGGGATGGGTATGGGGTGCATATAAAGAAAGAAATTGAAATTGTCCAGCCAGGCGGGGAAAACAGGCTGCGCAATACTGATAAAATATGTAATTCACAAAGATGCGCTGATAAACATTACTGTTTTTTTTTATTAAAGATACAGATATAAACTTTGTTTTCAAACGTTGAATGTAACAATATTTCAAGTATAAGAACGAAGATATATTTAGGACTTAACGATTTCCTATCAAGTTGCAAGATACCTGAATTGCACTCTATCATCATCTTTTATTGATGATGTTAATTATGACGCAGGATCGATGTCTAGGTGAATTAGGCTGACACAGTCAGATTACATATGTCAGCCACAAGCAGGTAATTTTCAACAAGAAGGCCCAAAGCCTTAGAATGGCATCCACAAATACAACTCTTAACTTATTATACCATATATAGTCTATATCATCAGAATTCAGAAACATAAAAAATAGTTTCACATTTTGTT
>WNGS01169498.1:66794153-66804993 GCA_020271785.1 Procambarus virginalis
ATGCAAACTCGTTGGAAGAAGTGGTTAGAGGTGTTGTTTGGGTTTAAACTGTTAGTAGATAGAGGTATGGAATTGATTTGGAGGAAGGATGTAATAAAAGTATGTGTTTGCGGGAGAAAGGAATTGGCAAAATGATCAGGGAAAGAGAAGGGCCTCAAAATAACAATTCACTTAGGGTATATTACACAAACAGTAGAAGTCTAAGAATAAAATTAACGAATTAAATGCTCTTGTCTGCACAGAAAAATAGCTATATTATTATGCACTTACCGAAACGTGGATGAATGTTGATAATAGAGAACTATTAGCCGAATATCAAATAAATGGATTTAAACTATTTCACACAGATAGATATATTAGACGAGGTGGTGGAGTAGCCATATACGTTAGGGACAATTTGAAATGTAGTCTCAAAGAGGGAATCAAAACTGAGCCACACACAGAAACTTTTGGATAGAATTAACGAAAAAGCAAATAATATAATTGGAGTTATATATAGGCCACCAATTTAGACAGAATGGAAGCAAAGCATCTATGGGATGAAATATCTAGGGCATCTAGATCTAACAGTATTTATGTCATGGGTGACTTTAATTTGAGTGGAATAAACTGGTTGAACAAAAAAGAATAGTGAAGCAGAAGATTTTCTAGAATTAATTGACGATTGCTTTCTTACGCAACACATTAAGGAACCAACACGGGAAAATAATATTTAGATTTAGTGTTAACTAACAGGGAAACACAATTAATGACATCGAAATAGGGAGTGAGCTAGGGAACAGTGATCACAAAGAAATCAGATTTGGCATAGAATGGAATAGACCTGTAGGAGAAAATTCTGTTAAAGTGCCAGATTTTCGAAAAGCTGATTTTAATAGCCTAAGAAATTTTTGGGTCAAATTGATTGGAAAGTCTTGGTATGGGGTGTGGGCCGGTCTTGGAGCGAGACATGAACCCAGCGATAGGTGATGTAAAGGGGATTTCGATGTAGATTCAATTATAATTTATTTAAGAATATTCTAACAAAGCACAGAACGTAGTATACCACACAAATTGAATAGATCGATTACTAATGACCCAAAGTGGATAACAAAGAATTTGAAGAATCTTATAGGTAAAAAGAGAGCTTGGTACAAGAGGATTAAAAATGGGGAGGTCACTTTAGAACAGGAATTCGTACAACTAGTTAGAAATGTTAAAAAAGAGATAAGGAAAGCAAAAAGAACTATGAAGTTCGTATAGCAGGGCAAGCAAAGACAAATCCTAAAGGGTTTTTTCAGTTATATCGAACTAAGACTAGGGAAAGGATAGGTCCATTAAAAACTGAGACAGGTCAAATAACAGTGATGAAGAGATGAGTAGTATTTTTAAAAATATTTTGTATCTGTATTTACTAAAGAGGAACTTAACAATATGCCTTCAGCCCAACAAGTCTATGTGGGTGGGGACGAGGACAGGTTGACGAGTTTAGCAGTTACCAGGGAGGATGTTCTTAAACAAATAGTAAAACTCAAACCAAACAAATCCCCAGGGCCGGATGAAGTGTTTGCCAGAGTGCTGAAAGAATGCAAAGAGGAGCTTTGTGACCCACTGTCAATCATATTTAATAAATCAATAGTCAGGCAGAGTGCCAGAGTTTTGGAAAGTTGCTAATGTGATACCAGTTTTTAAGAAAGGAGATAGATCACTTGCGTCTAACTATCGACCAATTAGCCTAACGTCTATTGTGGGAAAGTTACTCGAATCTATAATAGCAAATAAAATTCGTCTTCATCTTGAAAAACATAAATTAATAATTGAGTCGCAACATGGTTTTATAAATGGCCGTTCATGTTTAACAAATTTGTTATCTTTTTATTCTAGCATAGTTGAGGCAGTTGATAGTGGTAAGGATTGTGATGTTGTGTACCTTGACTTTAGCAAAGCTTTCGATACAGTGCCACATGAAAGACTGATTAAAAAGATAGAGGCTCATGGTATTGGGGGTGCTATATTAAGCTGGATTAGGGCATGGCTATACCAAAGGAAACAGAGTTAGTATAAATGGAGTCAAGTCAGAGTGGGAAATGTTGTAAGTGGAGTGCCTCAAGGCTCTGTCTTGGGACCTCTGTTGTTTATAATATATATAAATGATTTAGATTCAGGTTTGAGTAGCAACATTTGCAAATTTGCCGATGATACGAAAATCGGTAGGGAAATTAATTCGGAGGAGGACTCACTATCACTTCAAGTTGATCTAGATAGGGTTTTGAAATGGTCAAAGGACTGGCAGATGCAGTTTAATGCTGATAAATGTAAAGTTCTGAGGCTAGGTAATGATGATAGAGTTACAAGATACGAGCTAGATGGTGTTGAGATTGCGAAGTCGGATTGCGAAAGGGATCTGGGAGTTATAATTAGTAAGAATTTAAAACAAAAGGATCAATGCATAAATGTTCGTAATAAGGCAAATAGGACACTCGGATTTATTAATCGCAGCGTAAGTAACAGACACCTGGTGTGGTTCTCAAGCTATATCTTGCTCTGGTTAGGCCCCATTTAGATTATGCAGTTCAGTTTTGGTCGCCATATTATAGAATGGATATAAATTCACTTGAACGTGTCCAGCGTAGGATGACTAAGTTAATTCCCAAATTAGAAATCTTTCATATGAAGAAAGATTAACTAAGCTTAATTGCATTCACTGGAAAGGCGAAGAGTTAGGGGTGACATGATAGAGGTTTACAAGTGGATGAATGGACATAACAAAGGGGATATTAATAGGGTATTAAAAGTATCAACACAGGACAGAACGCGAAACAATGGGTATAAATTGGATAAGTTTAGATTTAGGAAAGACTTGGGTAAATACTGGTTCAGTAACAGGGTTGTTGATTTGTGGAACCAATTGCCGCGTAACATTGTGGAGGTGGGGTCCCTCGATTGTTTCAAGCATGGGTTGGACATGTATATGAGTGGGATTGGGTGGTTATAAATAGAGCTGCCTCGTATGGGCCAATAGGCCTTCTGCAGTTGCCTTTGTTCTTATGTTCATCATTCAATTTATAGCCAAGAACACTCGCGATGGAACAGTGGGTGATGCAGGTGGCGCAGAGAGCAGGAGTCAACACATCGACGACCATGGCAGGGGAACCCAGTACATGTGAGTAAAATATCAGTAGGTCGACGTTGCAGTTCTGGGTATAGGCTATTGGCATGTTTTTGGTAGGATATGTAGTGTGCAGTGATAGTGGCTGTAGTGTTGACTAATCTTGCTCCGGCTGGAGGTTGCTGCAAACTTGGTTGATACTAATTTCAAAGTTGTTGCACAGATCCTCTATCGTATCTTCTCTATTCTTACGCGCCGGAGGGCCTATCACGAACGTAAGTCTCCTTTCCAACTGTTTCCCCTCCTGTTCTGTTAGGGCTACCTCGGAGACAACTGTCTGTTTCAGTTGTCCTCTTCTCTGCCTTAATTCCTGTCGTTTCCCGAGTTTCTCAGATCTCCACCGTTCCACCCTCGGTCTCTGTCTCCTCCCTGTTGGTCTCGGTTCGTGCTGTTGCAGCGCTTGGGTCTGTTGTTATCCTGGTTCCGATTGTTGTCTCTGCACCCTGTTTCTGAATATTCTGGACCCACTGTTTATGAAAATTCTGGCCCCTATGATTATTACCTCCCTGTCTGTTGTATCGTTGTTGTTTCAGGAGGGGTAGTCTCTGCTGTTATTACCTCCATTGTTGCCTGGGGTGATCCTGTTCTGGCTTCTGTTGTCGCCGAACCCGTTCCTGTTACCCTGGCCTCGGTTGCCTCTGGATCTGTCCGTTGTTCCTCTCTTGGTTGTCATCCGGTTTGTCTTGTGATGAATCTCTCCATCCGACTTGTGACTGTTATTCCTACCTTGCCTGTTGTTCGCCGAAGTGTCCCATTGGAAGTTCTGTCTGTGGCTTTTCTTCCTGTTAGTCTGTTCTGGGTTTTAGGGGGGTTTTTGTAGGCCAGGCCTGCCTAGAATAAGGGACAGAGGGACATCGTTCATCAGGCGCACTGAACGTAAGGGTTTTGGGGCCGCTTGCTTTTGTTGTGGCTTCACTTGTTCTGTAGCTTTTAGATCTAGGGCTGTCCACTGTTGTAGTAAGGCTCTGCAGTGTACCTTCCTGAGAAGATACACTGCAAATATAAGTGTACCTTTGAATACTAAATACTAATGTCACAGGTATGGAAAAACTTTCATACCTGTGTGAAGTCTGTCCTGATTAGACTTCCGTTGTATGGTCTTTTGAGGGTCCCTGGTTTCGGAGTTGTCTTTCGTCTGAAACCTTCCCATAAAGTTGTACCTATTATTACCTGGTCCTAACCTCGTATTAGGAGGCGGGCTACGATGAGCTCGATTTTGGCCATTTCTCTGAGGCTTTGAGAAGGAACGTGTATGTCTCCATAGACGCTCTGGCCTGTTCAGAGTTATTAACTCAGTTTAGACAGCTGGCTAGACCTGGTAGGATTGGGAGATCTGCTGAAAAAATGGGAAACAAACCTGTAGGGCAAAATATCCAGGGACTGTTTAGCCTCGCTGCCCGTTGGACAAACGTAAACCTATCTTTTAGATATTCTATAGTTTTAAAAATTGGTTTTACAAGGGCTATAATTTCAAAGTCCTCCTGTTGGAAAAAAATGTTAACCACTGGTCGGATCTTTCCATTATCTTGTGTATTTGGACTGATATATCACTCCTGGAGGTCTTCCGGATTTGGGGTGAACGGCAGGTGTTAGTGCCATTGACCCTGGTCCCGTCCATGCTCTCCTGTCTCTAAAGACTCCCTGGAGGGTGCCTTCAGGAAGTTGAGGTCTGTTTGTATTTGTGCAAGATCTCAAGTATTCCATACTCCCACTCATACATACTGTTCGAAGGTGCTAGGGAGAAAATCCTTGTGAGCTTCCGTAATTGTTTCCGGAGGGTACTCGGAAACGGTTAACTCGCCCTCCAATGGTCTCCTCGCTTTTGATGTCTCCTAGGATGTTTCCCTTCAAAATGCATAAATATTTTGCTTTTTTTTTATAAGAGAACAAGCCAGCATGTTAAAATTGATGAATGCATGTAAGGAGGACGGCCGCTGCTTTAAACAGCCTAGTGTGAGGACGGGTTGGATAAATTAACAGGTGATTTGATGTTAACTGTTTTGTTTCTTCTTGTTGCAGTTCGAGCGGGCAGCAGCATTTTTTTTTAGTGGGCGTGGGTTCCTTCATATGTTGGAAACTATGGGAACACTGTAGGAAAGAAGCGGGCGGCCCCACCACGACGCCGTCCACGCCCACCGCTGCACCCCATGATTATGATAAAGGCCCTGGCAGAAATAATTTCCACCCATACTAAGCAGCAATATTACTTATCATTATTATTCCTTATTCATCTGCATGTAATGCAGATGAATACTGCATTCAGTTGAGTTCAGAAATTTTATTTTGACCCATTAATTTGACGATTCGTTAGTCATCGACACCGAAGTTGTGATATCCCCTCTCTTAGGGGTGGATATGAGTAGTGGTTCCCAATGTGTATCCGATTCGTGATAAGAGTCGCACACAGTTAATTGATAGAAAGACATCCTGGGCAGATAATTGCCCATGTCAGGAGGAAGGGAACCGGAGGAAGTAGAACGTGATGCATTGTGGAGGTCAGGTAGTCCAGAGGAGGACATAAGCTCCTCCTCCAAGTCCATCTCCAATGATGCGTTGTCTGGCAACAGCTGCTGACTGTAAAATAATAAAAAAAAAAAAATAAATGCAATGAAAACAATAACCAATAGAAAGGTAGTGTTCAAAGTATTAAAACTAGCATGCTGTCATGACCTCATGAACACAGCCTCGCTGGCCAACCAAAGCCTGGCCAATTTCAAGCAAGAGTCTAGGGGAAGTAATAAAAAGGCTGGTTACAGCAACGCTAGTTTACTGGGGCATATAATTAGGTCACCGTAAAACTACATATATATTGTGATGATAATCTCTTGAAAGAGAGATTGAGCCTGCTCTTCCCTACATAAAGTTACTTATACATCTACAAGAATGAATGCTACATTAAAGACTCGGCTACCAGTAGCACAAAACGTTTTGACCAGGAGGCAAAACGTACCCAAAACCCCCTTCACTCCCTCCACGCCGGCTCGCCACCCATCTTCAACCAGCAAACCACCCATTCTCAGCCTGCCTGCTCCTGATTGGCGACTTGCAGACTGCACATTGCACCTCAACGCCATCTACCAGAGTCGATGTCTGGGCCTGCTCCAGCCATCATCTTCAGAATATCCTCGTGCTCCCAGCTGTGAACAACTACCTGATACACATCCTGTTTATCGGTGGAGGTTCTTGGCTAGCGCTCATATTCTCAGCACCTACTACCTCTTATTTGTCATTTATATTATTGTTAGAGTAATTATTCAGTCATTTTTGTTATATTTTTTTGACTTGTTTGTTTGCACTGTACATAGCCAAGGGATTGTCTTTATTTTTGCTTTGTTTTCTATATTAGTTTCATTGTTCATGCTTTGTGTTTTGCGTGTCTTCCCTTACTTTTACCAGACAACAGCCAAGCAGTTTTTTTTTTTTTTTGTAAGTGTGACAGGCATTGACACCAGCCATTAGGAACACTGCTACATTTTCCCGTCACAATATACATAACTGATGCACACTAAAGCTGATACTTTAATCAGAAAGAGAGCAACACATGACTACTAGTAGTCCCATACATCAGTCATCACTCAAATAGCAAATCGGCTATCCATTTAGTGACTGTCAACTATCAAATCAGTTAACCTACACATTAGTTAATAACTAACAAATCTATATTGAATTGCTAGCATATCAGTAACGGCTTAAACATAGGCTTAACTGCCACCAGTTTCAAACCTGGTGCAGTAGTACACTATCCTATGTAACAGTTGAGAAGGGTGACACAAAGGTGGGCAAAATAACCAGTTACTCTAACACTATAACACTATCACATAATACCCACAATCACCGACCATCTGACCTACTGATCACTATTAGCCTGATCCATATAGCATTAAGTAATGTTGAATTACATACACAATGTACAACCAGAGGACTAGACATATGACTTCTGCCTCTCTGGGAAGGTATAAAACACCACCTATTTAGGCCAGCCATCGCCGTAATGATTTATATAAATTGTTACGAATAAAGTTTCTAGTTCACATCCTGATAGGCGGTGATGTTCTAGAGTTTGATACAAAATGAATGAACCATAATGGATATACAACTTTGTCAACAAATCCTCTTGTTATACCTGGTGTAAGAGTTAGGATGAAAGCTTTCATCGTGTGGATCGGCTTCAGGATACCGTTGCAAACAGTCATAATCCCATTCCAGTGATGGCATCGTGTCATCCTAAGAGTATTTAAAAAAAATGAACATGGTGAGTATATAAAATGGCGGAGATAATGGTAATGTAAATAACTTAATTTCATAATTTTTGTAAAACTAGTTAAATGACGGTATCCCTTTCTCTATGCCAGACTTGCCTCATTCATTCATTATACCGTAAATATTATGACCATATCTCCCTTATTCTTTCATTCAGTGATGAGGTTGTATATCTTTACTACTGTATTCCTCATAACTGCAGTACCTTTCGACTCTGGTAAAAGTCTGGAGGAATTCCTCTGAACTCTCTACAACTTTTTTTGTTCGAGATAAAACCTGTGTTAATGTTCCACATTCCAGAATGTCTGACATGTATTTAGAGGTAAGTGACCACTTATCAATTACTACGGCAGGAGTGAAATCTAGCTCTTCATACCCTGCCTCCAAGCCATTTATATCTGGCATGCAAATTGTCCCTCTTTATCTACATCTCAAAATGATTAACATTCTCATCACATTTCTTTAAGTTATAGATGGAATTTGTTTAACTTGGCCAGCTGCCAGCATTAAACCCTAAAATCTCACATGGGAAGGCAGGAAAGTGATAAGGCACTATTGAGGGCCAAACAGAAAAGGACATTTCATTCCATTTAACGTCTGATTTCTGTAAGGGCCCTTCAGTAGCTGCCTTGTGCTTACTCATTTTGCCACTTTGTAACAGAACACTTTTCCTGAAATGGAATATAAATGTAGTAGAACTGGATAAGGACTTACTCATGGGGCCCCCCTCCCCGCTCGGCCCGTTGATGCCGTGAGGGGGGCTTAGTGGGACAGTTCTCTGTCCTATTGTAGCCTTGTGCTCCTGCTGCCGTCCTCTCCAATTGTGCCGAGCATCTTTTCCTTTTCCTTCTGTTTCGTTTTTCTCCCCCTCTTCTTCTATCTGCTTGTCATTTCCTGCCGACCTTTGCTTGTTTTGGATCTTTCTTTGGACTACTTCTATTTTGACACCCAGGTGCTTGAGGAGGCATACTCTTGCACCCGTAGAACTGTAGTACCCAACGTCTCGAGCGAGGGGAACCTTTCATTGTCAATCCCCCTTTCGTCGCTGAACCCCATCTCGACGGACTGACGGTTCTTAAGGTGGCGTTTGGGGGGCGTATACTCACGACGCACCCCTAGGGGGCCCCGGCATGATCGGCGATAGCTTCCTGTTGGGTGTCCTGCCTCTAATTGTGGCTCCATGGTGGGTATGGGGGCACATTCGTGGATGAAGTTTTTTCTCCTCGTCTTTGTCATTGAATGTTTCCGTTGTACCCTCTCGGGCTCGTGGGGTGGGCGACCAAGCCCCCGAGTCGGCCTGTATTGGAAGACCAGGCTGCGTTGGGCCCCGACCTTGCTCCTCCTTTGACCGTCCTGACTTCTTCCCCCAGCTCCCCTCCCTCCTCTGTGGTTGGGTTGAGCCTCCAGCCTCCAGTGGTGACCACTTCGTCCCCTGGTGCGGCTAAGTCTCTTGTTGTGACTACTGCGCCTTTTGTCCTCTCTCTCTCAGGGGGTTCTCATCGCCGTCAGCGCCACGGCCGCATTCGCTCGTTTCCTTCCTCTACTGATGCGTATCAGGCCTTCTTTGGTCCTGCTTCATGGGCCAAATACTTTGATCTCCCTCTTGACGATTTCTCTCTCCATCGGCATCTCGTTGATTCCGTGCATGTGTCTGTCACCTTCAACCCCACTCGTCTCGGTACACGTGTCGTTGCTGCTCCTTCTCAGGATGCAGCTTCCCGCTTGGCTGCCTTATCCTGCTTGGTGAGATCCCTGTTCGGGTCTCTAAGAACATTCGGTGAATGCCAGTGTTGGCACTATTCTCCTCCCGCCCCATGTTGCAACCGGTGTTCGGAATCTGCAGGACTGCCACGATGACATTCGGCATATCCTTGATGCCCAAGGCCATTCTGTCCTCCAGGTTGACTCGTTTACTCGTCCCCCTCGTTGTCGCCGCCGTCAACTCCTTCGAGTTGTGAAGTCACCTTTGATGGTGGACTCTTCCATCCTCTGTCATTCTCGCTGGCGCCAGGTGCTCTGTCCAGGAGTATATTCCTTCTCCTAGACTTTGTGACAAGTGCTGGAGGTTTGGGCATGGTGCCCTCTGCTGCTCTGGGACTGTTTCTCTCTGTCCTTTGTGCGGGGGTGAAGGTCACTCTAAGTCAGAGTGCACTTCTCCCCAAGCTCGCTGCCTCAACTGCGGTGAGGCCCATCCTACCTTCTCCCGTGCCTGTATCCATTACAAGCTTGAGGCGGCCGTCCTCAACTTGAAGCACCGGGAGCGTTTATCTTTTCCTGAGGCGAGGCGCCAGGTTCGCCGGCTCCCGCTTTATGCTAACGTCTCTTATGCTCGCGTGTTGCGCTCTTCCTCTCCTCGTCCTTCCCACCTTCCTCAGACTCGCAACCGTTTCCGGGCCTTGGACCCTGATATGCCCACTGCTCCCTCCTCTGTCCCATTGAGTTCTGTCCCAAAGGGTCCCCCTCCTGGTCCTCTGTCTGGGGTTCCCCTTCTTTCTACCCGTCTGTCGTGTCTCCTGTGTCTTCTTCCTCGTCTCCCTCCGATCCTCCTTCCCATCCTCCTCCTCCATCATTGCCTCTCCCCGCCGCCTGTCGGTGCAGGCGGATGTCCATCGCTCTCCTAACGGCCGTCGTGTGTGCTCTCGTTCAGCTTCTCCTGTTGAGACACTGGAATCTGTTGCCCGATATGTAGTTGCTGGGACACCGGTCTCTTTAAGTCAGAAGCGTAAGCCTGGCTCCTCTCCTTCCTCCTCCCCGGCGGGTAAGAAGGCTTCGTTTTCTTCCTCGACCCCTACTACTGGCTCTATTACTCCTTCCCCTTCCATTTCAGTGGTTGCGCCCCCTGTTCCTGCTATGGAGGTTTCTTTGGCCCCCCACTTCCCTCGGTTGGTGCCCTTGCTGAGGTGCATCCCCTGGTTTCTGCCTCCTCCTCCTCCTGCTGTCCTTGACCCTCGGTTATCCTCCCCCTCTTCCTCCTCCGGACCCTACTCCCAGGCAGGAGGGAGTAGCTGCCCCTACTCAAGGGCAGCTTCCCTTTCGGTTGCTGCCCTTGCTGAGGTGCGCTCCCCTCTTTCCACTCCCCCTCTTCCTGTCCTTGACTGCTCCTCTCCGTTGTCTCCTCCTCTTCCTCCTCCAGACTCCGCCCGCCCACCTCTGATCTGTTCTCCCGCTTCCTTCCCTCCGTCTTTGCTCAGTTTACCCATGCCCCCTAACCCTGATCCCGACCCTGATATTCTTTACGTGCTGTGTTGCTCTTTCGCCTTTGTTTCTTCTTTGTTTTCTGTTGTTGTCCTTTCTCTTCTCGTCGCTGTCTATTCTTCAATGGAACGTTCGAGGTTATTACGCCAATTTCCTCGAACTCCAACTTCTAATTTCGCGGTTTTCGCCCTTTGTGTATGTCTCCAGAACCGATGCTGGTGCTCGTCCTGGTCGTTT
>WNGS01169498.1:66805993-66831805 GCA_020271785.1 Procambarus virginalis
CTGTCCTGATTACTTCCGTTGTATAGTCTTTTGAGGGTCCCTGGTTTTAGTTGTCTTTCGTCTGAAACCTTCCCATAAAGTTGGACCTATTATTACCTGGTCCTAGCCTCGTATTAGGCGGGCTACGATGAGCTCGATTTTGGCCATTTCTCTGCGAGGCTTTGAGAAAGAACGTGTATGTCTCCATAGACGCTCTGGCCTGTTCAGAGTTATTAACTCGGTTTAGACAGCTGGCTAGACCTGGTAGGATTGGGAGATCTGCTGGAAAAAATGGGAAACAAACCTGTAGGGCAAAATATCCAGGGACTGTTTAGCCTCACTGCCCGTTGTACAAACGTCAACCTGTCTTTTAGATATTCTATAGTTTTAAAATTTGTTTTTTCAAGGGCTATAATTTCAAAGTCCTCCTGTTGGAAGAAAATGTTAACCACTGGTCGGATCTTTCCATTATCTTGTGTACTTGGACTGATATATCACACTCCTGGAGTCTTCCGGATTTGGGGTGAACGGCAGGTGTTAGTGCCATTGACCCTGGTCCCGTCCATGCTCTCCTCTGTCTAAAGACTCCCTGGAGGGTGCCTTCAGGAAGTTGAGGTCTGTTTGTATTTCTGTAAGATCTCGAGTATTCCATACTCACTCATACATACTGTTCGAAGGTGCTAGGAGAAAATCCTTGTGAGCTTCCGTAATTGTTTCCGGAAGGTACTCGGAAACGGTTAACTCGCCCTCCAATGGTCTCCTCGCTTTTGATGTCTCCTAGGATGTTTCCCTTCAAAATGCATAAATATCTTGCCCTTTTTTTTATACGAAACAAGTCGGCATGTTAAAATTGATGAATGCATGTATGGAGGACGGCCGCTGCTTTAAACAGCCCAGTGTGAGGACGGGTTGGATAAATTAACAGGTGATTTGATGTTAACTGTTTTGTTTCTTCTTGTTGCAGTTCGAGCGGGCAGCATCATTTTTTTTAGTGGGCGTGGGTTCCTTCATATGTTGGAAACTATGGGAACACTGGAGGAAAGAAGCGGGCGGCCCCACCACGACGCCGTCCACGCCCACCGCTGCACCCCATGATGATGATAAAGGCCCTGGCAGAAATCATTTCCACCCATACTAAGCAGCAATATTCCTTATTATTCCTTATTCATCTGCAGTATTCATCTGCATGTAATGCAGATGAATACTGCATTCAGTCTAGTTGAGTTCCGAAATTTTATTTGACCCATTAATTTGACGATTCGTTAGTCATCGACACCGAAGTTGTGATATCCCCTCTCTTAGGGGTGGATATGAGTAGTGGTTCCCAATGTGTATCCGATTCGTGATAAGTCGCACACAGTTAATTGATAGAAAAACATCCTGGGCAGATAATTGCCCATGTCAGGAGGAAGGGAACCGGAGGAAGTAGAACGTGATGCATTGTGGAGGTCAGGTAGTCCAGAGGAGGACATAAGCTCCTCCTCAAAGTCCATCTCCAATGATGCGTTGTCTGGCAACAGCTGCTGACTGTAAATAATAAAAAAAATCAATAAATGCCATAAAAAAAATAACCAATAGAAAGGTAGTGTTCAAAGTATTAAAACTAGCATGCTGTCATGACCTCATGAACACAGCCTCGCTTGCCAACCAAAGCCTGGCCAATTTCAAGCAAGTCTAGGGGAAGTAATAAAGGCTGGTTACAGCAACGCTAGTTTACTGGGGCATATAATTAGGTCACCGTAAAACTACATATATATATTGTGATAATCTCTTGAAAGAGAGATTGAGCCTGCTCTTCCCTACATAGTTACTTATACATCTACAAGAATGAATGCTACATTAAAGACTCGGCTACCAGTAGCACAAAACGTTTTGACCAGGAGGCAAAACGTACCCAAACCCCCCTTCACTCCCTCCACGCCGGCTCGCCACCCATCTTCAACCAGCAAACCACCCATTCTCAGCCTGCCTGCTCCTGATTGGCGACTTGCAGACTGCACATTGCACCTCAACGCCATCTACCAGAGTCGATGTCTGGGCCTGCTCCAGCCATCATCTTCAGAATATCCTCGTGCTCCCAGCTGTGAACAACTACCTGATACACATCCTGTTTATCGGTGGAGGTTCTTGGCTAGCGCTCATATTCTCAGCACCTACTACCTCTTATTTGTCATTTATATTATTGTTAGAGTAATTATTCAGTCATTTTTGTTATATTTTTTTGACTTGTTTGTTTGCACTGTACATAGCCAAGGGATTGTCTTTATTTTTGCTTTGTTTTCTATATTAAAGTTTCATTGTTCATGCTTTGTGTTTTGCGTGTCTTCCCTTACTTTTACCAGACAACAGCCAAGCAGTTTTTTTTTTTTTTGTAAGTGTGACAGGCATTGACACCAGCCATTAGGAACACTGCTACATTTTCCCGTCACAATATACATAACTGATGCACACTAAAGCTGATACTTTAATCAGAAAGAGGGCAACACATGACTACTAGTAGTCCCATACAACAGTCATCACTCAAATAGCAAATCGGCTATCCATTTAGTGACTAACTCTGTCAACTATCAAATCAGTTAACCTACACATTAATTAATAACTAACAAACCTATATTGAATTGCTAGCATATCAGTAACGGCTTAAACATAGGCTTAACTGCCACCAGTTTTAAACCTGGTGCAGTAGTACATTATCCTATGTAACAGTTGAGAAGGGTGACACAAAGGTGGGCAAAATAACCAGTTACTCTAACACTATCACATAATACCCACAATCACCGACCATCTGACCTACTGATCACTATTAGCCTGATCCATATAGCATTAAGTAATGTTGAATTACATACACAATGTACAACCAGAGGACTAGACATATGACTTCTGCCTCTCTGGGAAGGTATAAACACCACCTATTTAGGCCAGCCATCGCCGTAATGATTTATATAAATTGTTACGAATAAAGTTTCTAGTTCACATCCTGATAGGCGGTGATGTTCTAGAGTTTGATACAAAATGAATGAACCAGAATGGATATACAACTTTGTCAACAAATCCTCCTGTTATACCTGGTGTAAGAGTTAGGATGAAGGCTTTCATCGTGTGGATCGGCTTCAGGATACCGTTGCAAACAGTCATAATCCCATTCCAGTGATGGCATCGTGTCATCCTAAGAGTATTTAAAAAAATAAACATGGTGAGTATATAAAAGGCGGAGATAATGGTAATGTAAATAACTTGATTTCATTTTTGTAAAACTAGTTAAATGACGGTATCCCTTTCTCTATGCCAGACTTGCCTCATTCATTCATTATACCGTAAATATTATGACCATATCTCCCTTATTCTTTCATTCAGTGATGAGGTTGTATATCTACTACTGTATTCCTCATAACTGCAGTACCTTTCAA
This sequence comes from Procambarus virginalis, assembly GCA_020271785.1. Classification (NCBI taxonomy): domain Eukaryota; kingdom Metazoa; phylum Arthropoda; class Malacostraca; order Decapoda; family Cambaridae; genus Procambarus; species Procambarus virginalis. The sequence goes on from WNGS01169498.1 coordinate 66,809,380, forward strand.
CTCTGGTACAAGTCTGGAGGAATTCCTCTGAACTCTCTACAACTTTTTTTGTTAGACATAAAACCTGTGTTAATGTTCCACATTCCAGAATGTGTCTGACATGTATTTAGAGGTAAGTGACCACTTATCAATTACTACGGCAGGAGTGAAATCTAGCTCTTCATACCCTGCCTCCAAGCCATTTATATCTGGCATGCAAATTGTCCCTCTTTATCTACATCTCAAAATGATAAACATTCTCATCACATTTCTTTGTTATAGATGGAATTTGTTTAACTTGGCCAGCTGCCAGCTTTAAACCCTAAAATCTCAAATGGGAAGGCAGGAAAGTGATAAGGCACTATTGAGGGCCAAACAGAAAAGGACATTTCATTCCATTTAACGTCTGATTTCTGTAAGGGCCCCTCAGTAGCTGCCTTGTGCTTACTCATTTTGCCACTTTAGTAACAGAACACTTTTCCTGAAATGGAATATAAATGTAGTAGAACTGGATAAGGACTTACTCATGGGGCCCCCCTCCCCGCTCGGCCCGTTGATGCCGTGAGGGGGCTTAGTGGGACAGTTCTCTGTCCTATTGTAGCCTTGTGCTCCTGCTGCCGTCCTCTCCAATTGTGCCGAGCATCTTTTCCTTTTCCTTCTGTTTCGTTTTTCTCCCCCTCTTCTCCTATCTGCTTGTCATTTCCTGCCGACCTTTGCTTGTTTTGGATCTTTCTTTGGACTACTTCTATTTTGACACCCAGGTGCTTGAGGAGGCATACTCTTGCACCCGTAGAACTGTAGTACCCAACGTCTCGAGCGAGGGGAACCTTTCATTGTCAATCCCCCTTTCGTCGCTGAACCCCATCTCGACGGACTGACGGTTCTTAAGGTGGCGTTTGGGGGGCGTATACTCACGACGCACCCCTAGGGGGCCCCGGCATGATCGGCGATAGCTTCCTGTTGGGTGTCCTGCCTCTAATTGTGGCTCCATGGTGGGTATGGGGGCACATTCGTGGATGAAGTTTTTTCTCCTCGTCTTTGTCATTGAATGTTTCCGTTGTACCCTCTCGGGCTCGTGGGGTGGGCGACCAAGCCCCCGAGTCGGCCTGTATTGGAAGACCAGGCTGCGTTGGGCCCCGACCTTGCTCCTCCTTTGACCGTCCTGACTTCTTCCCCCAGCTCCCCTCCCTCCTCTGTGGTTGGGTTGAGCCTCCAGCCTCCAGTGGTGACCACTTCGTCCCCTGGTGCGGCTAAGTCTCTCGTTGTGACTACTGCGCCTTCTGTCCTCTCTCTCTCAGGGGGTTCTCATCGCCGTCAGCGCCACGGCCGCATTCGCTCGTTTCCTTCCTCTACTGATGCGTATCAGGCCTTCTTTGGTCCTGCTTCATGGGCCAAATACTTTGATCTCCTCCCTCTTGACGATTTCTCTCTCCATCGGCATCTCGTTGATTCCGTGCATGCGTCTGTCACCTTCAACCCCACTCGTCTCGGTACACGTGTCGTTGCTGCTCCTTCTCAGGATGCAGCTTCCCGCTTGGCTGCCTTATCCTGCCTTGGTGAGATCCCTGTTCGGGTCTCTAAGAACACTCGGTTGAATGCCAGTGTTGGCACTATTCTCCTCCCGCCCCATGTTGCAACCGGTGTTCGGAATCTGCAGGACTGCCACGATGACATTCGGCATATCCTTGATGCCCAAGGCCATTCTGTCCTCCAGGTTGACTCGTTTACTCGTCCCCCTCGTTGTCGCCGCCGTCAACCCCTTCGAGTTGTGAAAGTCACCTTTGATGGTAGGACCCTTCCATCCTCTGTCATTCTCGCTGGCGCCAGGTGCTCTGTCCAGGAGTATATTCCTTCTCCTAGACTTTGTGACAAGTGCTGGAGGTTTGGGCATGGTGCCCTCTGCTGCTCTGGGACTGTTTCTCTCTGTCCTTTGTGTGGGGGTGAAGGTCACTCTAAGTCAGAGTGCACTTCTCCCCAAGCTCGCTGCCTCAACTGCGGTGAGGCCCATCCTACCTTCTCCCGTGCCTGTATCCATTACAAGCTTGAGGCGGCCGTCCTCAACTTGAAGCACCGGGAGCGTTTATCTTTTCCTGAGGCGAGGCGCCAGGTTCGCCGGCTCCCGCTTTATGCTAACGTCTCTTATGCTCGCGTGTTGCGCTCTTCCTCTCCTCGTCCTTCCCACCTTCCTCAGACTCACAACCGTTTCCGGGCCTTGGACCCTGATATGCCCACTGCTCCCTCCTCTGTCCCATTGAGTTCTGTCCCAAAGGGTCCCCCTCCTGGTCCTCTGTCTGGGGTTCCCCTTCTTTCTACCCGGTCTGTCGTGTCTCCTGTGTCTTCTTCCTCGTCTCCCTCCGATCCTCCTTCCCATCCTCCTCCTCCATCTATTGCCTCTCCCCGCCGCCTGTCGGTGCAGGCGGATGTCCATCGCTCTCCTAACGGCCGTCGTGTGTGCTCTCGTTCAGCTTCTCCTGTTGAGACACTGGAATCCGTTGCCCGATATGTAGTTGCTGGGACACCGGTCTCTTTAAGTCAGAAGCGTAAGCCTGGCTCCTCTCCTTCCTCTCCCCGGCGGGTAAGAAGGCTTCGTTTTCTTCCTCGACCCCTACTACTGGCTCTATTACTCCTTCCCCTCCCATTTCAGTGGTTGCGCCCCCTGTTCCTGCTATGGAGGTTTCTTTGGCCCCTGCTTCCCTTTCGGTTGCTGCCCTTGCTGAGGTGCGCTCCCCTCTTTCCACTCCCCCTCTTCCTGTCCTTGACTGCTCCTCTCCGTTGTCTCCTCTTCCTCCTCCAGACTCCGCCCGCCCACCTCTGATCTGTTCTCCGCTTCCTTCCCTCCGTCTTTGCTCAGTTTACCCATGCCCCCTAACCCTGACTTTGCTGACCCTGATCCCGACCCTGATATTCTTTAACGTGCTGTGTTGCTCTTTCGCCTTTGTTTCTTCTTTGTTTTCTGTTGTTGTCCTTTCTCTTCTCGTCGCTGTCTATTCTTCAATGGAACGTTCGAGGTTATTACGCCAATTTCCTCGAACTCCAACTTCTAATTTCGCGGTTTTCGCCCCTTTGTGTATGTCTCCAGGAACCGATGCTTGGTGCTCGTCCTGGTCGTTTTCGTGGCTATTCCTTTTTCTCCCCCCCCCCCAGCCGTTGCTGGGGCTCCTAATTCTTCTGCTCTCTTGATTCGCACTGATGTTCCCTTTGTTCCTTTACTTTTTCCTTTGCCCCTCCATTGTTCTGCTGCTCGTAACTTTGTGGGGAAATGGTACACAGTTTGTTCCATTTATCTCCCCCCAAGTGTCCCGCTTTCTCTTCCTGATTTGAAACACCTCTTGGACTCCTTGCCGGAGCCTGTGCTCCTGCTGGGTGACTTCAACTGTCGTCATTCTCTTTGGGGTGACGTTCTGACGAATACCCTGGGTCGCCTTCTTGAGCAGTTTCTCCTCTCTTCTTCCCTGTCTCTTCTGAATTCTGGTGAGCCCACTCATTTGCACTCTCGGACTCGCACCCTTTCCTGTCTTAATCTTTCTCTCTGCTCTTCTTCTCTTTACTTAGATTTCACGTGGCAGGTTCTTGATGACCTCCATGGCAGTGATCATTTCCCTATCCTTGTTTCCTTTTTCTCTTTTTCCCCTTCCCTCTCTTTTCCTAGGTGGCAGTTTGCTAAAGCGGACTGGAACCTATTTACCCTCAGTGCTGCTCTCTCTGACCTCTCTCTTCTGCCTCTCCCTCGCGCTCTCCTTTTTCATGTCACTGTCTTCGATGTTGCCCTCCGCTCTCTTCCTCGCTCTTCCTCTCGGGGTCCACGGAAGTGCGTTCCCTGGTGGTCCCAGAGCAGTGGAGGGCACCATGCCCAAACCTCCAGCACTTGTTACAAAGCCGAGGAGAAGGAATATACTCCTGGACAGAGCACCTGGCACCAGCAAGAATGACAGAGGATGGAAGGGTCCTACCATCAAAGGTGATCTTCACAACACGAAGGGGTTCACGGCGCCGACCACGAGGGGGACGAGTAAACGAGTCAACCTGGAGGACAGAATGGCCTTGGGCATCAAGGATATGCCAAATATCATCGTGGCAATCCTGCAGATTCCGAACACCGGTTGCAACATGGGGCGGGAGGAGAATAGTGCCAACACTGGCATTCATCCGAACGTTCTTGGAGACCCTAACAGGGATCTCGCCAAGGCAAGATTAGGCAGCCAAGCGGGAAGCTGCATCCTGAGAAGGAGCAGCAACGACACGTGTACCGAGACGAGTGGGGTTGAATGTAACAGACGCATCCACGGAATCAACAAGATGCCGATGGAGGGAGAAATCGTCAGGAGGCGCAGAATCAAGAGGGAGGAGATCAAAGTATTTGGCCCACGAAGCGGGACCAAACAAGGCCTGATACGCGTCAGTATAGGAAGGAATCGAGCGAATGCAGCCGGGGCGCGAACGGCGTTGAGAACCCCCAGAGAGAGAAAGGGGTCAAAAAGCGCAGTAGTCACAACGAGAGACTTAGCCGCACCAGGGAACGAAGTGGTCACCACTGGGGGCTGGAGGCTCGACCTAACCACAGAGGAGGGAGGGGAGCTGGGGGAAGAAGTCAGGATGGTCAGAGGAGGAACAAGGTCGGGGCCCAACGCAGCGGGAGCTAGAGTCTGGTCTTCCAATACAGGCCGACTCAGGGGCTTGGTCGCCCACCCCACGAGCCTGAGGGGGTACACCAGAAACATTTATTGACATAGAGACGAAGAGAAAAATTCATCCACGAAAGTACCCTAATACCCACCATGGAGCCACAATTAGAGGCAGGACACCCAACAGGAAGCTATCGCCGATCATGACGGGGCCCTCTAGGGGTGCGTCGTGAGTATACGCCCCACAAACGCCACCTTAAGAACCGTCAGTCCGTCAAGATCGGGTTCAGGGACGAAAGGGGGATTGACAATAAAAGGTTCCCCTCGCTCGAGACGTTGGGTACTACAGTTCTACGGGTGCAAGAGTATGCCTCCCCAAGCACCCGGGCGTCAAAATAGAAGAAGTCCAAAGGAAGAATCCAAAACAAACAAAAGGTCAGCAGGAAAACGACAAGCAGATAGGAGAAGAGGGGGGAGAAAAACGAAACATAATGAAAAGGAAAAGTGATCCGGCACAATTAGAGAAGACAGCAGCAGGAGTGCAAGGCCACAAAAGGACAGAGGACTGTCCCACGGAGCATCACACTCCGGCAGAAGTCTACGAAGCCCCCTCACGACGCCAATGGGCTGGATGGCGAGGGGGTCGGGGAACGCGGAAGTGCGTTCCCTGGTGGAATGTGAACTGTGCTCGGGCTGTCTGCTTTAAGCACGCAGCCTGGAATAGCCATCGTCGCCGGCAGACGGTTGAGTGTTTTCTTTTGTTATGGAAGGCGAGTGCGGTGGCCCGTAGGACCATCCGTATGGCTAGACGTGCGTGCTAGATGTCTTATGTCTCTACCGTTACGTTCGAAACTCCTCTGCCACTGGTCTGGAAGCGTTTCCGCAAGATAGCGGGTAAGTTCGTTCCCGATGTCTCGCCGGTCCTTTGCCTCCGTGGTGCTCTTGTGGCAGACCCGTTGCAGGTCGCGACCGAACTGGGTTCCCACTTTTCATCTGTTAGCTCTGGTTCTCATCTTCCTCGATCCTTCCTTCTTCGTAAGCCTATTCTTGAATCTCGTCCTTTAGATTTCTGTACCCATCTTCGCCTTCCATATAACGATCCCTTCTCTTTCTCTGAGCTTCAGTCTGCCCTAGCCCTCAGCAGTTCTACGGCGGCTGGCTCCGATGGCATTCATTATGAGATGCTTCGCCATCTCCCTCCGTGCACGTCTCAGTATTTACTGAGTCTGTACAATCAGGTCTGGGAGTCGTCGTCAATCTCTGAGGACTGGCTCGATGCTGTTGTCCTCCCTGTTCGGAAACCAGGGTCTCTCGGGTCATCCCTCAAGGACTTGTACCCTATTGCCCTCACGAGTTGTGTCTGCAAGCTCTTAGAACATATGGTTAACGTTTCGTTTTGATTTGGTTCTTAGAACACTACCACCTCTTCCCTTCTCAATTTGATTTTCGCAAGTGCCGCAGCACAACGGATGTCCTGGCGAACTTGGAGGTCTATATTCGTACTGCTTTTGCTGCGAAGTCCTCCGTTGTTTGCCGTCCTTTTTGACCTGGAAAAGGCTTAGGACACTACCTGGAGGTATCCTATTCTGTCCCAACTTCATTCTTTTGGCCTTTGTGGGAATCTCCCTATCTTCCTCTCGCTCCTTTCGAGTGGGGCTTGGTACCAATCTCTCCCCTTTTTAGGCAGTATGAGGATGTACCCCAGGGTAGTGTTCTGAGCACTACTCATTTTCTAGTTGCCCTCAATGGTCTTCTTTCCTCTCTTCCTTCTGGCGTCTTCTCCGCTCTCTATGTTGACGATCTTACCATTTGCTGTCAGGGTGATGATTCTCCTCTCCATCAACGGCGGCTTCAACTTGCGATTGATGCCATGTCGTCTTGGGCCACCGATCATGGCTTCAAGTTCTCTGCATCTACGACTTGTGCTATGACTTTTACTCAGCCCGTCCTCCAAAACTGGGGTGGTAAATGTAAGGAGACAAGGAAGTGCAATTATGTACTATTCATAGCAGTTACGAATTGTACTTATTTTCACTTAGTATTAAATGGTAGTCAAATATATTGTGAATATTTGAGTTTACCTGAAAAACTGAATAGAAAACCACAACCTCACCTAACCGTCTTAGTTTTTGAAGATAATAATTTTATTGCTTCTTAATTACAAATACTACTTAACCTATAGCTATATTGATATTACAGTTTTATAAAACTAATACAACAAAACTAAAATATATCAATAAATTGTAAAGAAACTTAGGATATTTTAAAATTTTGTATAAAATCTATATTATTTAATAAACCTGAAAGAGAAATTCCTGATATTTAAAACTTGTGACTAGCAAATTGAAAACTTCATCATAAAATTCTGAGTATCTTACCAGAGAACGAGGAGAATTAAATCGGGGGAGGGAGTTGGATAAATGTAATAGTCCCATAAGTATAATTATGCACTGTTTATGATAGTAAGAAAATGTACTTCATTACACTTAGTATTAAATCATACTGTCAGTTAGGAGGATGGGTTGCAACAATTTAGATTTTATAGAAAATTTTAAAATATCCTGAGTTACTTTACAATTTATTGATATGTTTTAGTTTTGTTTTATTAGTTTTATAAAACTGTAATATCAATATAGCTATAGGTTAAGTACTAATTGTAATTAAGAAGCAATCAAATGATTATCTTCAAAATCTAAGACGGTTAGGTGAGATTGTGGTTTTCTATTCAGTTTTTCAGGGAAACTCAAATATTCACAATATATTTGACAGTACCATTTAATACTAAGTGAAAATAAGTACATTTCCTAACTGCTATGAATAGTAAATAATTACACTTATTTGTCTTCTTACATTTGCCACCCTATTTTTGGAGGACGGGCTGCAGAGGCACAGGAAGTAGGGAATTGTTTGATTACCTTAATCAAGAAAACATCCAGAAAGTAAGCAAAGCAATGAAGATAACTTCAAGATTCACAGAGAGAAAAGAACTAAAGCAGCAAACGACTCCTCAAACTACTCATACCTAGAGGGAGGGAATTATCAGGGGAAAGGGCCAAGCCATTAGGACTGTATAATTAATAATAATAATGAATTTTGTCCAGGGACAAGAAGCCAGAATGTATTCATACACGGTAGCACGGGCTCACCATAGCCCGTGCTACTTGGAACTTTGTTCCAGGTAGCGAATCTTCAACAACAACATACACGGTAGACTTATGGCCCCTTCCCCCTCCAAGGCCGAATTACTAACCCCCCCCCCACCTCGATATAACCCCATAACAAGCTGACTATCTCCTGAGTACTTACTCACTGCTAGGTGAACAGAAGCATTAGGTAAAAGGAAATGTGTCCAGCCTTTTAATTCTCTCCTGTCCGGTATTCGCAACTCGTCCTCGACTCAAGACTATTCCATCCAGTGGTCGACCCCACAGATGCATTCATAATTTTTTACATGCTGTTCATTCAAAACAGAAATTTTCTCATATATAAATTAATATTATAATATATTAGTATATTTGTCATATATAGGCATAGGTTAGGTGGTTAGGTTTGTTGGTGATTATTTGTATTTGTAGTATGTGGGTGAAGCATTTACAGCGTTGTGGTTCGAACAAAATTCGTCACTGAAGCACTTGTTCCGGAAGTGTTCGAACGTCATCAGTTGTAAACCGTTTTTCATTCATAAACAGGGGGTTTGGTAAGTGCATGGAATCACTTTTGGGTCTTTGTTTGGAGGACGTGCTGGGTATTCGAACCCGGAATTCTCAATTGCGCGTCGAGAATGAACCCGACTGTACTACCGGGACGGGATACAGCCCTTGGAATGGGTCAGGATAAGGATTTATGATGGGGCAGGGAAGATGAATCGTGTCCAACCAATTGGACGATCGGCTATTGAACACAAACCTGCATGAAGCGAGGTCATCGCTCTACCGTCGAGCCCAAGTGGAATAGTGATTCCCTAGTTATAGCTTGCCACCAGTGGGAACGTCTGACTTCCACATCAAAAGGAAAAAAAAAGGAGAAAGGAAAAAATAGGAACAAAATTTTCCTTTTTAAGACTACTCATAGCCGAGTCGATGGTGCTACGGCCTCACACACATGGGGTCCATGGTTCGAGACCCATACAGTCCAGGTGAATGGAACAGTTCTCCTCCTGTAGCTACAAATGAGTAATAACACAAGATATTTATATATGCATGTGTTATGATCCCACATACGTCATGTAAATATTGGTGTTAGTGTATGTGGAGGTCATAAGCTCAGTGACTATTTTCGTAAGTTTACTCTTATAAACACATTATCGTACAGAATAACAGATGTTTAGGTTCATACATACATATATTGACGGTATAAATATACGGTAAATAGGTCAAACAACCGCTGACCGCGTAACTGCTGGAATTCCTCCACTCTTCCCCCCCCCCCCACTCCTGGTAAACGTCTCCACTTGTATATATAAATGACTTCTTATGTTTTCACACATATCGACGTATATGATTAAATACCTTGCAGTGCTGCATATAGAATATATTTTATTATGTACATTTGTATGAACTTATTGTAAATATGCTCACCTGTTCTTAGTAGAACGAAGGGTGGAGTGACTTGCCTTGTTGGCAACAGTCATTCTCGGCCGTCCAGGCCGCTGGCTGGTCACTACTTCCCTGATTTCCCAGAGAGGCAGACGTCACTCGTCCAGACCTCTGGTTGTATATTATTGTATATTTAGTTCTTAATGTTTCGTGTCCGAGAGTAATGCTATATTGATTAAGCTAATAGTGATAGTAGGTCAGATGGTCGGTTATTGTGGGTATTGTGATATTGTGTCAGAGATTAACTGGTTCTTTTACCCACCGTTATGGGTCACCCTTCAAACTGTTACGTAGGATAGTGTACCACTGCGCCAGGTTGGAGACTAGGGTCAGCTATGCTTCTGTTTAAACAGTTACTGATACGATAGTGATTAAATATAGATTTGTTATAGATTTATTAACTGATGTGTAGGTTAACTGATATGATAGTAAAGAGTTTCACTAAATGGATAGCTGATCTGCTAGTTGACAGTAGTGATCACTGTTGTACGGGACATCTACTGAATCCATGGATTGGAGACTGGGAGGACCAGTATCAACTCAAACTGGTCTCTGCCCGCCTGTGCTGACGTAGTTACGATGGGGGTTCCCTCCCCCCCCCCCCTGTCATCGGGCTCAGTCTGTGGGACTCTAATTCTCTGTGCAGGCCGGTTACACGGAGATTGAGCTGGCTTGTGATTTGCTATCTGTCCCTGTGTTAGCGATTTTTGGGGTAGAGTTGGTAAGGGCCCGTCGGGCGATAGTGAAATTCACGGAGGAGCTGGCGTATCACAATTTTCTCCAGCGATACGAGGGGGCGGACACTGTGACCCTCTCTGATCGCAGTGGTGCCCTCACTTACGTCAGTGTTCATGAGGCTCCTTTGGAGTTTCCGGAGGGTCTGCTACGGAGGTATTTCGGCCGGTTTGGTGCAGTGGTTAGTGTGCGGGTGAACGTGGTGTCTTCCAATCCACTGAAGGGTGTAAAGAGTAACATTCGCACCCTGGGCATGAGACTCCAGGCAGATATTCCGTCCTCTGTGCGCCTTATGGGGTACAACGTTCGGGTGTTTTACGCCCGCCAGCCGCGGACGTGTTATCGTTGTGGCCTTTTGGGCCATCAGGCTGGTGTCTGTTCTGCACCTGCCGTTGCGCCAGTGAATCTCTTCAGTGAGGAGGATTTTCCACCGCTTCCTGTGGGGGATGATTCGGTGGATGTGGACGTCTCTCTTCGGCTGAGGAGGTGCCCTCTGTGTCAGCTGTTGCGCCCCCTGTTGCTGTCGCCTCTCCTCCGGAGTTCGTGACCTAGCCTGGTGCTCGGCCTGCTCTGTCCGGTGTCCCTGAGCGTCTTCAGACTGCCATCTGCTCGGACCCCTCGTCTTCCAGTCCTTCCTCTGCTGCGTCTGTCCCGGTCCCTGCACCCTCGCAGTCTGTTTTGGGAGCTGGGGTGGATCCAGCGCTTCCTCCTGTGCCTGGTCTGGTGCCCCCCTGTGGTTGAGGATACTGCCATACTGCGGCGTGCGTCGGTTCGCCCGGCAAGTGTTGCGCGTGTCGCAGAGTCTGCCTCCAGGTCTGGTGATGTGCAGCCCGAGCCCAAGCGTTCCCGGCATCATTCTTCTGCGTTGGCTGACGTTGGCGACTTCGGCGAGTGTGGTTCTTCCGGTGACGGTGGTGTGGCCCCAGTTGTGGTGCACACTACGGTGACGAAGGTGCACTTGCCTGAGGATACCGGTGTTTCGGCCTCCCCTTCTGGTCTGGTGTCAGAGGGTCCTGCTTTGGGTGCGTTGACAGCGTCGGATGGCTCCGGTTCTTCGTGGGGGGGGGGGTTCTCCTGCTGCGGTTGGTGGTGAGCAGGGTGGCCCAGTGATTGTGTTGAGAAAGGATGCTTGCTCTGGTAGTTCTGTGGCCCTTTCCTCGTTACCCGTTTCCTCGGCAGCGGTCATGCCGCCTCTTCAGTCTCCAGCAGTCCCGTCAGTGTTTCCTGCGGTCTCCGTAGAGGTGCTACAGTCTCATCGTCGGTTTCTGTGCATACGACGGCGAGGCAGTCTTGGCAGCCCTCGTCCGCTTCTCCTGTGCCGTCTGCTTCCTCGAAGGGCGTGGATAGCGATCCCCGGACTAGTTTTGCGTCGGTGACCTCGGGCGTTGGCAGATGCCGCCCGATCTGGATGTTCCCGCGTTTATGGTACCCCCGGCAGCGGGAATCAAAACTCCTACCGGCCTTGAAGATTTGATTTAAGAAGCTTAAAAGAGGAAGTATCTTTTAAGATATTTTCTCCGGGAGAAGTACACTTCTCACCTTGTTCCTCGCAAAGGATTTCCGTGTATTGTTTCCTGTTGTGTGTGTGTGTGTGTTTGTTAGTTTTTTGTCTTTTTGTTTGTTTTTTGTTTGTTTGTTTTGTTGTTTTGTTTGTTTTGTTTGTTTCCAGTTCCTGCGTGCTCCGGTTTGTGTTGTGGGTTTTCTTTGAATGGTGGGTGGGTGTGCGGTTTCTGCGAGTTTGTGTTCGGTTGTGGATGTCGTGTACACTTGTTTGTCATGCCTTCAGGCTGTTGGCATGTTCCTGCCAGGGGTTGTGCTCTGTTCTGTTTTGCCATTTTGTTTTGCCTCCTGTTTGTTATGGCAGCTCTGTTTTCTTTATTGTTGTTATTCTTATTATTGTATGTTTATCGTTTTGTGTTGGTGCCTCTGTCTGTGTTTGAGGGGTTAGTAGGTTTATTTTGTGTGCATTTTGTTCTGGGATTTTCCCCTATGTTTGTCTTCTGCTGTGTTTATATTTATATGTGCATTTTTTTGTAGTCGGCCCTTCTGGTTTGTACCTCTGTTCTATGTTGTATTTGTTTCTGCTTTTATTGTAACTTGTACGCATGCTTGCATGTAAAAAAAAAAGTTAATTCATGTGTTACTCTCTTCTTTCTGATAAAGTATTGGCTTTAATGTGTATCAGTAGTGTGTGTGTGTTAAACTAGCATGCTGTCGTGACCTTATGAACCCAACATCGCTGGCAAACCAAAGCCTGGCTAATTTCAAGCATGAGTCTAAGGGAAGTAATAAAAAAGGCTGGTTACAACAACGCTAGTTTACTGGGCATATACTTTGGTCACAGTATAATTATATATATACATTATATATATATATATTTTATATATATTTTTTGGTATACTATCAGGTTTTGGTTTGCCAGCGATGTTGGGTTTGAGGTCATGACAGCATGCTAGTTTTAGTACCTCGAGCATAATCTTTTATTACCATTCGCTATTTGTTGTCAAAGCACTTATTGATGTTTTTTTTTGTATATATATAAATATATATTTTACAGACGGCAGCTGTTGCTGGACAACGGATCTTTGGAGTTGGACTTGGAGGAGCTTATGTCCTCTGGACTACTGGCAGAAGAACCTGACCTCCACAATGCATCACGTTCTACTTCCTCCAGTCAGTTTCCTCCTGGCATGGGGGAATTCTCATCCAGGTATGCCCCAGGATGTCTTTCTATAAATTAACTGTCTGACTAAACTCCTGAATCGGATATACCTTGAGAACCGCTACTGATATCAACCCCTAAGAAGAGTAACGCGCAACCTCGGTGTCCATGTTTAGATAAGTATCTTCAAAATTCAATTACTTGACTGAATGCAGTATTCATCTACTTTGCAGGCAGACTGGAATCTATTTACCCTCAGTGCTGCTCTCTGACCTCTCTTCTCCTTTTTCATGAGTCTTCGATGCTGCTGCTCTGCTCTATTCCTCTCTCTTCCTCTCGTGGCCACGGAAGTGCTCCCTGGTGGAATACGGACTCTGCTTGGGCTGTCCGCTGTAAGCGTGCAGCCTGGACGAGACATGGCAGACCGCAGATTATTCGGAAAGAGTGGTGTGTGGTGGCCTGTAGGGGCATCCGTATGGCTAAACGTGAATGTTGGGCGCGTTATGTCTCCACCGTTACGTCCGAAACTCCTCTGCCGCAGGTCTGGAAGCGCATCCACGAGATAGCGGGTTGTTCGTTCCCGATGTCTTGCTGGTCCTTCACCTCCTTGGTACTCTTGTGGCGGACCCGTTGCAGATCGCTATCGAACTGGGTTCNTTTCATACCTGTGTGAAGTCTGTCCTGATTAGACTTCCGTTGTATGGTCTTTTGAGGGTCCCTGGTTTCGGAGTTGTCTTTCGTCTGAAACCTTCCCATAAAGTTGTACCTATTATTACCTGGTCCTAACCTCGTATTAGGAGGCGGGCTACGATGAGCTCGATTTTGGCCATTTTTCTGTGAGGCTTTGAGAAAGAACGTGTATGTCTCCATAGACGCTCTGGCCTGTTCAGTTATTAACTCTGTTTAGACAGCTGGCTAGACCTGGTAGGATTGGGAGATCTGCTGAAAAAATGGGAAACAAACCTGTAGGGCAAAATATCCAGGGACTGTTTAGCCTCGCTGCCCGTTGGACAAACGTAAACCTATCTCTTTAGATATTCTGTAGTTTTAAAAATTGGTTTTACAAGGGCTATAATTTCAAAGTCCTCCTGTTGGAAAAAAATGTTTACTACTGGTCGGGTCTTTCCATTATCTTGTGTATTTGGACTGATATATCACTCCTGGAAGTCTTCCAGATTTGAGGTGAACGGCAGGTGTTAGTGCCATTGACCCTGGTCCCGTCCATGCTCTCCTGTCTCTAAAGACTCCCTGGAGGGTGCCTTTAGGAAGTTGAGGTCTGTTTGTATTTGTGTAAGATCTCGAGTATGCCATAGTCCCACTCATACATACTGTTCGAAGGTGTTGAGGAGAAAATCCTTGTGAGCTTCCGTAATTGTTTCCGGAGGGTACTCGGAAACGGTTAACTCGCTCTCCAATGGTCTCCTCGCTTTTGATGTCTCCTAGGATGTTTCCCTTCAAAATGCATAAATATTTTTTTTTTTTTATAAGAGAACAAGCCAGCATGTTAAAATTGATGAATGCATGTAAGGAGGACGGCCGCTGCTTTAAACAACCTAGTGTGAGGACGGGTTGGATAAATTAACAGGTGATTTAATGTTAACTGTTTTGTTTCTTCTTGTTGCAGTTCGAGCGGGCAGCAGCATTTTTTTAGTGGGCGTGGGTTCCTTCATATGTTGGAAACTATGGGAACACTGGAGGAAAGAAGCGGGCGGCCCCACCACGACGCCGTCCACGCCCACCGCTGCACCCCATGATGATGATAAAGGCCCTGGCAGAAATAATTTCCACCCATACTAAGCAGCAATATTCCTTATCATTATTATTCCTTATTCATCTGCATGTAATGCAGATGAATATATGAATCTGCAGTATTCATCTGCAGTATTCATCTGCATGTAATGCAGATGAATACTGCATTCAGTCCAGTAGAGTTCAGAAATTTTACTTTGACCCATTAATTTGAAGATTCGTTAGTCATCGACACCGAAGTTGTGATATCCCCTCTCTTAGGGGTGGATATGAGTAGTGGTTCCCAATGTGTATCCGATTCGTGATAAGAGTCGCACACAGTTAATTGATAGACATCCTGAGCAGATAATTGCCCATGTCAGGAGGAAGGGAACCGGAGGAAATAGAACGTGATGCATTGTGGAGGTCAGGTAGTCCAGAGGAGGACATAAGCTCCTCCTCCAAGTCCATCTCCAATGATGCGTTGTCTGGCAACAGCTGCTGACTGTAAAATAATAAAAAAAAATCAATAAATGCAATGAAAACAAATAACCAATAGAAAGGTAGTGTTCAAAGTATTAAAACTAGCATGCTGTCATGACCTCATGAACACAGCCTCGCTGGCCAACCAAAGCCTGGCCAATTTCAAGAAAGAGTCTAGGGGAAGTAATAAAAAAGGCTGGTTACAGCAACGCTAGTTTACTGGGGCATATAATTAGGTCACCGTAAAACTACATATATATATTGTGATGATAATCTCTTGAAAGAGAGATTGAGCCTGCTCTTCCCTACATAAAGTTACTTATACATCTACAAGAATGAATGCTACATTAAAGATTCGGCTACCAGTAGCACAAAACGTTTTGACCAGGAGGCAAAACGTACCCAAAACCCCCCTTCACTCCCTCCACGCCGGCTCGCCACCCATCTTTAACCAGCAAACCACCCATTCTCAGCCTGCCTGCTCCCGATTGGTGACTTGCGGACTGCACATTGCACCTCAACGCCATCTACCAGAGTCGATGTCTGGGCCTGCTCCAGCCATCATCTTCAGAATATCCTCGTGCTCCCAGCTGTGAACAACTACCCGATACACATCCTGTTTATCGGTGGAGGTTCTTGGCTAGCGCTCGTATTCTCAGCACCTACTACCTCTTATTTGTCATTTACATTATTGTTAGAGTAGTTATTCAGTCATTTTTGTTATATTTTTTTTATACTTGTTTGTTTGCACTGTACATAGCCAAGGGATTGTCTTTATTTTTGCTTTGTTTTCTATATTAAAGTTTCATTGTTCATGCTTTGTGTTTTGCGTGTCTTCCCTTACTTTTACCAGACAACAGCCAAGCAGTTTTTTTTTTTTTTTTTTTTTTTTGTAAGTGAGACAGGCATTAACACCAGCCATTAGGAACACTGCTACATTTTCCCGTCACAATATACATAACTGATGCACACTAAAGCTGATACTTTAATCAGAAAGAGAGCAACACATGACTACTAGTAGTCCCATACACAATAACTCAAATAGCAAATCGGCTATCCATTTAGTGACTGTCAACTATCAAATCAGTTAACCTACACATTAGTTAATAAACTAACAAATCTATATTGAATTGCTAGCATATCATTAACGGCTTAAACATAGGCTTAACTGCCACCAGTTTCAAACCTGGTGCAGTAGTACACTATCCTATGTAACGTTGAGAAGGGTGACACAAAGGTGGGGCAAAATAACCAGTTACTCTAACACTATCACATAATACCCACAATCACCGACCATCTGACCTTACTGATCACTATTAGCCTGATCCATATAGCATTAAGAATGTTGAAACATACACAATGTACAACCAGAGGGACTAGACATATGACTCTGCCCCTCTGGGAAGGTATAAAACACCACCTATTTAGGCCAGCCATCGCCGTAATGATTTATATAAATTGTTACGAACAAAGTTTCTAGTTCACATCCTGATAGGCGGCGTGTGATGTTCTAGAGTTGAAAAAAATGAATGAACCATAATGGATATACAACTTGTCAACAAATCCTCTTGTTATACCTGGTGTAAGAGTTAGGATGAAAGCTTCATCGTGTGGATCGGCTTCAGGATACCGTTGCAAACAGTCATAATCCCATTCCAGTGGGCATCGTGTCATCCTAAGAGTATTTAAAAAAAATGAACATGGTGAGTATATAAAAGGCGGAATAATGGTAATGTAAATAACTTAATTTCATTTTTGTAAAACTAGTTAAATGACGGTATCCTTTCTCTATGCCAGACTTGCCTCATTCATTCATTATACCGTAAATATTATGACCATATCTCCCTTATTCTTTCATTCAGTGATGAGGTTGTATATCTTTACTACTGTATTCCTCATAACTGCAGTACCTTTCAACTCTGGTAAAAGTCTGGAGGAATTCCTCTGAACTCTCTACAACTTTTTTTGTTCGAGATAAAACCTGTGTTAATGTTCCACATTCCAGAATGTGTCTGACATGTATTTAGAGGTAAGTGACCACTTATCAATTACTACGGCAGGAGTGAAATCTAGCTCTTCATACCCTGCCTCCAAGCCATTTATATCTGGCATGCAAATTGTCCCTCTTTATCTACATCTCAAAATGATTAACATTCTCATCACATGTCTTTAAGTTATAGATGGAATTTGTTTAACTTGGCCAGCTGCCAGCATTAAACCCTAAAATCTCAAATGGGAAGGCAGGAAAGTGATAAGGCACTATTGAGGGCCAAACAGAAAAGGACATTTCATTCCATTTAACGTCTGATTTCTGTAAGGGCCCCTCAGTAGCTGCCTTGTGCTTACTCATGGTGCCACTTTGGTAACAGAACACTTTTCCTGAAATGGAATATAAATGTAGTAGAACTGGATAAGGACTTACTCATGGGGCCCCCCTCCCCGCTCGGCCCGTTGATGCCGTGACGGGGCTTAGTGGGACAGTTCTCTGTCCTATTGTAGCCTTGTGCTCCTGCTGCCGTCCTCTCCAATTGTGCCGAGCATCTTTCCCTTTTCCTTCTGTTTCGTTTTTCTCCCCCTCTTCTCCTATCTGCTTGTCATTTCCTGCCGACCTTTGCTTGTTTTGGATCTTTCTTTGGACTACTTCTATTTTGACACCCAGGTGCTTGAGGAGGCATACTCTTGCACCCGTAGAACTGTAGTACCCAACGTCTCGAGCGAGGGGAACCTTTCATTGTCAATCCCCCTTTCGTCGCTGAACCCCATCTCGACGGACTGACGGTTCTTAAGGTGGCGTTTGGGGGGCGTATACTCACGACGCACCCCTAGGGGGCCCCGGCATGATCGGCGATAGCTTCCTGTTGGGTGTCCTGCCTCTAATTGTGGCTCCATGGTGGGTATGGGGGCACATTCGTGGATGAAGTTTTTTCTCCTCGTCTTTGTCATTGAATGTTTCCGTTGTACCCTCTCGGGCTCGTGGGGTGGGCGACCAAGCCCCCGAGTCGGCCTGTATTGGAAGACCAGGCTGCGTTGGGCCCCGACCTTGCTCCTCCTTTGACCGTCCTGACTTCTTCCCCCAGCTCCCCTCCCTCCTCTGTGGTTGGGTTGAGCCTCCAGCCTCCAGTGGTGACCACTTCGTCCCCTGGTGCGGCTAAGTCTCTTGTTGTGACTACTGCGCCTTTTGTCCTCTCTCTCTCAGGGGGTTCTCATCGCCGTCAGCGCCACGGCCGCATTCGCTCGTTTCCTTCCTCTACTGATGCGTATCAGGCCTTCTTTGGTCCTGCTTCATGGGCCAAATACTTTGATCTCCTCCCTCTTGACGATTTCTCTCTCCATCGGCATCTCGTTGATTCCGTGCATGCGTCTGTCACCTTCAACCCCACTCGTCTCGGTACACGTGTCGTTGCTGCTCCTTCTCAGGATGCAGCTTCCCGCTTGGCTGCCTTATCCTGCCTTGGTGAGATCCCTGTTCGGGTCTCTAAGAACACTCGGTTGAATGCCAGTGTTGGCACTATTCTCCTCCCGCCCCATGTTGCAACCGGTGTTCGGAATCTGCAGGACTGCCACGATGACATTCGGCATATCCTTGATGCCCAAGGCCATTCTGTCCTCCAGGTTGACTCGTTTACTCGTCCCCCTCGTTGTCGCCGCCGTCAACCCTTCGAGTTGTGAAAGTCACCTTTGATGGTAGGACTCTTCCATCCTCTGTCATTCTCGCTGGCGCCAGGTGCTCTGTCCAGGAGTATATTCCTTCTCCTAGACTTTGTGACAAGTGCTGGAGGTTTGGGCATGGTGCCCTCTGCTGCTCTGGGACTGTTTCTCTCTGTCCTTTGTGGGGGTGAAGGTCACTCTAAGTCAGAGTGCACTTCTCCCCAAGCTCGCTGCCTCAACTGCGGTGAGGCCCATCCTACCTTCTCCCGTGCCTGTATCCATTACAAGCTTGAGGCGGCCGTCCTCAACTTGAAGCACCGGGAGCGTTTATCTTTTCCTGAGGCGAGGCGCCAGGTTCGCCGGCTCCCGCTTTATGCTAACGTCTCTTATGCTCGCGTGTTGCGCTCTTCCTCTCCTCGTCCTTCCCACCTTCCTCAGACTCGCAACCGTTTCCGGGCCTTGGACCCTGATATGCCCACTGCTCCCTCCTCTGTCCCATTGAGTTCTGTCCCAAAGGGTCCCCCTCCTGGTCCTCTGTCTGGGGTTCCCCTTCTTTCTACCCGGTCTGTCGTGTCTCCTGTGTCTTCTTCCTCGTCTCCCTCCGATCCTCCTTCCCATCCTCCTCCTCCATCTATTGCCTCTCCCCGCCGCCTGTCGGTGCAGGCGGATGTCCATCGCTCTCCTAACGGCCGTCGTGTGTGCTCTCGTTCAGCTTCTCCTGTTGAGACACTGGAATCCGTTGCCCGATATGTAGTTGCTGGGACACCGGTCTCTTTAAGTCAGAAGCGTAAGCCTGGCTCCTCTCCTTCCTCCTCCCCGGCGGGTAAGAAGGCTTCGTTTTCTTCCTCGACCCCTACTACTGGCTCTATTACTCCTTCCCCTTCCATTTCAGTGGTTGCGCCCCTGTTCCTGCTATGGAACTATTTCTTCAGGAACTATTCTGTTCCTGCTATTCTTAACGTGCTGTGTTGCCTCTTTCGCCTTTGTTTCTTCTTTGTTTTCTGTTGTTGTCCTTTCTCTCTCGTCGTCTTTTTTATTCTTCAATGGAACGTTCGAGGTTATTACGCCAATTTCCTCGAACTCCAACTTCTAATTTCGCGGTTTTCGCCCCTTTGTGTATGTCTCCAGGACCGATGCTTGGTGCTCGTCCTGGTCGTTTTCGTGGCTATTCCTTTTTCTCCCCCCCCCCCCCCAGCCGTTGCTGGGGCTCCTAATTCTTCTGCTCTCTTGATTCGCACTGATGTTCCCTTTGTTCCTTTACTTTTTCCTTTGCCCCTCCATTGTTCTGCTGCTCGTAACTTTGTGGGGAAATGGTACACAGTTTGTTCCATTTATCTCCCCCAAGTGTCCCGCTTTCTCTTCCTGATTTGAAACACCTCTTGGACTCCTTGCCGGAGCCTGTGCTCCTGCTGGGTGACTTCAACTGTCGTCATTCTCTTTGGGGTGACGTTCTGACGAATACCCTGGGTCGCCTTCTTGAGCAGTTTCTCCTCTCTTCTTCCCTGTCTCTTCTGAATTCTGGTGAGCCCACTCATTTGCACTCTCGGACTCGCACCCTTTCCTGTCTTAATCTTTCTCTCTGCTCTTCTTCTCTTTACTTAGATTTCACGTGGCAGGTTCTTGATGACCTCCATGGCAGTGATCATTTCCCTATCCTTGTTTCCTTTTTCTCTTTTTCCCCTTCCCTCTCTTTTCCTAGGTGGCAGTTTGCTAAAGCGGACTGGAACCTATTTACCCTCAGTGCTGCTCTCTCTGACCTCTCTCTTCTGCCTCTCCCTCGCGCTCTCCTCCTTTTTCATGTCACTGTCTTCGATGTTGCCCTCCGCTCTCTTCCTCGCTCTTCCTCTCGGGGTCCACGGAAGTGCGTTCCCTGGTGGTCCCAGAGCAGTGGAGGGCACCATGCCCAAACCTCCAGCACTTGTTACAAAGCCGAGGAGAAGGAATATACTCCTGGACAGAGCACCTGGCACCAGCAAGAATGACAGAGGATGGAAGGGTCCTACCATCAAAGGTGATCTTCACAACACGAAGGGGTTCACGGCGCCGACCACGAGGGGGACGAGTAAACGAGTCAACCTGGAGGACAGAATGGCCTTGGGCATCAAGGATATGCCAAATATCATCGTGGCAATCCTGCAGATTCCGAACACCGGTTGCAACATGGGGCGGGAGGAGAATAGTGCCAACACTGGCATTCATCCGAACGTTCTTGGAGACCCTAACAGGGATCTCGCCAAGGCAAGATTAGGCAGCCAAGCGGGAAGCTGCATCCTGAGAAGGAGCAGCAACGACACGTGTACCGAGACGAGTGGGGTTGAATGTAACAGACGCATCCACGGAATCAACAAGATGCCGATGGAGGGAGAAATCGTCAGGAGGCGCAGAATCAAGAGGGAGGAGATCAAAGTATTTGGCCCACGAAGCGGGACCAAACAAGGCCTGATACGCGTCAGTATAGGAAGGAATCGAGCGAATGCAGCCGGGGCGCGAACGGCGTTGAGAACCCCCAGAGAGAGAAAGGGGTCAAAAAGCGCAGTAGTCACAACGAGAGACTTAGCCGCACCAGGGAACGAAGTGGTCACCACTGGGGGCTGGAGGCTCGACCTAACCACAGAGGAGGGAGGGGAGCTGGGGGAAGAAGTCAGGATGGTCAGAGGAGGAACAAGGTCGGGGCCCAACGCAGCGGGAGCTACAGAGTCTGGTCTTCCAATACAGGCCGACTCAGGGGCTTGGTCGCCCACCCCACGAGCCTGAGGGGGTACAACAGAAACATTTATTGACATAGAGACGAAGAGAAAAATTCATCCACGAAAGTACCCTAATACCCACCATGGAGCCACAATTAGAGGCAGGACACCCAACAGGAAGCTATCGCCGATCATGACGGGGCCCCCTAGGGGTGCGTCGTGAGTATACGCCCCACAAACGCCACCTTAAGAACCGTCAGTCCGTCAAGATCGGGTTCAGGGACGAAAGGGGGATTGACAATAAAAGGTTCCCCTCGCTCGAGACGTTGGGTACTACAGTTCTACGGGTGCAAGAGTATGCCTCCCCAAGCACCCGGGCGTCAAAATAGAAGAAGTCCAAAGGAAGAATCCAAAACAAACAAAAGGTCAGCAGGAAAACGACAAGCAGATAGGAGAAGAGGGGGGAGAAAAACGAAACATAATGAAAAGGAAAAGTGATCCGGCACAATTAGAGAAGACAGCAGCAGGAGTGCAAGGCCACAAAAGGACAGAGGACTGTCCCACGGAGCATCACACTCCGGCAGCCGTCTACGAAGCCCCCTCACGACGCCAATGGGCTGGATGGCGAGGGGGTCGGGGAACGCGGAAGTGCGTTCCCTGGTGGAATGTGAACTGTGCTCGGGCTGTCTGCTGTAAGCACGCAGCCTGGAAGAGCCATCGTCGCCGGCAGACGGTTGAGTGTTTTCTTTTGTTATGGAAGGCGAGTGCGGTGGCCCGTAGGACCATCCGTATGGCTAGACGTGCGTGCTGGATGTCTTATGTCTCTACCGTTACGTTCGAAACTCCTCTGCCACTGGTCTGGAAGCGTTTCCGCAAGATAGCGGGTAAGTTCGTTCCCGATGTCTCGCCGGTCCTTTGCCTCCGTGGTGCTCTTGTGGCAGACCCGTTGCAGGTCGCGACCGAACTGGGTTCCCACTTTTCATCTGTTAGCTCTGGTTCTCATCTTCCTCGATCCTTCCTTCTTCGTAAGCCTATTCTTGAATCTCGTCCTTTAGATTTCTGTACCCATCTTCGCCTTCCATATAACGATCCCTTCTCTTTCTCTGAGCTTCAGTCTGCCCTAGCCCTCAGCAGTTCTACGGCGGCTGGCTCCGATGGCATTCATTATGAGATGCTTCGCCATCTCCCTCCGTGCACGTCTCAGTATTTACTGAGTCTGTACAATCAGGTCTGGGAGTCGTCGTCAATCTCTGAGGACTGGCTCGATGCTGTTGTCCTCCTGTTCGG
>WNGS01169498.1:66853550-66913550 GCA_020271785.1 Procambarus virginalis
CACATTAGACCAGGGCTATAGTCATGGCTTTAGCCTACCAGGGACCCCCCCCCCCCGTGTTGGAGTTTTACCTTATCTACTATTTATCACGGTTAGGTACCCAGAAAGGTAAGCGTAACAAACAGACCCTTCAAGGATAAACAAAATCCGAACAGAGCGGTAAAACTACGTAATTCCCTGGCAAACAAGCAAACATCACACCACACCGTCCGTCGCGTCGCTCGTCACGCAACTTGGACACTTCGAATATGAAATGCACATCCAAACCCTGAGAACCAGCAGAAGAGTCACTCGAATCGACCAGCCCCAAAGAGGCAAGACCAAAGGGAACCCCCGCAGTTCAACCAATGAACCATGGAGAACAGTCCGAATGAGCAAGATGGTCGAAATCTGAGCTACCCGACCCTCCGAAGCAACAGCCAACTCGCCACGAATATCTGCACCTCGCTGTGAGCCTAATGGAAAGAGGGAACATGGCCGCTATCGGCAATTCTCTGCAGAGGTATGAAGTATGCTCTCAGGCTGTCTTTCTATCAATTAACAGAATCAGATTCATCTCGTGAATCACATACATTTTGAGCCGCTACTGATATCCACCCCTAAGAAGAAGAGTAACTCACAACCTCGGTGTCAACGTTTAGCTAACTAATCGTCAAAATCTGTTCTAGCAAATGCATGACCTCGAGTTAATAAGATCACCTGCAGACACAATGGGACTCACATTAGTGCGATGGTGGACCAACCGCGGGGTGTAGTGGACATGTTGGCGGGCGGGCCGCTCCAAGAAATAGCCTGTTGGACCAAGATATCTCAAGTCAATCTTGAGATATCGGGATCGAGGGGAATACTAGAATTCCCAGAGCCCATTCTAGGTATACTCCATGTATGAACCAGTTCTGGTGAGTCACTGATGAGGTATGAGCCAATTCTGGCGAGGTTTTTGACGAGGTATAAACCTCAAATTGATATTAAAAGTGTAATTATTTTCCTTCCCCACCTCTGTTAACCTCCTTTTACCTGGATGAAAGCAGGATCCTCATCTTCAAATTCGTTTGGATCCTGCACAAGATCCTCCTCCAGGGATGATGTCAGGATGCCTTGAGGGTGGCGCTCTGGTGGTGTAACGGTGGGCGTGGACGGCGTCGTGGTGGGGCCGCCCGCTTCTTTCCTCCAGTGTTCCCATAGTTTCCAACATATGAAGGAACCCACGCCCACTAAAAAAATGATGCTGCCCGCTCGAACTGCAACAAGAAGAAACAAAACAGTTAACATCAAATCACCTGTGAATTTACCCAACCCGTCCTCACACTAGGCTGTTTAAAGCAGTGGCCGTCCTTCTTAGATGCATTCATCAATTTTAACATACTGGCTTGTTCTCGTATAAAAAAAAGGCAAAATATTTATGCGTTTTGAACGGAAACATCATAGGAGACATCAAAAGCGAGGAGACCAGTGGAGGGCGAGTTAACCGTTTCCGAGTACCTTCCTGAAACAATTACGGAAGCTCTCAAGGATTTCCTCCCTAGCACCTTCGAACAGTATGTATGAGTGGGAGTATGGAATACTTGAAATCTTACACAAATACAAACAGACCTCAACTTCCTGAAGGCACCCTCCAGGGAGTCTTTAAGAGACAGGAGAGCATGGACGGGACCAGGGTCGACGGCACTTAACACCTGCCGTTTACCCCAAATCCGGAAGACCTCCAGGAGTGTGATATATCAGTCCAAGTACACAAGATAATGGAAAGATCCGACCAGTGGTTAACATTTTTTTCCAACAGGAGGACTTGGAAATTATAGCCCTTGTAAAACCAATTTTTAAAACTATAGAATATCTAAAAGACAGGTTGACGTTTGTCCAACGGGCAGTGAGGCTAAACACAGTCCCTGAATATTTTGACCTACAGGTTTGTTTCCCATTTTGTCAGCAGATCTCCCAATCCTACCAGGTCTAGCCAGCTGTCTAAACTGAGTTAATAACTCTGAACAGGCCAGAGCGTCTGTGGAGACATACACGTTCCTTCTCAAAGCCTCACACATGAGAGAAATGGCCAAAATCGAGCTCATCGTAACCCGCCTCCTAATACGAGGTTAGGACCAGGTAATAATAGGTACAACTTTATGGGAAGGTTTCAGACGAAAGACAACTTCGAAGCCAGGGACCCTCAAAAGACCATACGACGGAAGTCGAATCAGGACAGACGTCACACAGGTATGAAAGATTTTTCATACTCTTGTGACATTAGTATTTAGTATTCAAAGGTACAGGTACTGTGTACCTGTACCTTTGAGGTACACTTATATTTGCAGTGTATCTTCTCAGGAAGGTACACTGCAGAGCCTTACTACAACAGTCGACAGCCCTAGATCTAAAAGCTACAGAACAAGTGCAGCCACAACAAAAGCAAGGGGCCCCAAAACCCTTACGTTCAGTGCGCCTGATGAACGATGTCCCTCTGTCCCTTATTCTAGGCAGGCCTGGCCTACAACAACCACCCCCTCCCCACCCAGAACAGACTCGAACAGGAGGAAGTGCCCGCAGAGACAGAACGTCCAATGGGACACTTCGGCAAACAACAGGCAAGGTAGGAATAACAGACAGTCACAAGTCGGATGGAGAGAGTCATCACGAGATAAACCGGATGACAACCAAGCGAGGAACAACTGACAGATCCAGAGACAACCGAGGCCAGGGTAACAGGAACGGGATCGGCGACAGCAGAAGTCAGAATATAATCACCCCAGGCAACAATGGAGGTAATAACAGCAGAAACTACCCCTCCTTCAACAACGATACAACAGACAGGGAGGTAATAATAATAATAGGGGCCAGAATTTTCAGCAACAGAACAGAAACGCACAAGGTGAACGATATCAAAAGTATTCAATTCACCAAGAATTCTACCGAGGGGCAATTTACCGCGAGGGATGGTCGGAAAGCAAGACACGTTCGTCCTAGAAATCAGGACATGCAACAAGGATGTGTATAATCGTAAGAGGGACAATGAAATTTGGACAATAAGGAGCATAGCGGCGCTCCATTAAGTGGCCGCGAGTTAATTGGATATGGCCAATACGTAACCTAGCCAGAGCCGTTTCCCACCGCTGATTACAGTGGTAGGAGGAAGGCCACTGGGACACATGACTTAAGAGTACGCAGTTTGTTACCAATAACATAAGACCAACAACTCTGCCAGCGGGCAAGGATGGAGACATGAATAACTGGATAAAGGTCGGAATAAGGAACACCTATACGGGAGATGAGACAAGTGCGCATAGCTTCCTTAGTGGCAGCATCCACACGCTCATTTAAAGACACACCAACATGGCTGGGAACCCAGCAAAACTCAACCGACTTAAATTTACTAGAGATAAACAGCCAATGTTGAATCTTTATGACCACCGGGTGGACCAGATTAAAGGACCCTAAAGCCATGAAAGAACTACAAGTTAACTACCACCACAAAGGAGGATTGACACTGGGAAAGCAGGAGATGAAGATGAGAGAGAACAGCATAAAGTTCTGCTGTGAAGATGCTAGCCTCCGGAAGAAGGCGACACAAGTGTGGTCAGGAAAAACCACAGAATAGCCCACAATGTCAGCAGACTTATACCCATCGGTGAAGATGGGAACGGAGTGGGAGTGAGAGAAGTGATCAAGGAAGAGGCGTTTCAGAACTGTAGGAGGGGTAAAAGCTTTAGTAATGCGAGTCAGAAGTATAAAATTTGGGAAGGGGGGACCCTCCACGGGAGCATGCATTGAACAATATGAGGAGAAACCATTGGTAATACGAACCGAAAGAGACTCTTGAAAGCGAGACAGACAAACAAAGACGAAGGTGGTAAAGAGGAAAAGGAACTACAGGAGAGGTAAAAGTCAAAGCACGATAGAGGCGAGAATGAGGATACTGTAAGGATAGCGCAAGATGGCAAAGACTGTAGCGATCACGGCAGTCCTGGAGAGACAGGAAGCCAAAGTCAGCGTACACGCCGAGGGTAGGAGTTGAACGAAAAGCACCAGAGCCGAGGCACAACCCAGTATGGTGCAAAGGATCAAGACGGAGACGAGTAGAAAGAGAAGCAGAAAAGTATGCAGGGCAACCATAATCGAGTTTAGACAGGGTGAGATAGGAATGCAAATAGGAGCATGCATGCCTATCTACTCCAAGTAGTATGGGACAAAACCCATACTTATAACCCATGTAGGTTAAGGGCCTTAGAGCATTCAACACGAAGGCAAGAAATACGGGGTGACCAAGACAAACGTGTGTCAAAGAATACCCCAAAAGCTTTGTGGAATCTGTAATCAAGGGGTTGACCATAAAGTGACAAAGAGGACTAAGAAGAATGACCTCTTCCGAGTAACAGTCATGGCACAAGTCTTAGTAGTAAAGAAATTTAAGCCATGATAATGGCCCAAGACGACCAGCATCAATCTCAAGTTGAAGCCGCCGTTGAAGGACAGGCGATTCATCACCTCGACAGCAAAGAGCAAGATCGTCAACAAAGAGCGGAGGAGATGTCAGAAGGAAGGGAGGNTGAATCAGGAAGGGAAGGAGCATCAGCCGTGTGTGGCCACCTTTAATGGTTCGTTATGGTGAACAAAACATGCAGAAAATTTTGTATGACCTGTGTATATAGTGTAAAACAGCAAAACTGTTTTGTGAACATAATTGAATTACTAATATGATCAATACTTTTCAATATAGCGATGATTCATACATTATTATAAAAATATTTACCACACTATTGAATATTACTGCAAAAAAAAAAAATGCCTTTAATGTAATGAAACGCCATTTTCTGGGCGAGTCCCGAAGGCTCCCCGGAGCTATCCAGGCTGATATGAATCTCTTTAGAATTGGGCATCAGTCTATGTGAGTGGAGTTCCAGGCCTACCAGAGAATGCGAGCCAGACCCTTGCCCCCTCAGAAGCACGAGGAGCAATGGCCTATAGAAATGCACATGTGATTTGGAGCATTCTGTATCTGCCATCGACCGGGACAGGCACTCAAAGGTAAGCGCCCAAAAAAGCCCCTATTCTGATTAAAAACAATGAAAAGAAAGACGAGTGGACAGAACTCCCCAAATGAAACCAGCAAACAAGTATGACTGTCACACTAAGTGCGCCACATGTCTGCACAGCAAAATAAAGGGGGAACCAAGACTCCCGTGCCGGTGATCCACACCCCAGTTCCGAGGCTGGATATAAAAATACACGAAAAACCTTCAACCGGAGGGAGGGTTGCCAGGGAGCCTCCTGGACTCGCCAGAAAACGGAGTTTCATTACATTCAACGCTGGTTTTCTGGGGGAAGCCCCTTCAGGTCCCCAGAGCCACTTCATCAAAGACGAAAAAGAAAGGGAACTTACCTGGGAGGCAGTAGATGCTCACATCTCAACCCGAAGTAGAGACAACAAGCTGACCCAATGAAACTCAGGCCCGACTAGGCCTAGGAATATTAACAAGGTAGCTGGCAGCCAGGACCTTGTTCGACCACCAAAAACACCGTCCCCGAATGTCAGCCCAGGACATGTTACCAATGACGGCAGCAAGTGCAACACAGTTACGAACGTCATGGGCACGGGGATAGACCGCAGGCTGGCTATACTTAATAACCCTGAGGACGACCCGAGAGACCCACACCTGAAACGGTTAAGAAGGGAAACTGGAGCAACCCAAAGCTCGTCTCCGGACACAAAAGTTGTAGCACAAATAACAGCGGAGGGTCACAACCAGACAACACGTGATGCACCCTGACCTGAGCAGCCAAGCATCAACCCAAGGACCCCTCCGGAAAGCAGGTGGGACACTATCAACAAAGCCACCTGAATACCAAACTTTTTTTTTTTTTGTTTTTTTTTGTTTTTTGGAGATATATACAAGAGTTGTTACATTCTTGTACAGCCACTAGTACGCGTAGCGTTTCGAGCAGGTATACGATCCCCGCCGCGATGAATCTTTTTTTCATCCAAGTACACATTTTACTGTTGCGTTAAACAGAGGCTACAGTTAAGGATTTGCGCCCAGTAAATCCTCCCCGGCTAGGATACGCAGGATACAAACCCATAACATAGCGCTCGCGGAACGCCAGGCGAGTGTCTTACCACTACACCACGGAGACTGCAAATGGTGATGATGGTGAGACTAGTCAAAATTACCAGACTGGAAGACTCGAGAAGACCGAACCAGTCCCTCCACGGACCGGACCGATCATTTGAAAGAGACGGAGAAGAGGGAAACCCCCTGGGTGTAGACTCAGAACAAGCCGCGCCCGAAACCAAGGCTGGCAAGGAACCAGAAGGAACGTCCACCAGGGACCTAGGAACCAAACCGGCTAGCCGGGAAAGAATCAACCTGAACGAGCAGACACTGCCCGTTCAGGATACCCCCTTCCCCCCCCCCCCAACGGGACCCCTAAAGGATCAACAAGGCCAATAACGGACGACAAGCCGCCGCTTGCCGGAAGAGCCGATCCGCAGACTCTGCAAACATCAAGGACAAAACGGCGATGAAAACCCAAGAGCCAGGGCCCAGGCAGAGGCCAACGAGGAAGCGAGCACCACGAGTCGGCACGAAGTAAAAAAAACGGTGACACAGCAACCCGAAGGAGCAGTGCCACCAGCTCCAGCAGGGCAGAATGACGCACGCATTGCAGAGTATCAGACGAGGAGAACTATCCAGGATGTATACCGCACTAAAAAAAAAAAAAAATGAACACTCCGGCAAAGGAACAAGGAAAAGGAGCTAATCCTAGCTCCCCATGTCCCAACGAAAAGGAACTGTAGGTGCAGGAGTGGGTGATTGGAACCTACTGCCACCAGCAGACATTGCAACAAGAAGCTGGTAGTGACATACAAGATGATGAAAACTCAGTTCTATAACTGAACAGTGGGGCTGTGCAATTGCAGGGAACTGAACATGCACACAGTACAAGCTAGCACCAATGCTAGTATAGCCAATAAGCATATACTAAGAAGCAACCGTGTAGTATAGAGGTAGGGAAATACGGAAACATGCAATGAAAAGACCCTAAATATAGTCCAAGCACCGGAAGATAGAGACAAGACAGTATAAACAATATGATGAACAAAATAGATCGAGGAAGCAAGTGGTAACGGAATGTACACGATCAAGTATTTATACAGCTAACCCAATGTATAACTCTGGACAGAAGTGTCCAGAGAGCATTGACCGAGGCAAGAAAAGTGTCCCGACAGCATAGACATAAGCACATAGTAAGGTCACGTTAAGATGCACGCAAAGTGGCCAATCAACACTACAAAGATCACCCAACACTCACCAAAAACCAGCGCCTGGCCGAGTGTCACCCGACCGTATACTCTCACGTGTAGAGAGTAGAACTATTTTGTCATGACACAGCTGAGCCGTGTAATATGGCAACACCACTCCGAGCCACCCCACACCCGCAGCAGGTGTGGGGTGGTTTCCTTAAGCAGAGGAAGGAACTAGACATTGTCCCCATACATATAAAATCCAGAACCTCCCCAGTATCTAGGGGACTATGACTGCAGAGAAGATGAGCGAGAGGTGTATAACCCACAAAGGACGCGGAACACCAACACATGTTTACATCACCCAGAAACAAAACGATCACCTTGGCGCATGTGCCCGAGGACCGAGCTGCACCACCCGTCTTTCAGGGAGGGTGCCTACAAAGTGTAATGAACGATGAATAGTAATGGTGACACAGTATAATGTAATTATAAAATAATTATATATAGGACCAGAAAATGATTAGTATGGAAGAGGACCAACTAGTACTATAAAGGACTGGAGGTAAACCTCACCGGCAAGTGACAGACGTTCCAATAAAATTGGAAGGATCGAAGA
The DNA here is from genome assembly GCA_020271785.1 of Procambarus virginalis. NCBI lineage: Eukaryota > Metazoa > Arthropoda > Malacostraca > Decapoda > Cambaridae > Procambarus > Procambarus virginalis. The sequence continues at coordinate 66,861,407 of WNGS01169498.1, forward strand.
TCTTTCCGAACTTTTGAGACCCTTGAGGAGCAAGCACAAAAGCAACGAGACTGACATGCACCTAGTGGCATCCGAGATAATTGTCATGCAGGATTGCAATACGATGAGAACATGATTGTGACATGACGTAGAAGAATACGTCATGATAAACTTCACATCACCCTTGATAAAAAAGGGGAGAAGGTGGCAAAAATCACCCATATGGATAGAACCGATGGACCTGAAGGGACAGAACTAAACCCGGGGAGGGGCCGATCCCCAAAGTATCTCGTACTCAAAGCGGGGGGGGGGGGAGGGGAAGGAAAACCCCACTCCTCGTAACCGAAAGCCCCGCCCAGAGGGTTGGAAAACCTAGGCGGGGGCCAACGGGGCAAAGACCCCCATGTTAGCTACTCCCCAGCCCTGAGAACCTCCACGTCAGGCCCCAGGGGCGAGTCTTCTTCCAAAGCCCGGCCTCACAAGAGGCCGGGCTATTTCGGCCCGAGGCGGCCCAAATAGCAGGAAGAAAGGAGGCCCACTGGTCAGACCCCGGAGCTACGGCTGGAGGAACACTAATGCCTTCATCGCCACTCCAGAAGAGGTAACCCCCGAAACCGCCAGTCTCAAACCTCGAAACCCTGGCCCGACCCCTAAGCCCTCAGATGCCGAGGACCCTTAAGCATTAGGGTGGGGCCGAATGAACCACAGCAGAGGAAGAATGATGGGGCGCAGACTGAACCAAGGCCGACGCGACCAACAGCCCCAAGTCTGGGTCCCTAAAAGCAAAACAGGGCATCCAGGGAAGCAACCAACCTAGCCTGTTGCAGCAACCTAAAATAAGCCTGCAACGTGTGAGCCGCCTGCACCCGAATAACGTCATCAATAGACTGGGCGAGTTGTCATAAGCAACAATGCTCGCAGGACTCAGGGTCGAAGATGTCACCGACCCAACAGGCAGCATGACGAAGGCAAAAACAATGAACGTCGCCCTGAGACAAGGCAGACAGAGCAACCCTCAAACTCGCACATAGCGAGACTGGACTCATGGGTCGCATCCATTGGACCCAGAGTGCCCATGCGGGGTTTCCCAGGGGCCGCTAGACTGTTTCTGCTTAGGGTTAGCCCAGGAAGGGTACTTTTAAAAGGCGCCCAGAAGTATCAAACTGCTAATGCTAAACCCCGGGACGTGTCCACACACGAGGGCGAAGCCAGGGGGTACCACCAAACAAAGCAAACCCTATTATAACTAGGGGAAACCGGGGAAGGGGTACCAAGGCAGACCCCACGCAGCACCAGGCAAAATAAGGAAAAGAAAACCTCGCAAGAGGACAGCATACCCAGAAGGAACAGAGCCAGACGTTGTTATAGGTGAAAACTAGCTGTACAGTACCCTGCGCCCCTACCAGTGTAAAACTACCACTTACCCCAAGGTAGACAAGGGTAGAAACCCTCCCAAAACACTAGGGGGCGATCAATTGCCGAGCAGCAAAAAAAAAACAACAGGTGTAGACCCAAGGTTACTTGTGGAAGAGAACCCAAAGAAAGTAATTATCAAAAGAAGGCACCAAACGGGATGGCTATGTAGCACCACCAAATGTGCCAAGTAATCAGAGGGCGCTAAATATCACCAAGGATGCTAATACGAGAAAAACGCACAAGGCGAACGATATCAAAAGTATTTGATTCACCAAGAATTCGACCAAGGGGCAATTGACCGCGAGGGATGGTCGGAAAGCAAGACACGTTGCATGTCCTGGTTTCCTGGACGAACAAGGATGTGTACAACCTTAATTAAGAGGGACAATGAAATTTGGACAATAAGGAGCAGAGCGGCGCTCCATTAAGTGACCACGAGTTAAATGGATATGGCCAATACATAACCTAGCCAGAGCCATTTCCCACCACTGGTTACGGTGGTAGGAGGAAGGCCACTGGGACACATTACTTAAGAGTACGCAGTATGTTACCAATAACATAAGACCAACAACTCTGCCAGCAGGCAAGGATGGAGGCATGAATAACTGGGTAAAAGTCGGAATAAGGAACACTTCTACGGGAGATGTGGCAAGTGCACATAGCTTCCTTAGTGGCAGCATCCACACGCTCATTTAAAGACACCAACATGGCTGGGAACCCAGCAAAACTCGACAGACTTAAATTTACTAGAGATAAACAGCCAATGTTGAATCTCTATGACCACCGGGTGGACAGGATTAAAGGACCCTAAAGCCATGAGGGGACTACGAGTTAACCACCACCACAAAGGAGGAATGACACCGAGAAAGCAGGAGACGAAGTGCAGAGAGAACAGCATAAATTTCTGCTGTGAAGATGCTAGCCTCCGGAGGAAGGAGACATAAGTGTGGTCAGGAAAAACCACAGAGTAGCCCACACTGTCAGCAGACTTATACCCATCGGTGAAGATGGGAACGGAGTGGGAGTGAGAAAAGTGATCAAGGAAGAAGCGTTTCAGAACTGTAGGAAGGGTAAAAGCTTTAGTGATGCGGGTCAGAAGCACAAAGTTTGCGGAGGGGGACCCTCCACGGGGGCATGGATTGAACAATACGAGGAGAAACCATTGGTAATACAAACCGAAAGAGAATCTTGCAAGCGAGACAAACGAACAGAAAGACGAAGGTGGTGAAGAGGAATAGGACCTACAGGAGGGTTAAAAAAAAGCACGATAGAGGCGAGAATGAGGTTGCTGTAAGAATAGCGCAAGATAAAGACTATAGCGATCACGGCGGTCCTGGAGAGACAGGAAGCCAGTGTCAGTGTACAAGCTGAGGGTTGGAGTTGAACGAAAAGCACCAGAACTGAGGCACAACCCAGTATGGTGCAAAGGATCAAGACGGAGAAGAGTAGAAGGAGAAACAGAAGAGTATGCTGGGCAACCATAATAGAGTTTAGACAGGATGAGATAAGAATGCAAATATAGGAGCGTGCGCGCCTATCCACTCCCCAAGAAGTATGGGACTAAACCCATACTTATAACCCATGTAGGTTAATGGCTTTAGAGCATGCACCACAGATGTAAGAAATATGGGGTGACCAAGACAAACGTGTCAAAGAATAGCCCCAAAAGCTTTGTGGAATTTTTGTATTCAAGGGGATGACCATAAAGTGACAGAGGGACGAAGAATGACCTGCTTCCGAGTAACAGTCATGGCACAAGTCTTGGTAGTAGAGAACTTTAAGCCATGATTAATGGCCCAAGACGACACGGCATCAATCTCAAGTTGAAGCCGCCGTTGAAGGAGAGGCGATTCATCACCTCGACAGCAAAGAGTAAGATCTTCAACAAAGAGCAGAGAAGATGTCAGAAGGAAGGGAGGAAAGAAGACCATTGAGGGAAACCAGAAAAAGTAGTGCTAATAACACTACCTTGGGGTACACCTTCATACTGCCGAAAAGAGGCAGAGTAGTACCAAGCCCGACTCGATAGGTACGACGAGAGAAAAAAGCTTTGAAGGAAGAGAGATTACCACGAAGGCCAAAAGAACGAAGTTGGGACAGAATATGGTATCTCCAAGTTATGACAAGACTTTTCCAGGTCAAAAAGGACAGCAACAGAGGTCTTCGCAGCAAAAGCAGTACAAATATAGACCTCCAAGTTCACCAGGACATCAGTTGTGCTGCGGCACTTGCAAAAACCAAATTGAGAAGGAGAGAGGTGGTGATGGTGTTCCAAGAACCACATCAGACGGACATTTACCATACACTCAAAAAGAGCTTGCAGACAACTCGTGAGAGCAATAGCGCGGAAGTCCTTAGGGGACGTACCGAGAGACCCTGGTTTCCAAATAGTGAGTACAACGGCATCGAGCCGTCCCTCAGGGACGGACGACGAATCTCAAACCTGGTTATACAGACTCGGTAAATACCGAGACACGCACGGAGGGAGATGTCTAAGCATGTCATAATGAACGTCATCAGAGCCTACTGCCATAGATTTGCAGAGGGCCAGGGCAGACTGAAGTTCAGAAAGAGAGAAAGGATCGTTATAGGGAAGGCGGAGACGAGTGTGGAAATCTAAAGAATAAGATTCAAGAACAGGCTTGCAAAGAAGGAAGGATTGAGGAAGACGAGAACCAGAGCAAACAGTAGAAAAGTGGGAACCCAGTTGGTCGCGACCGTCACTGGGTCCGCCCCAAGAGTACCATGGAGGTGGAGAACCGGCTAGACATCTGGAACGAATTTTCCGCAATCTTGCGGATCTTCTAGATTTGCAGCAGAGGAGTATCGGACAATGGTGGAAACATACGATATCCAACTCCCACGTTCAGTGTACAGATGGTCCTACGGGTCACCGCACTTATCTTCCGAAACAAAAAAGAAAAGCCGTCTGCCGCGCAGCGGTGTTTCTTCCAGGCTGCACGCTTACAGCGGACAGCCCGAGCACAGTCTGCGATCCACCGGCAAACGCACTTCTGCTTTTCCCTGGGAGGAAGAGCTAGGAATCAGAGTGGAGAGCAGCGTCGAAGACAGTGTCAAAAAAAAAAGAATGAAGGCGCAAGAAACAGGCGAGGGAGAGGTCAGAGAGAGTAGCACGGAGGGTGAATAGGCTCCAGTCAGCCTTGGCAAACTGCCACCTAGGGAAGGAGAGGGTGGAAAGAGAAAAAAGGAAACGAGGATAGGAGAAATGGTCACTGTTATGGAGGTCATCAAGAACCCGCCATGAGAAATCTAAGTAAAGGGACGACGAGCAGAGAGAAAGATAAAGACAGGAAAGGGTGCTAGTCCAAGAGTCCACATGAGTGGGCTCACCAGAATTAATCGAGAGAAAAAAAAAGAGAAAAAAAAGAACGAACGGTTCAAGAAGGCGGCCTCTGATGTTTGTCAGAACATCACCCAAGAGGGTATGTCGACAGCTGAAATCACCCAAAAGGAGCACGGCTCAGGCAAGGAGTCCAGGAGGTGTTTAAGATCAGGAAGGGAAAGCGGGACATTTGGGAGGAGATAAATGGAACAGACTGTGTACCATTTACCCACAAAAACACGGGCACCAGAACAATGAATAGGTGACGGAAGAAGTAAGGGGACGAAGGGAATATGAAAACGAATTAAGAGAGCAGTAGAGTTTGGCCCCCAGCTTTTGCGGGGGGGGAGGGGGGGGAAGAAAAAGAAAGGAATAACCACGAAAGTGACCAGGACGAGCACCAAGCATTGGTTCCTGAAGACAAACACAAAGTGGTGAAAACTGTAATTAGAAGTTGGAGTTTATGGAAGTTGGCATAAAATCCACGAATATTCCACTGAAGAATAGACATCAAAGAGAAAGGACAGCAACAGAGGACAATAAAGAAACAAAGGTAAAGAAGATCGCAGTTTATTAAAGAATCTCAAGACCAGGGGTCAGCAAAATCAGGGTTAGGCGGCCATGGGTAAACTTAGTAAGGATGGAGGGAAGGGAGCGGGAGGACAGGCCAAAGGCGGACTGACGGGGTCTGGAGGAGGAGACAATCGAGACGGGCAGTCAAGGACAGTTGGAGAAGGAGGGGTAGAAATCAGGGAGTGCACTTCAGCAAGGGCAACAACCGAGAGGGAATTAGAGGCGAAAGAAACTTCCATATCTGGACAGAGGGTCCCGACCACTGAAATGAGAGGGGACGTCGTGATAGAGTCAGAGGGACGGGGGGGGGGGGGGGGGAAAGGAAGAAAGCGATACCTTCTTACCCGCTGGGAAGGAAGGAGTAAGCCAGTCTTACGTTTCCGACTCTAAGAGACAAGCGTTCCAGTAAAACGTACCGGGCGACAGATTCAATGTCTCAGCAGGAGAAGAGGAACGGAGCGAACACGAAGATGCTGGGAGGATGATGGACATCAGTCTGGACAGACAGGCGGCGTGGAGGGTCAAGAGCCTGGAGGGGGGGGGAGGGTCGGGAAGAAGAGTGGTGGGTGGGTGGGGGGGGGGTGGAGATGGGAAAGAAGACATAGGGGACATGGTGGACTGGGCAGGAAGGGGGAAAACGCCAGGTGGAGAACCAGGAGGGAGAACTTTCGGAACAGGATGCAAAGCTATTGGGGAGGAGGTGGAGGGCGTGTTCGGGTCCAGGGCTGGAAATGGTTGCAAGACTGAGGAAGGTGGTAAGGACGAGGAGAGGTAGAACGCAACACGCGAGAGAAGGATACACCCACGAAAGGGGCGAGACGACGAACTTTGCATCACGCTTTAGTTAAAGTAAGATGATCACGGTGTTTCAAGTTGAGGACAACTTCGAGTTTGTAGTGTATACAGGAGCGAGAGAAGGTAGGGTGGGTCTCACTGCAATTGAGGCAGTGAACCTCGGTAGAAGTGCACTCTAACTTAGTGATCATTGTCCCCACACATGGGGCATAGAAACAGTACTTAGGCATGGTGTCCTCAAGTGCACAAGTAAATCATTATCAATAGAAGGCACCAAGCCAGGAAGGGTATGTAGCACCATCAAATGTGCGGGATAATCAGAAGGCGCTAAATATCACCAAGCATGCCAATATGAGAACAGAAACGCATAAGGCAAACGACATCACAAGTATCCAAGTCGCCAAGAATACTATCTAGAGACAAGCGACCGCGGGGAACAGTCGGAAAATAAGACATGCTCGTCTCTAAAGTTAGGACATTCAACAAGGATATGCAAGACCGTAATAGGGACAATGCAATTTGGACAATAAGGAGCAGGGCGGCGCTCCAAGTGACCATGAGTTAAGCGAGTATGGCCAATACACAACCTCGCCATAGCCGTTTCCAATCACCGGTTACGGTGGTAGGAGGACGGCCGAGAGGACACACAACTCTGAAGATTACGCAGTTTGTTTCCAGTAACAGAAGACCAACAAGCCTGCAAACAGGTAAGGATGGAGGAATGGATAACCAGGTAAAAATCTGAATAAGGAATACCTTTATGAGAAATGGGACAAGAGCGGACAGCTTTCCTGGCGGCAGCATCCGCACGCTCATTTAAGGAGACACCAATATGGCTGGGAACCCAACAAAACTCAACCGACTTTACTTCTGTGAATAAGAAACGGCCAATGCTGGAACTCTACAACCACTGAATGAACCGTATTAAAGGATCCATAGAGCTATGAGGGTACTAAGAGTGTCAACAACTACAAAGGAAGATTGACAACGAGAAAGCAGGAGATGACGAGCAGAGAGAATAGCATGAAATTCCGCTGTGAGGATGCTAGTCTCCGGAGGCAAGTGACAAGTGCAGTCAGGAAAAATAACAGTAGCCTACACCGTTCGCTGACTTATATCCGTCAGTGAAGACGGAAACTGAGAGGGAGCGAGACGAAAAGTGCTCAAGGAAAAGGCGTTTTAGAACCGTGGGAGGGGTAAAAGCTTCAGTGTTGCGGGTAAAGGACTTACAAAACTGTGGAAGGGGGACTCTACGGGGGCAAAGAAGGAACACGAGGAGAAATATTAGGAATACGAACTGAAAGAATCTTCTAAGCGAGATAACCGGACAGAGGGAGGTGGTGAAGAGGAACAGGAACCACAGGAAGGACAAAAGTCAAAGGCAAGAGGAAGGATGTTGCAAGGACTGTGCAAGAAAGCAAAGACAGTAGCGATCACGGCGGTTCTGAAGAGATAGAAAGCCAGTGTCAACAAACAAGCTGAGGATGGGAGTCGAATGAAAGGCACCAGAACTGAGGCACAACCCAGTATGATGCAAAGCATGAAGACTGAAGAGTAGAATGAGAAGCAGAAGAGTAAGTAGGTCAACCATAATCGAGCTTAGACAGGACGAGAGAAATGTAAAGCGAGTAGTGCACGCCTATCCGCTCCCAAAGAAGTATGGAACAATACAATCCTTTGTGTAAGGGCCTTGGAGCATTCAACACTCAGGCAAGAGATAGGGGGCGACCAAGACAAGCGTGTGTCAAAAATCAACCTCCAAAAGTTTAGCGGAATCCTTGTACACAATGGGGTGACCATAAAGCGACAAAGAAGGACGAAGAACGACATGCATCCGAGTAAAAGTCATAGCACAAGTCTTAGACGTAGAGAACCTAAAGCCATGATCGGTGGCCCAAGACGACACGGCATCAATCTCAAGTTGAAGCCGGCGTTGAAAAGAGGCGAATCATCACCCTGACAGCAAAGGGTAAGATCGTCGACAGATAGAGAAGACGCCTGAGGGAAGAGAGGAAAGTAGACCATTGAGATCAACCAGAAAAAGGTAGTGCTCAGAACACTACCCTGGGGCACAATTTCGTATTGCTGAAAAGAGGCAGAGAGCAGTACCAAGGCACACCCGAAATGAACGACGAGAGGGGAAGCTGCAAAGAAAGAGGGAGATGACCACGAAGGCCAAAAGAATGAAGTTGGGATAGAATATGATAGCGCCAAGTGGTGTCTTAAACCTTCTCCAGGTCAAAAAGAATCTGCAACAATGGAAGTCTTCACAGCAACATCCGTACGAATATAGACTTCCAAGTTTACCAGGACAACATTCCAAGTTGCTACGGCACTTGCCAAAGCCAAATTGAGAAGTGGAGAGGTGGTGATGGTGTTCCAAGAACCAAATCAGACGAACGTTAAAGACACGTTCAAAGAGTTTGCGGACAACTTGTGAGGGCAATAGAGCGAAAGTCCATAGGGGATGTTTCCCAGAGACCCTGGTTTGCGAACAGGGAGAACAATGGCATCGAGCCAGTCCTCAGGGACTAACTACCAGATCCGATTACACAGACTCGGTAAGTACCGAGACGTGCACGGAGGGAGATGGTGAAGCATCTCATAATGAATGCCATCGGAGCCCGCCGCCGTAGAACCACAGAAGGCCAGGGCAGACCGAAGTACAGAGAGAAGGAATCGTTATAGGGAAGGCGAGTGCAGAAATCTAAAGGACAAGATTCAAGGACAGGTTTATGAAGAAAAGATTGGGGAAGACGAAAACCAGAGCCAGCAGAAGAAAAGTGGGAACCCAGTTCGATAGTGATCTGCAACGGGTCAGCCACAAGAGTACCACGAAGGTGAAGGACCAGCGAGACATCGGGAACGAACATACCCGCTATCTCGTGGATGAGCTTCCAGATCTGCGGCAGAGGAGTTTCGGATGTAACGGTGGAGACATAAGACGCCCAACATTCACGTTTAGCCGAACGGATGCCCCTACAGGCAACCACACACTCCTTCCGATATAAAAGAATCTGCGGTCTGCCATGTCTCGTCCAGGCTGCACGCCTACAGCGGACAGCCCAAGCAGACTCAGTATTCCACCAGGGAACGCACTTCCGTGGGCCACGAGAGGAAGAGCGAGGAATAGAGCAGAATCGAAGACGGTGTCATTAAAAAAAAGAGGAGAGGTCAGAGAGCAGCACTGAGGGTAAATAGATTCCAGTCTGCCTTAGCAAACTGCCACCTAGGGAAGTAGAGGAGAGGGTGAAAAAGAGAAAGGTAACAAGGATGGAGAAATGGTCACTACCATGGAGGTCATCAAGAACCTGCTACGTGAAATCAAAGTGATGAGACGTCAAGCAAAGAAAGATCAAGACAGGAAAGGGTGAGAGTCCGAGAGTCCAAATGCGTGGGCTCACCAGAATTCAGAGACAGGGAAGAAGAGAGGACGAGCAGCTCAAGAAGACTACCTCGGGTGTTCGTCAGAACATTACCCAAAAGGGCATTACGACAATTTAAATCACCTAGCAGGAAGGAGCACAGGCTCCGGCATGGAGTCCAGTAGGCGTCTCAGATCGGGGAAGAGAAAGCGGGACTCTCAAGGGGAGGGGGGGGGGGAGATAAGTGGAACAAACTGTTCCATTTCCTCACAAAGATACGAGCACCAGAACAATGGAGATGCGAAGGAAAAAGTAAGGGGACAAAGGGAACATCAGAGCGAATCAAGAGCAGAAGAGTTAGGAGCCCCAGCAACAGCTGGTGCTGGGGGGGGGGGGGGAGAGAGGAGAGAAAGTAATAGCCACGAACGCGATCAGGGCGAGCACCAAGCATCGGCCCCTGGAGACAGACACAAAGAAGCGAAAACCGCGAAATCAGAAGCTAGAGTTCGAGGAAATTTGAGTAATAACCACGAACGTTTCATTGAAGAATAGACATCGATGAGAAGTGTAAGGACAGCAACAGAGAACAACGAAGAAACAAAGGCGAAAAGGGAATACAGCACGTTAAAGAAGCGCTAAATAAGAGGGAGAAGAACAGCACGTTAAAGAAGCGTTAAAGAAGAGGGAAGGGAGCTAGAGGACCGACCGGGGGTGGAAGAGTAGGGTCCGGAGGAGGAAGAGGGGGGGGGGGATAACCGAGGGTCAAGGACAGCAGGAGGAGGGGGCAGAAACCAGGGATGCACCTCAGCAAGGGCACCAACCGAGGGAAGTGGGGGGCCAAAGAGACCTCCAGAGCAGGAACAGGGGGCGTAACCACCGAAACGGGAGGGGACGGAGCGAGAGTCAGAAGTAGGGTGGCGAGGAAGAAAGCGAAGCCTTTTTACCCGCGTTGGAGGAGGAAGGAGAGGAGCCAGGATTATGCTTCCGACTCAAGAGACAGGTGTCCCAGCAACTACGTATTGGGCAACAGATTCCAGCGTCTCAACAGAAGCAGAACTATAGCATACACGACGGCCGTTGGGAGAGCGATCGACACCACCCCGTACCGACAGCTGGCGACGTGGAGAGCCAATAGACGGACGAGAACGATGGGAAGGAGGATCGGAGGGAGACGAGGAAGAAGACACAGGAGACATGACAGACGGGGGGTAAAAAGAAGGGGAATCCCATACAGAGGACCAGGAGTGGGACCCTTCGGGACAGAACTCAAAGGAACAAAAGAGGGGGCAGTGGGCGTATATCAGAGTCTATGGTCTGGAAACGGTTTTGAGTCTGAGGAAGGTGGGAAGGACGAGGAGAGGAAGAGCGCAACACACGAGCATAAGAGACGTTAGCACAAGGTGGGAGCCACCGAACCTGGCACCTCGCCACAGCAAAAGAAACGCTCCCAGTGCTTCAAGTTGAGGATGGCTGCCTCAAGCTTGTAATGTATATACGCACAGAAGAAGGTAGGGTGGGCCTCACCGCAATTTAGGCAGCGAGTCTGGCGAGAAACTGCACTCTGACTTAGAGTGACCTTCGCCCACACAAAGGACAGACGGACAGAGCAGTGGAGGGTAACATTCCCAAACCTTCAGCACTTATTACAGATCCGAGGAGAGGGAATGTACTCCTGGACGGAGCACCTGGCACCAGCAAGAATGACAGAGGGTGGAATTATCCTACCATCAAAGGTAACCATAATAGCTCGAAGGGGTCGACTGCGACGACCACGAGGGGGACGAGTAAAAGTCTACCTGGGGGACAGAATGGCCCTGGGCATCGAGGATATGACGAATATCTTCGTGGCAGTCCTGGAGATTCCGAATACCAATAGCAACATGGGGTGGGAGTTGAATAGTGCCAACACTGGCATTCAACCGAGCGTTCTTCGAGACCCGAACAGGGGTCTCGCCACGGCAGGACAAGGCGGCCAAGTGGGCGGCTGCATCCTGAGAAGGAGCAGCAACGACATGTGTACCGAGACGGGGGGTGGTAGAAAGTTACAGATATGTACGGAATCAACATGGTGCCTATGGAGGGAGAAATCGTCAGGAGGCGCAGAATCAAGAGGGAGGAGATCAAAGTATTTGGACCAAAAAGCCGGACCAAACAAGGCTTTATACACATCAGTACGGGAAGGAATCAAGCCAGTGCGGAGGTGTTGAGAACCCCCAGAGAGAGAGAGAGGATGGGGTGAAAAGGCGCAGTAATCACAACTCGAGACGGAGCCGTGCCAAGGGAAGAGGTGGTCACCACTGGGGGAAGGGCTGGGAACTCTAACCTACCGCAGAGGGAGGGGAGTAGTCAGGAGGGTCAAAGGAGGAGCAAGGTCGGGGCCCAATGCAGCGGGAGCTATAGGGCCTGGTGTTCCAACAGTCCGACTCTTGGGGGGGGGGGGGCTTGGTCGGCCACCCCACTAATCCGAGAAGGTACAAGGGAAACATTACCTGCCATAAAAACGAGTAAAGACTTTCACGAATGTGCCCCCACACCCATCATGGAGCCACAATTAGAGGCTGGACACCCAACAAGAAGCAGCTATCGCCGATAATGCCCCCCCCCCCACCTCCTCCTCCAAGGGGTGCGTCGTGACTATACGCCCCAAAAACGCCACCTTAATAACCGTCAGTCCGTCGAGATCGGGTTCAGTGACGAAAGAAGGATTGACAATAAAAGGGTCCCCTCATTCGAGATGTTTGGTACTACAGTTCAACGGGTGCAAGAGTATGCCTCCCCAAACACCCGGACATCAAAATAAAAAGGCCGAAAAAAAATCAAAGTAGGCAAAAAGTCGGCAGGGAATGACAATGAAAAAGGAAAGGAAAGAGGGGGAAGAAAAACGAAACAGAAGGAAAAGGAAAAGTTGACCAGCAAAATCTGAGGACAGCAGCAGGAGCACAAGGCCGCAGAAGGACAGGGGGACCGCCTCAAGGAATATCACACTCCGACAGCCGCCCACCAAGACCCCTCATGGTAGCAATTAGAGGAAGATAGGTTTGGAGAGTAGTTTAAACCAAGTTGAACAGAACAGGCAGATGTTTTTGTATTACTTAGCCGTTTTATTTCTTTTACAATTTTATTTCAGTTTTTATACTTTCTATAGTTTACAGTTTTATTATTTCTACTCTTATTTTCTATACTTATTACTACTACATTTAACTCAATATTACTACTATGATACCTAGATAATCAACTAAAGCATTTTAAAATAATTATAAAATCATTAGTGTGCATGTAAAGACAAATATTTTTACCTACTTTAACAAAAAGCTATATTGCAGGTATTTTGGCTATGCTGTTCAATGTATTTTTATATACATATGTATGTATATACACATGTTTGTATTTGTTTAATGTGCGATCACATTACAGAAAACCAAAACCCACCAGGTACATGACAGGTAAACATCACTTCAGCAGGACTTTGACGTTTGGTCTTTAGATGTAAAGGAACAAGCAAGAGTATTCTGGGTGAAAATTTAAGTTATGAAAAGTTAACCATTAAAAAAAGCTGCAATAAATACTTCTTCCTGCAATCGTCACTCTTGGTGATCATAAAGTTCCTGGCGGAGATCATGTCCACCCATACTAAGCAGCAATATTCCTAGTCTTGCAAAGCAGATTAATACTGCATTCAGTCCAGTAACTGAATTTTGAAGATACGTTATCTAAACATGGACACCGAGGTTGCGCGTTACTCTTCTTAAGGGTTGATATCAGTAGCGGTTACCAAGGTATATCCGATTCATGAGCTTAGTCAGACTTAATTTATAGAAAGACATCCTGGGGGCATACCTGGAATGAGAATTCCCCATGCCAGGAGGAAATGGACTGGAGGAAGTAGAACGTGATGCATTGTGGAGGTCAGGTTCTTCTGCCAGTAGTCCAGAGGACAAAACTCTTCCTCCAAGTCCAAAGATCCGTTGTCCAGCAACAGCTGCCGTCTGTAAAATATATATATAAAAAAACATCAATAAGATCTACGAGAACAAATGGCGAATGGTAATAAAAGATTAGGCTCAAATTATTAAAACACCGTAAAATATAAAATATATAATTTTATATTTTACGGTGACCTAATTATATGCCCCAGTAAACTAGCGTTGTTGTAACCGGCCTTTTTTATTACTTCCCCTAGACTCTTGCTCGAAATTGTCCAGGCTTTGGTTTGCCAGAGATGATGGGTTCATGAGGTCATGACAGCATGCTAGTTTTAATACACACACATTGCTGATGCACACTAAAGCCGATACTTTATCAGAAAGAGGAGAGCAACACGTGGATTAACAAGTAGTCCCGTACAACAGTGATCACTACTCTCAACTAGCAAATCTGCTATTTAGTGAAACTGTCAGCTATCATATCAGTTAACCTACACATCAGTTAATAAATCTGTAACAAATCTATATTTATCACTATCGTATCGGTAACTGTTTAAACAGAAGCATAGCTGACCCTAGTCTCCAACCTGGCACAGTGGTACACTATCCTACGTAACAGTTTGAAGGGTGACCCATAATGGTGGGTAAAAGAACCAGTTAATCTTTGTGACAATATATCACATAATACCCACAATAACCAACATTAACATTAAGAATTAAATATACAACCAGAGGTCTAGATAAGTGACGTCTGCCTCTCTGGGAAATCAGGGGAGTAGTGACCAGCCAGCGGCCTGGACGGCCGAGAATGACTGTTGCCAACAAGGCAAGTCACTCCATCCTTCGTTCCACTAAGAACAGGCGAGCATATTTACAATAAGTTCATATAGATGTACATAATAAAATATATTCTATATGCAGCACTGCAAGGTATTTAATCATATACGTCGATATGTGAGAAATAACATGGGGTAAATCAGACGCACAACCATCGTCCACAGCAGACACATGGACGTCAGCAACCACCAGTGACGTAGAGCGCGAAGCACCCGGAACCGCCACATTATCGCCCAAAGCACCACCTGCGTCGAAGTCCCCCACATCAGCCCAAGCAGTAGAGGAACGCCTGGGCACTGGCCGCACATCCTCACAGCCGGAGGCGGACCCAGAACCACGGGCCACACAAACCGGGCGAACCGACGCCCGTCGCAATACGGCAGCAGCCTCAACCACAGGGGGAACCGGGCCGCTCACAACAGGACGCTCCGCAGCCCTCCCAACACCCAGCACAGCCGGAACACCAGGCGAGGGTGCAGGACCAGGCGCATCAGCTGGAGACGAGGCAGATGAAGACGACTCGCAGAGTCCATCCGGAAGATCCTCGGGAACAACTGGCACAGCGAATTGACCAGCGACAGGAGCCACTGGAACCCCCGGAGGAGGGACAGCAACCACCGGGGCCATGTCGGGTGACGCAAGGGGGGCCGCGTCAGCAGCGAACGGGACCTGCCCCTCTTCATCTCCGGAATCCACGCCCTAAGGGAGCGGCGGGAAATCCTCTTCCCGGAACAAGTTGACAGGTGCAGCAGGGGCCGCAGAGCACCCGGCAGCTTGATGCCCTAACTGGCCACATCGGAAACAGGTACGGGGCTGCCGGGCATAGTACACCCGAACGTAGTAACCCAGCAGCCTGACAGAAGACGGGATATCCGATCGCAGGCGCATACCTAAGGTACGGATGTTCGTCTGCTTCCCAGCATACTTCCCCGAGGAAAGCGTATTTACCCTCACACTGATGACTGCACCATACTTCCCGAAGAAGCGCCGAAGAAGATCTTCAGGGAACTCCAGGGGCGCACCATGTACACTGACATACGTCAGGGCACCACTTCTGTCAGAGATCACAACAGAGCCGGCGCCATCCGGCAACTGCATCGAACGCCCTTCATACCGCCGGAGGAAGTCCCGATACCCCTCCTCCTGCATGAACATGATAATCACCCTGTGGGCCGTAACAAGTTCAACTCCATATATTGCCTCCACCGGGACACGTAGCATGTCGCACATTGCCAGCTCAATGGCTGGATAACCAGCCTTACACGAGAACTCGAGCCCCACCGAGTTCACTCGCAAAACACGAGGAATCGCAAGGCCCCCCCCCATGTTCAAAACAGCCACGTCAGCACTTAGCCAGGCTGGCAACCACACTGGGAGGGCAGTGACGCCCCACCACTTGGCGACCAAACGGCAAAACAACCCCAGCAGTCACGGAGGGACACGTCCGCACTCCACGGCTGCTCAGGGTCAACTCCTTTGTATATACAAGTGGTACACCTGCTGGAGACGCTTACCAAGAGTGGGGGGGGGGGAGAGTGGAGGAGTTCCAGCAGTTAGGCGGTCACCGGTTGTTTGACCTATTTACCGTATATTATACCTTCAATATATGTATGTATGAACTTAAACATCCGTTAATCTGTACGATAATGTGTTTATAAGAGTAAGCTTACGAAAATAGTCACTGAGCCTATGACCTCCACATACACTAACACCAATATTTACATGACGTATGTGGGGTCATAACACATGCATATATAAATATCTTGTGTTATTACTCATTTGTAGCTACAGGAAGAGAACTGTTCCATTCACCTGGACTGTATGGGTCTCGAACCGTGGACCCCACGTGTGTGAGGCCGTAGCACCATCTACTCGGCTATGAGTAGTCTTTAAAAGGAAAGTTTTGTTCCTTTTTTTTCCTTTCTCCTTTTTTTCCTTTTGATGTGGAAGTCAGACGTTCCCACTGGTGGCAAGCTATAACTAGGGAATCACTATTCCACTTGCGCTGGACGGTAGAGCGATGACCTCGCTTCATGCAGGTTTGTGTTCAATAGCCGATCGTCCAATTTGTTGGAGACGATTCATCTTCCCTGTCCCATCATAATCCTTATCGTGACCCATTCCAAGGGCTATATCCCGTCCCGGTAGTACAGTCGGGTTCATTCTCGACGCACAATTGAGAATTCCGGGTTCGAATACCCAGCACGTCCTCCAAACAAAGACCCATAAGTGATTCCATGCACTTACCAAACCCCCCCCCCCTGTTTATGAATGAAAAACGGTATACAACTGATGACGTTCGAACACTTCCGGAACAAGTGCTTCAGTGACGAATTTTTTTCGAACCACAACGCTGTAAACAGCGTTGTGGTTCGAAGCACTGGTTCCGGATATGTTCGAACGTCAGCAGTTGTGAGTCGTGTGTAAACCGCTTTTCATTCATAAACAGGGGGTTTGGCGGGTGCATGGAATCACTTTTGGGTCTTTGTTTGGAGGACGGGCTGCTTTGTCAACACCAGACTCAAGTCTGGTGTTGACAAAGGCCTTGAGAAGCCGAAACGTTCACCCCCCTTTCTCCAATTCTTTGTGGTTTTTCCGCATACAAATGATCAGTGTTTAGTGATCGTCAATTGCATTAATTTATATATGAGAAAATTTTTGTTTTGAATGAACAACATGTAAAACATTATGAATGCATCTGTGGGATCGACCACTGGATGGAATAGTCTCGAGTCGAGGACGGGTTGCGAATACCGGGCAGGAGAGAATTAAAAGGCTGGGCACATTTCCTTTTTCCTAATGCTTCTGTTCACTTAGCAGTGAGTAGGTACTCAGGAGAAAGTCGGCTTGTTATGGGGTTGCATGGGGGGGGGGGGGGCAGTAATTCGGCCTTGGAGGGGGAAGGGGCCATAAGTCTACTGTGTATGCATACATTCTGGCTTCTTGTCCCCGGACAAAATTCATTATTATTATTAATTATACAGTCCTAATGGCTTGGCCCTTTCCCCTGATAATTCCCTCCCTCTAGGCATGAGTAGTTTGAGGAGTCGTTTGCTGCTTTAGTTCTTTTCTCTCTGTGAATCTTGAAATTATCTTCATTGCTTTGCTTACTTTCTGGATGTTTTCTTGATTAAGGCAATCATAACAATTCCCAACTTCCTGTGCCTCTGCAGCCCATCCTCCAAAAATGGGGTGGTAAACGTAAGAAGACAAATAAGTGCAATTATGTACTATTCATAGCAGTTAGGAATTGTACTTATTTTCACTTAGTATTAAATCGTACTGTCAAATATATTGTGAATATTTGAGTTGGAGAGTCTGGCCCTAGCTTCGGTAGGGGGCTGACATGTTGCTTCGGCGCTTGTTTACCAGTTTGGCCGGTTGGGGGTGAGTGTCTCTGCCTGCCTGTGCTGACGTGGAGTTACGATGGGGGTCCCACTCCCCCCTGTCGTCCGGGCTCAGTCTGTGGGACTCAAATTCTCTGTGCGGGCTGGTTACCTGGAGATTGCGCTGGCTTGTGATTTGCTTTCTGTCCCTGTGTTAGCAATTTATGGGGTCGAAATGGTAACGGCCCGTCGGGCGATAGTGAAATTCACGGAGGAGATGGCGTATCGCGATTTTCTCTGGCGATATGAGGGGCGGACATTACCCCTGCCGGATGGTGCGGGCACTGTGACCCTCTCTGATTGCAGTGGTGCCCTCACTTTCGTCAGTTTGCATGAGGCTCCCTTGGAGTTTCCGGAGGGTCTGCTACGGCGGTATTTCGGCCGGTTTGGCGCAGTGGTTAGTGTGTGGGTGGACGTGGTGTCTTCCAGTCCACTTAAGGGTGTGAGGACTAATATTCGCACCCTGGGCATGAAACTCCGGGCAGATATTCCGTCCTCTGTGCACCTCATGGGGTACAACGTTCGGATGTTTTACGCCCGCCAGCCGCGGACGTGTTATCGTTGTGGCTTCCGATCATGGCTTCAAGTTCTCTACTTCTAAAACTTGTGCCATGTCTTTTACTCTGAAACGGGTCGTTCTTCGTCCATCTTTGTGATTTTATGGTCATCCCCTTGAGTACAAAGATTCCGCGAAGCTTTTGGGGTTATTCCTTGACAATCGTTTGTCTTGGTCTCCCCATATCTCTTACCTCCGTGTTGAGTGCTCTAAGGCCCTTACCCTCCGAGTATTGTCCCATACTTCTTGGGGAGCGGATAGGCGCATTCCCCTTGCTTTGCATTCCTCTCTCATCCTGTCTAAGCTCGATTATGGTTGCCCTGCTTACTCTTCTGCTTCCCCTTCTGCTCTTCGCCGTCTTGATGCTTTGCACCATACTGGGCTGCGCTTCAGTTCTGGTGCCTTTCGTTCGACTCCCGTCCTTAGCTTGTATGTTGACACTGGCTTCCTATCTCTCCAGGACCGCCGTGATCGCTACTGTCTTCGCTATCTTGCGCGGTCCTTGTAACATCCTTCCTCTCGCCTCTGTCGTGCTTTAATTTTTACCCCTCCTGCGGTTCCTGTTCCTCTTCACTACCTCCCTCTTTCTGTCCGGTTATCTCGCTTACAGGATTCTCTTTCCGTTCGTGTTTCTAATGTTTCTCCTCGTGTTGTTCCTTCTTTGCCCCCGTGGAGAGTCCCCCTTCCACAGTTTTGTACGTCCTTGACCCGAGTCACTAAAGCTTTTACCCCCCTCCTACGGTTCTAAAACGCCTTTTCCTTGAACACTTTTCTTCTCACTCCCACTCCGTTTCCGTCTTCACCGATGGGTCCAAGTCTGCGGACGGTGTTGGTTACTCTGTTGTTTTTCCTGATCGCACTTATATGTGTCGCTTGCCTCCGGAGACTAACATCTTTACAGCGAAGCTTTATGCTATTCTCTATGCTCTTCGTCTCCTGCTTTCTCATTGTCAGTCTTCCTTTGTGGTTGTTGTTGACTCTCGTAGTGCCCTCATGGCTCTCGGGTCCTTTATTCCGGTTCATCCAGTAGTTGTCGAGATCCAGCATGGGTTGTTTCTTGTTCACAGTAAGATTAAGTCGGTTGAGTTTTGTTGGGCTCCCAGCCATATTGGTGTGTCTTTAAATGAGCGTGCGGATGCTGCCGCCAAGGAAGCTGTCCGCTCTTGTCCCATCTCTCGTAAAGGCATTCCATATTCCGACTTTTACCCAGTTATCCATTCCTCCATCCTTACCCGTTGGCAGGCTTCTTGGTCGTCTGTTACTGGTAACAAACTCTGTACTCTTACATGTTGTTTCCTCGTGGCCATCCTCCTATCACCGTAACCGGGGGTGGAAAGCTGCTCTGGCGAGGTTGCGTATTGGCCATACTCGCTTAACCCATGGTCACTTGATGGAGCGCCGCCCTGCTCCTTATTGTCCTAATTGCATTGTCCCTCTTACGGTCGTGCATGTCCTTCTTGAATGTCCTGACTTCCGGGACGTGCGTATGTCTTGCTTTCCGACCGCCCCTCGCGGTCACTTGTCCCTCATTAGAATTCTTGGTGACTTGGATACTTCTGATATCGTTCGCCTTATGCGTTTTTGTTCTCGTATTGGCATCCTTGGTGATATTTAGCGCCCTCTGATTATTCCGCACATTTGATGGTGCTACATAGCCTTCCCGGTTTGGTGCCTTCTTTTGATAATTACTTACTTCCGCGTTCCCCGAGAGGAAGTGCAAGGAATAGAGAGGAGGGCAGCGTCAAAGAGGAGAATAGACATGGACAAAAAGAGAAAGGATAGCAACAGAAAACAAAGAAGAAATAAAGGTGAAAAAGAAACACAGCACGTTAAAGAAGCTCAAGGTCAGCGAAGTCAGGGTTAGGGGGCATAAGTGAACTGAGGAAAAGGAGCGAGAGGACAGAGTAGAGGTGGACAATCAGGGTCCTGAGGAGGAGGAGACAACCTAGAGGGGCCGGCAAGGAGAGTAGGGGCAGAAAGAGGGGAGCGCACCTCAGCAAGGGCAGCAACCGAGATGGAACCGGGGGCCAAAGATATCTCCACAGTAGGAACAGGGGGGCTCTACCACAAAAGCAGGAGAGGAAGGAACGATAGAATCAGAGATTGGGGGCGGAGAAGAAAGCAAAGCCTTCTTACCTGCCGGAGAGGAGGAGGAGGAGGAGCCAGGTTTCCGCTTCTGACTCAGAGACAGGTGTCCCAGCAGTAATGTACTGGGCAACAGACTTTAGCGTCTAAATAGGAGAAGAAGAACGAGAGTGAACAACACGATCACCGGGAGAGCGATGGACATCGGCCTGCACAGTCAGGTGGCGTGGAGAGCCAAAAGACGGAGGAGAATGATGGGAAGGAGGATCAGAGGGAGAGGAGAAAGACGACACAGGAGACATGACAGACTGGGTAGAGAGAAGGGGAACCTTAGACAGAAAACCAGGAGGGGACCTTTTGGGACAGAAGGGAAAGGCGTGTTCGGGTCTAGTGCTTGGAAACGGTTGTGAGACCGAAGAAGGTGGGAAGGACGAGGAGAGGAAGAGCACACCACACGAGCATAAGAGACGCCAGCGAAAGGGGGGGACGATGAACTTGGCGCCTAGCCTCGGTAAAAGACAAACGGTCGCGGTGCTTGAAGTTGAGGACGGCTGCCTCAAGTTTGTAACGTATACACGTTCGGGAGAAGGTAGGGTGGGGCTCAGCGAAATTGAGGCAGCGGGCCTGGGGAGAAGTGCACTCCAACTTATAGTGACCCTCGCCCCCACACATGTAAGAGAGAGAGAGACAGGACTAGAGCATTTGAAGGCACCATGCCCAAACCTCCAGCACTTGTTGCAAAGCCGAGGAGATGGAATATACTCCTGAATGGAGCATCTGGCACCAGCAAGAATGACAGAGGGAAGAAGAGTCCCACCATCAAAGGTTATCTTCACAACCCGAAGGGGCAGACGGGGTCGACCACGGGGGGGACGGGTAAACGTATCCACCTGAAGGATAGAATGACCTTGGGCGTCGAGAATATGCTTGATATTCTCGTGGCAGTTTTTTAGATTTCTAACTCCGGTTGCGACATGGTGCGGGAGAACAGTGCCAACACTGGCATTTAACCGAGCGTTCTTTGGAGACTCGAACAGGGGTCTCGCCAATGCAGGATAAGGCGGCCAAGAGGGTGGATGCATCCTGAGGAGGAGCACCAACGACACGGGTATCAAGACGGGTGGGGGTTGAAAGTAACAGAAGCATCTACTGAATCAACAAGATGCCTATGAAGGGAAAAATCGTCAGGAGGAGTGGAATCCAAAGGATGGAGGTCAAAGTACTTAGTCCATGTAGCAGGACCAAACAAAGCATGGTATGAATTATTATGGATAAGGAGCATACGAGAGCGGCCGTGGTGGGGACGGCGATGAGAACTTCTAGAGAGAGATGGGTCATAAGATGCAGTAGTCACTAAGAGATGGATCTATGCAAGGGGGACGAGGTGGTCACCACAGCGGGAGGGGTACAGGGAGGAGTCCGGTTCGGGCCTAAACTAGGCCCTGGAGCAGGGGCTACAGAGCCCGGTCCTCCAGGACAGTCCGACTCGGGGGCCTGGTCGCCCATCCCATGAGCCTGGGTAAGAGAAGTCATGTCGTCATTTATGCATCAATCAATTTCAAAGGTTTGGGACCTAAAACCAAGGGATACCACCTACCAGGGCAGCCAGGGACGCCGAGCACGAGCCAGTGCAGAAAGGGTGTGTCATCCCCAGCGGTGCTCCTCCTTTTCAACAGGGGAGTCCTGCTACATCATCCATTCTCCCACACTGGTGCTAAGACCACATTCCCCCATTGGACTAGCCAGGATACCCAACCATCCACTCAGGGCGGCCCCTCACGGGCGACCCCTCCAGTGGCTGCTTCAATGGCTCAAAAGGCCCCTACGTGGTGCCCTTCAGCATGTAAACCACACAAAGACGGGGCAAAGGTAACCCACATCGGTCCCAGGGAGGTGTACGTGAGCCCCCTCACCACGGCATGGAGGCACCAAGGAAGGGGGGAGCTGCGCAGATATGCGGCGCGGCTCGTGTAATGTCATGCTCATTTGCTAGTTTTCATTTGGGGAGTTCTGTCCACGCGTTTGTCTATTTTCGTCGTTGTTGACCAGAAAAGGGGTTTGTTTTGGGCTCTTGCCTTTCTGGGTGCCTGTCCCGGTCAATTACAGATATAGAATACTCCAAATCACATGTGCTGACTACCACTCCCGTGCCAGGTAAGTCCACTACGGGCTCACCATAGCCCGTGCTACTTGCCCTGCTCCTGTGCCATTAAGTTACAGGCTCAGCATTGCCCGTGTTACTTGGAACTTATTCCGAGTAACTGAATCTATAACAACAACAACAACACATGCACTATTTTATAGGCCACTGCTCCTCGTACCTTTCTGAGAGGGCCAGGTTCTGGCACGTGGTCCATGCTAGGCCCAGACCTCCACCCACATCGACTGGTGCCAAAGTTAGGGATATTCGTATCTGCCTGGATAGCTCCAGGGAGCCGAATTGGCTCCCCACCCACTCACCACATAAAAAAAGAAATGCTAGGCCTCTTGTTGTCCCATCCCCTCTGTACAAAGTCCAGTTATGCTTCTACTGCATGGCATATCAAATACCTTCATTATATTTCTTGGATTAATATTTTATATTAGAGGAAGATAGGTTAGGAGAAAGTTGTTTAAGCTAGGTTGAACAAAACACAGGTAGACTTTTTAATTTTTACTTTTCAGTTTTATTTCTTTTATAGTTTTATTTCAGTTTTATTCTCTATTATCTATAGTTTTAATATTTTTATTTCTACTCATATTTCTGTTTAGTTATTACTTATTATTACTACAGTTAACTAATATTACTACCATTATCAACTAAAACATTTTAAAGTAGTTGTAAGTCAATCTTTGATATAATTAGTATGCATGTAAAATATAGATGTTTACCTACTTGAACAAAAATACACGTTTTCCGGGAATTTTGGCTATGATGTTCAATGTATTTAATATATATACATGGTTGTTATTATTATACATTTATATGTTTGTTATTGTTTAATGTGCGATATCACATTACAATAGACCAAAACCACCAGGTATATGACAGGTAAACATTACTTCAGCAGGACTTTAATGTTTGGTCTTGAGACTGGTCTTAGATGTGAAGGAACAGGTATGAGTATTTTGAATGAAAGTGGAACTTAACCATTAAAAAAAAACGGCTGCAATAAATACTTCCTGCAATCGTCACCCATGATGATGATGAAGGCCCTGGCAGAAATCATTTCCACCCATACTAAGCAGCAATATTCCTTATCATTATTATTCCTTATTCATCTGCAAGTAATGCAGATGAATACTAATGCATGCTAATTCATCATTTATGTATATTGTGTCGGGAAAATATAGGAGTGTGGATGTTCGGCAGTCTTCCTAATGGCTGGTGTCAATGCCTGTCACATGTACAAAAAAAAATTGACTGCTTGGCTGTTGTCTGTGGTAAAGTAAGGGAAGACACGCAAAACACAAAGTATGAACAATGAAACTTTATTTTTGCTTTGTTTTCTATATTAAAGACAATCCCTTGGCTATGTACAGTGCAAACAAACAAGTCAAAAAAATATAACAAAAATGACTAAGTGAATAATTACTCTAACAATAATATAAATGACAAATAAGAGGTAGTAGGTGCTAAGAACCTTCACCGATAAACAGGATGTGTATCAGGTAGTTGTTCACAGCTGGGAGCACAAGGATATTCTGAAGATGGCTGGAGCAGGCCCAGACATTGACTCGGGTAGATGGCGTTGAGGTGCAGTGTGCAGTCGGCGAGTCACCAATCAGGAGCAGGCAGGCTGAGAATGGGTGGTTTGCTGGTTGAAGACTGGTGGCGAGCTGGTGTGGAGGGAGTGAAGGGGGGTTTTGGGTACGTTTTGCCTCCTGGTCAAAACGTTTTGTGCTACTGGTAGCCGTATCTTGAATGTAGCATTCATTCTTGTAGATGTATAAGTAACTATGTAGGGAAGAGCAGGCTCAATCTCTCATGAAAGAGATTATCGTCACATATATATATATATGTAGTTTTACGGTGACCTAATTATATGCCCCAGTAAACTAGCGTTGCTGTAACCAGCCTTTTATTTCTTCCCCTAGACTCTTGCTTGAAATTGGCCAGGCTTTGGTTGGCCAGGAATACTGGGTTCATGAGGTCATGACAGCATGCTAATTTTAGTACTTTGAACACTACCTTTCCATTGGTTATTTCTTTTCATTCATTTTTTTTTTTATTATTTTACAGTCAGCAGCTGTTGCCAGACGACGCATCATTGGAGGTCGACTTGGAGGAGGAGCTTATGTCCTCCTCTGGACTACTGGCAGATGACTACTCTGGACAACCTGACCTCCACAATGCATCACGTTCTACTTCCTTCGGTTCCCTTCCTCCTGACATGGGCAATTATCTGCCCAGGATGACTTTCTATCAATAAACTGTGTGTGACTCTTATCACGAATCTGATACACATTGGGAACCACTACTCATATCCACCCCTAAGAGAGGGGATATCACAACTTCGGTGTCGATGACTAACGAATCGTCAAATTAATGGGTCAAAATATAGTTTCTGAACTCAACTGGACTGAATGCAGTATTCATCTGCATTACATGCAGAAGAATACTGATGAATTAGCATGCATTAGTATTCATCTGCATTACTTGCAGATGAATAAGGAATAATAATAAGGAATACTGCTGCTTAGTATGGGTGGAAATTATTTCTGCCAGGGCCTTTATCATCATCATGGGCGACTATTGCAGGAAGAAGTATTTATTGCAGCCATTTTTTTTAATGGTTAACTTCCACTTTCATCCAAAATACTCATACCTGTTCTTTCACATCTAAGACCAGTCTCAAGACCAAACATTAAAGTCATGCTGAAGTGGTGTTTACCTGTCATATACCTGGTGGTTTTGGTCTACTGTAATGTGATCTCGCACATTAAACAATAACAAACATATAAATGTATAATAATAACAACAATGTATATATATTAAATATATTGATCATAGCCAAAATTCCCGGAAAACATATATTTTTGTTCAAGTAGGTAAAAATGTATAATTTTACATGCATACTAATTATATCAAAGATTGACTTACAACTATAAAATGTTTTAGTTGATCATGGTATTAATATTAGATTTAACTGTAGTAATAAGTAATAACTAAACAGAAATATGAGTAGAAATAAAACTATAAAAACTATAGAGAATAGAGTATAAAACTCACTAAAGCTGATTATTTCATCAGAAAGAAGAGAGCAACACATGACTACTAGTAGTCCCATACAACAGTGATCACTCAAATAGCAAATCAGCTATCCATTTTGAGACTAACTGTCAACTATCAAATCGGTTAACCTACACATCAGTTAATAACTAAAATCTATATTGAATCGCTAGCATATCAGTAACTGCTTAAACATAGGCATAGTAAGTAAGTAATTATCAAAAGAAGGCACCAAACCGGGAAGGCTATGTAGCACCATCAAATGTGCAGAATAATCAGAGGGCGCTAAATATCACCAAGGATGCCAATATGAGAACAAAAACGCATAAGGCGAACGATATCAAAAGTATCAGAGTCACCAAGAATTCTATCGAGGGACAGGTGACCGCGAGGGGCGGTCGGAAAGCAAGACACACGCTCGTCCTGGAAGTCAGGACATTCAAGAAGGACATGCACGACCGTAAGAGGGACAATGCAATTAGGATAATAAGGAGCAGGGCGGCGCTCCATCAAGTGACCATGTGTGAAGCGAGTATGGCCAATACGCAACCTCGCCAGAGCAGTTTCCCATCGCCGGTTACGGTGATAGGAGGACGGCCACGAGGAAACACAACCTTTCAGAGTACGGAGTTTGTTACCAGTAACAGACGACCAAGAAGCCTGCCAACGGGTAAGGATGGAGGAATGGATAACCGGGTAAAAGTCGGAATATGGAATACCTTTACGAGAGATGGGACAAGAGCGGACAGCTTCCTTGGCGGCAGCATCCGCACTCTCATTGAAAGACACGCCAATATGGCTGGGAACCCAACAAAACTCAACCGACTTAAACTTACTGTGAACAAGAAACAGCCAATGCTGGATCTCGACAACTACTGGATGAACCGGATTAAAGGACCCGAGAGCCATGAGGGCACTACGAGAGTCAACAACTACCACAAAGGAAGACTGACAACGAGAAAGCAGGAGACGAAGAGCATAGAGAATAGCGTAAAGCTCCGCCGTAAAGATGCTAGTCTCCGGAGGTAAGCGACACATATAAGTGCGATCAGGAAAAACAACAGAGTAGCCAACACCATCCGCAGACTTAGACCCATCGGTGAAGACAGAAACGGAGCGGGAGTGAGAAGAAAAGTGTTCAAGGAAAAGGCGTTTTAGAACCGTAGGAGAGGTAAAAGCTTTAGTGACGCGGGTCAAGGATGTACAAAACTGCGGAAGGGGGACTCTCCACGGGGGCAAAGAAGGAACAACACGAGGAGAAACATTAGAAACACGAACGGAAAGAGAATCCTGTAAGCGAGATAACCGGACAGAAAGAGGGAGGTGGTGAAGAGGAACAGGAACTACAGGAGGGGTAAAAGTTAAAGCACGACAGAGGCGAGAGGAAGGATGTTGCAAGGACCGCGCAAGATAGCGAAGACAGTAGCGATCACGGCGGTCCTGGAGAGATAGGAAGCCAGTGTCAACATACAAGCTAAGGACGGGAGTCGAACGAAAGGCACCAGAACTGAGGCGCAGCCCAGTATGGTGCAAAGCATCAAGACGGCGAAGAGCAGAAGGAGAAGCAGAAGAGTAAGCAGGGCAACCATAATCGAGCTTAGACAGGACGAGAGAGGAATGCAAAGCAAGGAGAGTGCGCCTATCCGCTCCCCAAGAAGTATGGGACAACACTCGAAGGAGGGTAAGGGCCTTAGAGCACTCAACACGGAGGTAAGAGATATGGGGAGACCAAGACAAACGAGTGTCAAGGAATAACCCCAAAAGCTTCGCGGAATCTTTGTACTCAATGGGATGTCCATAAAGTGACAAAGAGGGACGAAGAACGACCCGTTTCCGAGTAAAAGACATGGCACAAGTCTTAGAAGTAGAGAACTTAAAGCCATGATCAGTGGCCCAAGACGACACGGCATCAATCGCAAGTTGAAGCCGGCGCTGAAGGAAGGCGAATCATCACCCTGACAGCAAAGGGTAAGATCATCGACATAGAGAGCGGAGAAGACACCTGAAGGAAGAGAGGAAAGAAGACCATTGAGGGCAACCAGAAAGAGAGTAGTGCTCAGAACACTACCCTGGGGCACACCTTCGTATTGCTGAAAAGAGGCAGAGAGAGCGGTACCAAGGCGCACCCGAAAGGAACGACGAGAGAGGAAGCTGCGGAGAAAGAGAGGGAGATGACCACGAAGGCCAAAAGAATGAAGCTGGGATAGAATATGATAACGCCAAGTGGTGTCGTAAGCCTTTTCCAGGTCAAAAAGGACGGCAACAACGGAGGTCTTCGCAGCAAAAGCAGTACGAATATAGACCTCCAAGTTCACCAGGACATCTGTCGTGCTGCGGCACTTGCGGAAACCAAATTGAGAAGGGGAGAGGAGGTGATGGTGTTCCAGGAACCACATCAGACGAACGTTAACCATACGTTCAAAGAGTTTGCAGACACAACTGGTGAGGGCAATAGGGCGAAAGTCCTTAGGGGAAGTACCCAGAGACCCTGGTTTGCGAACAGGGAGGACAACGGCATCGAGCCAGTCCTCAGGGACTGACGACGACTCCCAGATCCGATTATACAGACTCAGTAAATACTGAGACGTGCACGGAGGGAGATGGCGAAGCATCTCATAATGAATACCATCGGAGCCCGCCGCCGTAGAACCGCAGAGGGCCAGGGCAGAACGAAGTTCAGAGAGAGAGAAGGGATCATTATAGGAAAGTCGAAGACGAGTGCAGAAATCTAAAGGACGAGACTCAAGGCAGGTTTACGAAGAAGGAAAGATTGGGAAAGATGAAGACCAGAGCTAACAGAAGAAAAGTGAGAACCCAGTTCAGTAGCAACCTGCAACGGGTCCGCCACAAGAGTACCACGGAGGTGAAGGACCGGGGAAACATCGGGAACGAACTTACCCGCTATCTTGCGGATACGCTTCCAGATCTGTGGCAGGGGAGTTTCGGACGTAATTGTGGAGACATAAGAAGTCCAACAATCACGTTTAGCCGTACGGATGGCCCTACGGGCCACCGCACTCGCTTTCCGAAAGAAAAGAAAAGAATCGGTCGTCTGCCGACGGCGGTGCCTCTTCCAGGCTGCACGCTTACAGCGAACAGCCGAGCACAGTCCGCATTCCACCAGGGAACACACTTCCGTGGACCCCGAGAGGAAGAGCGAGGAATAGAGCGGAGGGCAGCGTCGATGACAGTGTCATGAAAAAGGAGGAGAGCGCGAGGGAGAGGCAGAAGGGAAAGGTCAGAGAGAGCAGCACTGAGGGTAAAGAGGTTCCAGTCCGCTTTAGCAAACTGCCACCTAGGAAAAGAGAGGGAAGGGCGAAAAGAGAAAAAGGAAACAAGGATAGGGAAATGATCACTGCCATGGAGGTCATCAAGAACCTGCCACGTGAAATCTAGGTAAAGAGAAGAAGAGCAGAGAGAAAGATCAAGACAGGAAAGGGTGCGAGTCCGAGAGTCCAAATGAGTGGGCTCACCAGAATTCAGAAGAGACAGGGAAGAAGAGAGGAGAAATGGCTCAAGAAGGCGACCTCGGGTATTCGTCAGAACATCACCCCAAAGAGAGTGACGACNATCATGACAGGAAAGGGTGCGAGTCCGAGAGTCAAATGCGTGGGCTAACCAGAATTCAGAGACAGGGAAGAAGAGAGGACGAGCAGCTCAAGAAGACTACCTCGGTGTTCGTCAGAACATTACCAAAAGGGCATTACGACAATTTAAATCACCTAGCAGGAAGGAGCACAGGCTCCGGCATGGAGTCCAGTAGGCGTTCAGATCTGGAAGAGAAAGCGGGACTCTCAGGGGGGGGGGAGATAAAATGGAACAAACTGTTCCATTTCCTCACAAAGATACGAGCACCAGAACAATGGAGATGTGAAGGAAAAAGTAAGGGGACAAAGGGAACATCAGAGCGAATCAAGCGCAGAAGAGTTAGGAGCCCCAGCAACAGCTGGTGCCAGGGGGGGGGGGAAGAGGAGAGAAAGTAATAGCCACGAACGCGATCAGGGCGAGCACCAAGCATCGGCCCCTGAGACAGACCAAAAAAGCAAAAACCGCGAAATCAGACGCTAGAGTTAGAGAAAATTTGAGTATAACCACGAACGTCCATTCAAGAATAGACATCGATGAGAAGAGTAAGGACAGCAACAGAGAACAACGAAGAAACAAAGGCGAAAAGGGAATACAGCACGTTAAAGAAGCGCTAAAGAAGAGGGAAGGGAGCTAGAGGACCGACCAGGGGTGGAAGAGGTAGGGTCCGGGAGGAGGAAGAATGGGGGGGGGGGAATAAACGAGGGTCATGGACAGCAGGAGGAGGGGGGAGAAACCAGGGGATGCACTCAGCAAGGCACCAACCGAGGGAAGTGGGGGCCAAAGAGACCTCCATAGCGGAACAGGGGCGTAACCACCGAAACGGGAGGGGACGGAGCGAGAGAGTCAGAAGTAGGGGGCGAGGAAGGAAGCGAAGCCTTTTACCCGCCGGGGAGGAGGAAGGAGAGGAGCCAGGATTATGCTTCCGACTCAAGAGACAGGGTCCCAGCAACTACGTATTGGGCAACAGATTCCAGCGTCTCAACAGAAGCAGAACTAGAGCATACACGATGGCCGTTGGGAGAGCGATGGACACCACCCTGTACCGACAGCTGGCGACGTGGAGAGCCAATAGACGGACGAGAACGATGGCAAGGAGGATGGGAAGGAGGATCGGAGGGAGACGAGGAAGAAGACACAGGAGACATGACAGACGGGGGTAAAAAGAAGGGGAATCCCAGACAGAGGACCAGGAGGGGGACCCTCGGGACACAACTCAAAGGAACAGAAGAGGGGGGCAGTGGGCGTATATCAGAGTCTAAGGTCTGGAAACGGTTTTGAGTCCGAGGAAGGTGGGAGGACGAGGAGAGGAAGAGCGCAACACACGAGCATAAGAGACGTTAGCACAAGGTGGGAGCCACCGAACCTGGCACCTCGCCACAGCAAAAGAAACGCTCCCGGTGCATCAAGTTGAGGATGGCTGCCTCAAGCTTGTAATGTATATACGCACAGGAGAAAGTTAGGGTGGGCTCACCGCAATTTAGGCAGCGAGAAGAAACGAGAAAGTGCACTCGACTTAGAGTGACCTTCGTCCACACACAAAGGACAGACGGACAGAGCAGCGGAGGGTAACATTCCCAAACCTTCAGCACTTATTACGGATCCGAGGAGGAGAGGAATGTACTCCTGGACGGAGCACCTGGCCAGCAAGAATGACAGAGGGTGGGTGGAATATCCTACCATCAAAGGTAATCATAATAGCTCGAAGGGGTCGACTGCAACGACCACGAGGGGGACGAGTAAAAGTCTACCTGGGGGACAGAATGGCCCTGGGCATCGAGGATATGACGAATATCTTCGTGGCGTCCTGGAGATTCGAATACCAATAGCAACATGGGGTGGGAGTTGAATAGTGCCAACCACTGGCATTCAACCGAGCGTTTTTCGAGACCCGAACAGGGGTCTCGCCACGGAAGGACAAGGCGGCGGCTGCATCCTGAGGGGAGCAGCAACGACATGGGGGGTTGAAAGTAACAGATATGTACGGAATCACATGGTGCCTATGGAGGAGAAACTCGTCAGGAGGCGCAGAATCAAGAGGGAGGAGATCAAAGTATTTGGCTCACGAAGGGGACCAAACAAGGCCTGATACACGTCAGTACGGGAAGGAATCAAGCCAGTGCAGAGGTGTTGAGAACCCAGATATATATAGATAGATATATATTATATATATATACATAGAGAGAGAGACAGAGACAGAAAGAGATAGTCAGGAGGGTCAAAGGAAGGCGCTATAGGGCCTGGTGTTTCAACAGTCCGACTCTTGGGGGGGGGGGCTTGGTCGGCCACCCCACTAATCCGAGAAGGTACAAGGGAAACATTACCTGCCCTAAAAACGAGTAAAGACTTTCACGAATGTGCCCCCATACCCATCATGGAGCCAAAATTAGAGGCAGGACACCCAACAAGAAGCAGCTATCGCCGATCATGCCCCCCCACCTCCTCCAAAGGGTGCGTCGTGACTATACGCCCCACAAACGCCACCTTAATAACCGTCAGTCCGTCGAGATCTGGTTCAGTGACGAAAGAAGGATTGACGAAAGAAGGATTGACAATAAAAGGGTCCCCTCATTCGAGATGTTTTGTACTACAGTTCAACGGGTGCAATAGTATGCCTCCCCAAACACCCGGACATCAAAATAAAAAGGCCGAAAAAAAATCAAAATAGGCAAAAGGTCGGCAGGGAATGACAATGAAAAAGGAAAGGAAAGAGGGGGAAGAAAAACGAAACAGAAGGAAAAGGAAAAGTCGACCAGCAAAATCTGAGGACAGCAGCAGGAGCCCAAGGCCACAGAAGGACAGGGGGACCGCCCCAAGGAATATCACACTCCGACAGCCGCCCACCAAGACCCCTCATGTTAGCAATTAGAGGAAGATAGGTTTAGAGAGTAGTTTAAACTAAGTTGAACAGAACAGGCAGATGTTTTTTGTATTACTTACCCGTTTTATTTCAGTTTTTATATTTTCTATAGTTTACAGTTTTATTATTTCTACTCTTATTTTTCTGTACTTATTACTACTACATTTAACTCAATATTACTACTATGATACCTAGATAATCAACTAAAGAATTTTAAAATAATTATAAAATCATTAGTGTGCATGTAAAGTCAAATATATTTACCTACTTTAACAAAAAGCTATATTGCAGGTATTTTGGCTATGCTGTTCAATGTATTTTTATATACTTATGTATGTATATACACATGTTTGTATTTGTTTAATGTACGATCACATTACAGAAAACCAAAACCCACCAGGTACACGACAGGTAAACATCACTTCAGCAGGACTTTGATGTTTGGTCTTTAGATGTAAAGGAACAGGTATGAGTATTCTGGGTGAAAATTTAAGTTATGAAAGTTAACCATTAAAAAAAGCTGCAATAAATACTTCTTCCTGCAATCGTCACTCTTTGTGATCATAAAGTTCCTGGCGGAGATCATGTCCACCCATACTAAGCAGCAATATTCCTGGTCTTGCAAATCAGATTAATACTGCATTCAGTCCAGTAACTGAATTTTGAAGATACGTTATCTAAACATGGACACCGAGGTTGCGCGTTACTCTTCTTAAGGGTTGATATCAGTAGCGGTTCCCAAGGAATATCCGATTCATGAGTTTAGTCAGACTTAATTTATAGAAAGACATCCTGGGGGCATACCTGGAATGAGAATTCCCCATGCCAGGAGGAAACTGACTAAAGGAAGTAGAACGTGATGCATTGTGGAGGTCAGGTTCTTCTGCCAGTAGTCCAGAGGACAAAACTCTTCCTCCAAGTCCAAAGATCCGTTGTCCAGCAACAGCTGCCGTCTGTAAAATATATAAAAAAAAACATCAATAAGATCTACGAGAACAAATGGCGAATGGTAATAAAACATTAGGCTCAAATTATTAAAACACCGTAAAATATATAATTTTATATTTTACGGTGACCTAATTATATGCCCCAGTAAACTGGCATTGTAACCGGCCTTTTTTTATTTCTTCCGCTAGACTCTTGCTCGAAATTGTCCAGGCTTTGGTTTGCCAGCGATGTTGGGTTTATGAGGTCATGACAGCATGCTAGTTTTAATACACACACATTGCTGATGCACACTAAAGCCGATACTTTATCAGAAAGAGGAGAGTAACACATGGATTAACAAGTAGTCCCGTACAACAGTGATCACTCTACTGACAACTAGCAAATCAGCTATCCATTTAGTGAAACTGTCAGATATCATATCAGTTAACCTACACATCAGTTAATAAATCTGTAACAAATCTATATTTAATCACCATCGTATCGTTAACTGTTTAAACAGAAGCATAGCTGACCCTAGTCTCCAACCTGGCACAGTGGTACACTATCCTACGTAACAGTTTGAAGGGTGACCCATAATGGTGGGTAAAAGAACCAGTTTATCTTTGTGACACATATCACCCACATCACATAATATATCACATAATACCCACAATAACCAACATTAACATTAAGAATTCAATATACAACCAGAGGTCTAGATAAGTGACCTCTGCCTCTCTGGGAAATCAGGGGAGTAGTGACCAGCCAGCGGCCTGGACGGCCGAGAATGACTGTTGCCAACAAGGCAAGTCACTCCATCCTTCGTTCCACTAAGAACAGGTGAGCATATTTACAATAAGTTCATATAGATGAACATATCTCCCCTTCTCAATTTGGTTTCCGCAAGTGCCGCAGCATGACAGATGTCCTGGTGAACTTGGAGGTCTATATTCGTACTGCTTTTGCTGTGAGGACCTCCGTTGTTGCCGTCCTTTTTGACCTGGAAAAGACTTACGACACCACTTGGCGATATCATATTCTATCCCAGCTTCATTCTTTTGGCCTTCGTGGTCATCTCCCTCTCTTTCTCCGCAGATTCCTTTCTCGTCGTTCCTTTCGGGTGCACCTTGGTACCGCTCTCTCTGCCTCTTTTCAGCAATATGAAGGTGTGCCCCAGGGTAGCGTTCTGAGCACTACTCTCTTTCTGGTTGCCCTCAATGGTCTTCTGTCCTCTCTTCCTTCAGGTGTCTTCTCCGCTCTCTATGTCGATGATCTTACCCTTTGCTGTCAGGGTGATGATTCGCCTCTCCTTCAGTGCCAGCTTCAACTTGCGATTGATGCCGTGTCGTTTTGGGCCACCGATCATGGCTTCAAGTTCTCTACTTCTAAAACTTGTGCCATGTGTTTTACTCGAAAACGGGTCGTTCTTCGTCTCTCTTTGTCACTTTATGGTCATCCCCTTGAGTACAAAGATTCCGCGAAGCTTTTGGGGTTATTCCTTGACACTCGTTTGTCTTGGTCTCCCCATATCTCTTACCTCCGTGTTGAGTGCTCTAAGGCCCTTACCCTCCTTCGAGTATTGTCCCATACTTCTTGGGAGCGGATAGGCGCACTCTCCTTGCTTTGCATTCCTCTCTCGTCCTGCCTAAGCTCGATTATGGTTGCCCTGCTTACTCTTTTGCTCTTCGCCGTCTTGATGCTTTGCACCATACTGGGCTGCGCCTCAGTTCTGATGCCTTTCGTTCGACTCCCGTCCTTAGCTTGTATGTTGACACTGGCTTCCTATCTCTCCAGGACCGCCGTGATCGCTACTGTCTTCGCTATCTTGTGCGGTCCTTGTAACATCCTTCCTCTCGCCTCTGTCGTGCTTTAACTTTTATCCTTCCTGCGGTTCCTGTTCCTCTTCACCACCTCCCTCTTTCTGTCCGGTTATCTCGCTTACAGGATTCTCTTTCCGTTCGTGTTTCTAATGTTTCTCCTCGTGTTGTTCCTTCTTTGCCCCTGTGGAGAGTCCGCCTTCCGCAGTTTTGTACGTCCTTGACCCGAGTCACTAAAGCTTTTACCCCTCCTACGGTTCTAAAACGCCTTTTCCTTGAGCAACTTTTCTTCTCACTCCCACTCCGTTTCTGTCTTCACCGATGGGTCTAAGTCTGCGGACGGTGTTGGTTACTTTGTTGTTTTTCCTGATCGCACTTATATGTGTCGCTTACCTCCAGAGATTAGCATCTTTACAGTGGAGCTTTATGCTATTCTCTATGCTCTTCGTCTCCTGCTTTCTCGTTGTCAGTCTTCCTTTGTGGTTGTTGTTGACTCTTGTAGTGCCCTCATGGCTCTCGGGTCCTTTTATCCGGTTCATCCAGTAGTTGTCGAGATCCAGCATTGGCTGTTTCTTGTCCACAGTAAGTTTAAGTCGGTTGAGTTTTGTTGGGTTCCCAGCCATATTGGTGTGTCTTTAAATGAGCGTGCGGATGCTGCCGCCAAGGAAGCTGTCCGCCCTTGTCCCATCTCTCGTAAAGGCATTCCATGTTCCGACTTTTACCCAGTTATCCATTTCTCCATCCTTACCCGTTGGCAGGCTTCTTGGTCGTCTGTTACTGGTAACAAACTCCGTACTCTTATGTTGACAAGACCACACACTAGAAGGTAAAGGGACGACGACGTTTCGGTCCGTCCTGGACCATTCTCAAGTCGATTATGATGAGGAATTGTTGTTATAGATTCAGCTACTCGGAACAAGTTCCAAGTAGCACGGGCTATGGTGAGCCCGTAACTTACCTGGCACAGGACCTGGGCAAGAAGCACGGGCTATGGTTAGCCTCGTGGACAGGAGACGTCTCACGTGGTGATGAGGAAGTAGAGACAGGCAATAAATAGGCAAGAGAGAGATGAGGAGCAAAGTAAGGTGTAGTAGAGGGGATAGTAATAATAATAAGAGCTGCAGAAGGCCTATTGGCCCATACGAGGCAGCTCCTATTATAACCACCGAATGAGAAGGAGATGGGAATAAGAAGAGGATAGCAAGGGAGCATAGGAGAAGAGAGAGAAAGAAGGAAAATAGAAGGGGTAGGCTTATTTTATGTCACGTTTGTTAGAAAGAGTAGAGCATTTGAGTATATACTGTGAAAGGGAAGAGTCCACAGCAACAAAGCCAGGACTCAAGTTCATGTTGGGTACATTGTGTATTAGAGCCGATTCCACAAGACAGCGGTGGGAAACTGCTCTGGCAAGGTTACGTATTGGCCATACTCGCTTAACCCATGGTCACTTGATGGAGCGCCGCCCTGCTCCTTATTGTCCTAATTGAATTGTCTCTCTTACGGTCGTGCATGTCCTTCTTGAATGTCCTGACTTCCGGGACGAGCGTATGTCTTGCTTTCCGACTGCCCCTCGCTGTCACTTGTCCCTCATTAGAATTCTTGGTGACTTGGATACTTTTGATATCTTTCGCCTTATGCGTTTTTGTTCTCGTATTGGCATCCTTGGTGATATTTAGCGCCCTCTGATTATTCCGCACATTTGATGGTGCTACATAGCCTTCCCGGTTTGATGCCTTCTTTTGATAATTACTTACTTCCGCGTTCCCCAAGAGGAAGAGCAAGGAATAGAGTGGAGGGCAGCGTCAAAGACAGTGTCATGAAAAAGAAGGAGGGTACGAGGGAGAGACAGAACGGAGAGGTCGGAGATAGTAGCACAGAGGGTAAAGAGGCGCCAGTCAGCCTCAGCAAACCGCCACCTAGGGAAGGAGAGAGGAGGGTGAAAAGATAAAAAGGTAACAAGGATGGGAAAATGGTCACTGCCATGGTGGTCATCAAGGACCCGCCACTCGAAATCTAAGTAAAGGGATGATGAGCAAAGAGAAAGATCGAGACAAGGAAAGGGAGCGAATCCTAGAATCCAAATAAGTGGGCTCATCAGAATTCAGAAGAGACAGGGAAGAAGAGTGGATGAACGTTTCAAGAAGGCAACCTTGGGTGTTTGTCAGCACATCACCCCCAAAGGGCATGTCGACTATTTAAATCACCTAGCAGGAGCACAGGCTCCGGCAAGGAGTCCACGAGGTGTTTAAGATCGGGAAGAGAAAGTGGGACAGTGGGGGGGAGGGGAGATAAATGGAACAAACCGTGTAATAACTACTCACAAAGACCCGAGCAGCAGAGCAGAGGACAAGCAATGAAAAAACTAAAGGGATGAAGGAAACATCAGAGCGAATCAAGACAGCAGAAGAGTTATTCTCAAACTTTAAATGGGCGAGATGCCGAGCTTGCTTGAACGCTGAAGCTCCGGCGACTAATCTGAGTATCTAGTGGGCCATTTTTGGTAAGCAGAACTGGCGCTGCCGGATGAACCAAATGTCGAGTTAAGGGGCCTAAATGAATGCTCTTTTAGGCCCCTTGGGGGGGGGGGGTTTGAGAGAAAAGAATAGCCACGGAAGCGACCAGGACGAGCACCAAGCATCGGCTCCTGGAGGCGAAAGAGGCGAAAACTGAGAAATTAGAAGTTGAAGGTCAAGGAAATTGGCGTAATAACCACGGATGTTCCACTGAAGAATAGACATGGGCAAAAAGAGAAAGGATAGCAACAGAAAACAAAGAAGAAATAAAGGTGAAAAAGAAACACAGCACGTTAAAGAAGCTCAAGGTCAGGTTCAGCGAAGTCAGGGTTAGGGGGCATAGGTGAACTGAGGAAAAGGAGCGAGAGGACAGAGAAGAGGTGGACGATCAGGGTCCTGAGAGGAGGAGACAACCTAGAGGGGCCGGCAAGGAGCAGGAAGAGTAGGGGCAGAAAGAGGGGAGCGCACCTCAGCAAAGGCAGCAACCGAGACGGAACCGGGTGCCCAAAAAATCTCCACAGTAGGAACAGGGGGGCTCTACCACAGAAGCAGGAGAGGAAGGAACGATAATCAGAGATTGGGGGCTGAGAAGAAAGCAAAGCCTTCTTACCTGCCGGAGAGGAGGAGGAGGAGGAGCCAGGTTTCTGCTTCTGATTCAGAGACAGGTGTCCCAGCAGTAATGTACTGGGCAACAGACTCTAGCGTCTCAATAGGAGAAGAAAAACGAGAGCGAACAACACGATGACCGGGAGAGCGAAGGACATCGGCCTGCACAGTCAGATGGCGTGGAGAGCCAAGAGACGGAGGAGAATGATGGGAAGGAGGATCAGAGGGAGAGGAGAAAGAAGACACAGGAGACATGACAGACTGGGTAGAAAGAAGGGGATCCTTAGACAGAAAACCAGGAGGGGGACCTTTTCGGACAGAAGGGAAAGGCGTGTTCGGGTTTAATGCTTGGAAACGGTTGTGAGACTGAGGAAGGTGGGAAGGACGAGGAGAGGAAAAGCACACCACGCGAGCATAAGAGACGCCAGCGAAAGGGGGAGACGATGAACTTGGCGCCTAGCCTCGGTAAAAGACAAACGGTCCCGGTGTTTGAAGTTGAGGACGGCTGCCTCAAGTTTGTAACGTATACACGTTCGGGAGAAGGTAGGGTAGGGCTCACCGAAATTGAGGCAGCGGGCCTGGGGAGAAGTGCACTCCAACTTAGAGTGACCCTCGCCCCCACACATGGAAGAGAGAGAGACGGGACTAGAGCATTTGAAGGCACCATGCCCAAACCTCCAGCACTTATTGCAAAGCCGAGAAGTTGGAATATACTCCTGAATGGAGCATCTGGCACCAGCAAGAATGACAGAGGGCAGAAGAGTCCCACCATCAAAGGTAATCTTCACAACCCGAAGGGGCAGACGGGGTCGACCACGAAGGGGACGAGTAAACGTATCCACCTGAAGGATAGAATGACCTTGGGCCTCGCGAATAGTTTATGCTTGATATTCTAGTGGCAGTTTTTTAGATTTCTAACACCGGTTGCGACATGGTGCGGGAGAACAGTGCCAACACTGGCATTTAACTGAGCGTTCTTGGAGACCCGAACAGGGGTCTCGCCAATGCAGGATAAGGCGGCCAAGAGGGTGGCTTGGAGCAGCAACGACACGGGTACCAAGACGGGTGGGGTTGAAAGTAACAGAGGCATCTACTAAATCAACAAGATGCCTATGAAGGGAAAAATCGTCAGGATGAGTGGAATCCAAAGGATGGAGGTCAAAGTACTTAGTCCATGTAGCAGGACCAAAGATAGCATGGTATGAATTATTATGGGAAAGGAGCATACGAGACCGTGGTGGGGACGGCGATGAGAACTTCTAGAGAGAGTTGGGTCATAAGGTGCAGTAGTCACTAAGAGATGGAGATATGCAAGGGGGATGAGGTGGTCACCACAGCGGGAGGGGAACAGGGAGGAGTCCGGTTTGGGCCTAAACTAGGCCCTGGAGCAGGGGTTACAGAGCCCGGTCCTCCAGGACAGTCCGACTCGGGGGCCTGGTCGCCCACCCCATGAGCCTGGGTAAGAGAAGTCATGTCGTCATTTATGCAGCAATCAATTTCAAAGGTTTGGGATCTGAAACCAAGGGATACCACCTACCAGGGCAACCAGGGAGGCCGAGCGCGGGCCAGTGCAGGAAGGGTATGTCATCCCCAGCGGTGCTCCCCCTTTTTCAACAGGGGATTCCTACTACATCGGCCATTCTCCCACACTGGTGCTAAGAGCACATTCCCCCATTGGCCTAACCAGGACACCCAACCATCCAATCAGGGCGGCCCCTCACGGGCGACCCCTCCAGCGGGTGGTCCAATGGATCAAAAGGCCCCTACGTGGTGCTCTTCAGCACGTACATCACACAAAGAGGGGACAAAGGTAACCCACATCGGTCCCAAGGTGGTGTACGTGAGCCCCTTCACCACGGCATGGAGGCACCAAGGAGGGGGCGAGCTGCGCAGATATGCGACGTGGCTCGAGTGATGTCACGCTCGTTTGCTAGTTTTCATTTGGAGAGTTCTGTCCATGCGTTTGTCTATTTTCGTTGTTGTTGACCAGAAACGGGGTTTGTTTTGGGGCTCTTGCCTTTCTGGGTGCCTGTCCCGGTCAATTACAAATATAGAATACTCCAAATCACATGTGCTGACTACCACTCCCATGCCAGGTAAGTACACTACGGGCTCACCATAGCCCGTGCTACTTGCCCCGTTCCTGTGCCATATAAGTTACAGGCTCACCATTGCCCGTGCTACTTGGAACTTATTCCGAGTAGCTGAATCTATAACAACAACAACACATGCACTATTTTATAGGCCACTGCTCCTCGTGCCTTTCTGAGAGGGCCAGGTTCTGGTCCATGGTACACCCAGACCTCCACCCACATCCACTGGTGCCAAAGTTAGGGATACTCGTATCTGCCTGGATAGCTCGGGGAGCCGAATTGGCTCCCCACCCCTCATCACAGAAAAAAGAAATGCTAGGCCTCTTGTTGTCCCATCCCCTCTGTACAAAGTCCAGTTATGCTTCTACTGCATGGCATATCAAATACCTTTTCATTATATTTCTTTGATTAATATTTTATATTAGAGGAAGATAGGTTAGGTTAGTTTAGGTTAGGAGAGTTTAAGTTAAGTTAATAGTTTAAGCTAGGTTGAACAAAACACAGGTAGACGTTTTAATTTTTAATTATTTGTTTTATTTCTTTTATAGTTTTATTTCAGTTTTATACTGTTTTATACTCTATTCTCTCTAGTTTTAATAGTTTTATTTCTACTCATATTTCTGTTTAGTTATTACTTATTATTACTACACTTAACTAACATTACTACCATGATCAACTAAAACATTTTAAAGTAGTTGTAAGTCAATCTTTGATATAATTAGTATACATGTAAAATTATACATTTTTACCTACTTTAACAAAAATATAGGTTTTCCGGGAATTTTGGCTATGATGTTCATTATATATATATATTATGTATATATTATATATATATATATCATTATATATATTATATATATATACATGGTTGTTATTATTATACATTTATATGTTTGTTATTGTTTAATGTGCGAGATCACATTACAGTAGACCAAAACCACCTGGTATATGACAGGTAAACATCACTTCAGCAGGACTTTAATGTTTGGTCTTGAGACTGGTCTTAGATGTGAAGGAACAGGTATGAGTATTTTGGGTGAAAGTGGAAGTTAACCATTAAAAAAACGGCTGCAATAAATACTTCTTCCTGCAATCGTCACCCATGATGATGATAAAGGCCCTGGCAGAAATCATTTCCACCCATACTAAGCACCAATATTCCTTATTATTATTCCTTATTCATCTGCATGTAATGGAGATGAATACTGCATTCAGTCCAGTTGAGTTCAGAAACTTAATTTTGACCCATTAATTTGACGATTCGTTAGAGTAATCGACACCGAAGTTGTGATATCCCCTCTCTTAGGGGTGGATATGAGTAGTGGTTCCCAATGTGTATGCGGTTCGTGATATGAGTCACACACAGTTAATTGATAGAAAGACATCCTGGGCAGATAATTGCCCATGTCAGGAGGAAGGGAACCAGAGGAAGTAGAACGTGATGCATTGTGGAGGTCAGGTTGTCCAGAGTAGTCATCTGCCAGTAGTCCAGAGGAGGACATAAGCTCCTCCTCTAAGTCCATCTCCAAAGATGCGTCGTCTGGCAACAGCTGCTGACTATAAAATAATAAAAAAATCAATAAATGCAATGAAAACAAATAACCAATGGAAAGGTAGTGTTCAAAGTATTAAAACTAGCATGCTGTTATGACCTCATGAACCCAGCATCGCTGGCCAACCAAAGCCTGGCCAATTTCAAGCAAGAGTCTAGGGAAAGTAATAAAAAAGACTGGTTACAGTAACGCTAGTTTACTGGGGCATATAATTAGGTCACTGTAAAACTACATATATATATATCGTGACGATAATCCCTTGAAAGAGAGATTGAGCCTGCTCTACCCTACAAAAAGTTACTTACACATCTACAAGAATGAATGCTACATTCAAGATACGGCTACCAGTAGCACAAAACGTTTTGACCAGGAGGCAAAACGTACCCAAAATCCCCCTTCACTCCCTCCACGCCGGCTCGCCACCTGTCTTCAACCAGCAAACCACCCATTCTCAGCCTGCCTGCCCCTGATTGGTGACTCGCCGACTGCACACCTGCACACTGCACCTCAACGCCATCTACCTGAGTCGATGTCTGGGCCTGCTCCAGCCATCGTCTTCAGAATATCCTTGTGCTCCCAGCTGTGAACAACTACCTGATACACATCCTGTTTATCGGTGGAGGTTCTTAGATAGCGTTCGTATTCTCAGCACCTACTACCTCTTATTTGTCATTTATATTATTGTTAGAGTAATTATTCACTTAGTCATTTTTGTTATATTTTTTGACTTGTTTGTTTGCACTGTACATAGCCAAGGGATTGTATTTATTTTTGCTTTGTTTTCTATATTAATAAAAGTTTCATTGTTCATACTTTGTGTTTTGCGTGTCTTCCCTTACTTTACCACAGACAACAACCAAGCGGTCAATTTTTATTTTTTTTTTGTAAATGTGACAGGCATTGACACCAGCCATTAGGAAGACTGCCAAACATCCACACTCCTATATTTTCACGTCACAACATACGTAACTGATGCACACTAAAGTGGTTACTTTCATCAGGAAGAAGAGCAACACATGACTACTAGTAGTCCCATACAACAGTGATCACTCGACTGTCAACTCAAATCAGCTATCCATTTATTGACTAACTCTGTCAACTATCAAATCGGTTAACCTACACATCAGTTAATAACTAACAAATCTATATTGAATCACTAGCATATCAGTGACGGCTTAAACATAGGCATAACTGCCACCAGTTTCCAACCTGGCGCAGTAGTACACTATCCTATGTAACAGTTGGGAAGGGTGACACAAAGGTGGACAAAATAAGCAGTTACACTCTGTAACACTATAACACTATCACACAATCACCGACCATCTGACCTACTGATCACTATTAGCCTGATCCATATAGCAGTACTGTATGTTAAGAATAACATACACATTGTACAACCAGAGGACTAGACGTGTGACAACTACCTCTCTGGGAAGGTATAAAACACCTATTTAGTCCAGCCATCGCCGTAATGATTTACATAAGTTGTTACGGATAAAGTTTCTAGCTCTCATCCTGATAGATGATTTTCTTGAGTTTGATACAAAATGAATGAACCATAATGGATATAAAACTTTGTCAACAAATCCTCTTGTTATACCTGGTTTTAAAGTTAGGATGAATGCTTTCATAGTGTGGATCGCCTAGCAACGGTCCCTCATCTTCAGCATACCGTTGCAAACAGTCATAATCCCATTCCAGTGATGGCATCGTGTCATCCTAAGAGTATTTAAAAAAAAATGAACATGGTGAGTACCATTATCTCCTTCGCCATTTCATATAATGTAAATAACTTAATTTCATTTATGTAAAACTAGTTAAATGAAGGCATCCCTTTCTCTATGCCAGACTTGCCTCATTCATTCATTATTCCATAAATATTATGACCATATCTCCCTTATTCTTTCATTCAGTGATGAGGTTATATATCTTTACTACTGTATTCCTCATAACTGCAGTACCTTTCAACTAAGGTACAAGCCTGGAGAAATTCCTCTGAACTTTCTACAACTTTTTTTGTGTTTGAGATAAAACCTGTGTTAATGTTCCACATTCCAGAATGTGTCTGACATGTGTTTATAGATAAGTGACCACTTGTCAATTACTACGGCAGGAGTGAAATCTAGCTCTTCATACCCTGCCTCCAAGCCATTTATATCTGGCATACAAATTGTCCCTCTTTACTACATCTCAAAATGATTAACATTCTTATCACATTTCTTTTTTGAGTTAGATTGAATTGGCTTAACTTGGCCAGCTGCCAGCATTAAACCCTTAAATCTCTAATGGGAAAGCAGGAAAGTGATAAGGCACTATTGAGGGCCAAACAGAAAAGGACATTTCATTCCATTTAACGTCTGATTTCTGTAAGGGCCCCTCAGTAGCTGCCTTGTGCTTACTCATGGAGCCACTTTGGTAACAGAACGCTTCCTGAAATTGAATATAAATAGCAGAACTAGAAAACAGGATAAGGACTTACTCATGGGTAGACAATGGCAGAAAAAGGGTGTGTGTGATTGATAAGAATAATGGTTGTGGGGTGCTGATCAGGGTTGGGGGGAGTGTAGGTGGGCAGTTAGAATGTGTTGGGTTAGAGTATTAGGTAGGAGTGGTGGGTGGGAGAGATGACCAGGGAAGCTGTGGTAATCAAGGGCCAGATTCACGAAGCACTTACGCAAGCACTTACGAACCTGTACATCTTTTCTCAATCTTTGGCAGCTTTCTTTACAATTATGAAAGTTAATGAGCTCAGAAGCACCAGGAGGCTATTTAATGATAACAGTCGATTGGTTAGCTTTCATGAACATAAGAACATAAGAACAAAGGCAACTGCAGAAGGCCTATTGGCCCATACGAGTCAGTTCCTATTTATAACCACCCAATCCCACTCATATACATGTTCAACCCATGCTTGAAACAATCGAGGGACCCCACCTCCACAATGTTACGCGGCAATTGGTTCCACAAATCAACAACCCTGTTACTGAACCAGTATTTACCCAAGTCTTTCCTAAATCTAAACTTATCCAATTTATACCCATTGTTTCGCGTTCTGTCCTGTGTTGATACTTTTAATACCCTATTAATATTCCCTTTGTTATGTCCATTCATCCACTTGTAAACCTCTATCATGTCACCCCTAACTCTTCGCCTTTCCAGTGAATGCAACTTAAGCTTTGTTAATCTTTCTTCATATGACCCTCTCCCCATCCGGCCCGTTGGCGTCGTGAGAGGGCTTAGTAGACGGCTGCCGGAGTGTGATGCTCCGTGGGAC
The DNA here is from genome assembly GCA_020271785.1 of Procambarus virginalis. Classification (NCBI taxonomy): domain Eukaryota; kingdom Metazoa; phylum Arthropoda; class Malacostraca; order Decapoda; family Cambaridae; genus Procambarus; species Procambarus virginalis. The sequence goes on from WNGS01169498.1 coordinate 66,906,105, forward strand.
AGTCCTCTGTCCTTTTATGGCCTTGCACTCCTGCTGTTTTTTCTCCCCCCTCTTCTCCTATCTGCTTGTCGTTTCCTGCCGACCTGTCGCTTGTTTTGGATTATTCCTTTGGACTTCTTCTATTTTGACGCCCGGGTGCTTGAGGAGGCATACTCTTGCACCCGTAGAACTGTAGTACCCAACGTCTCGAGCGAGGGGAACCTTTTATTGTCAATCCCCCTTTCGTCGCTGAACCCGATCTCGACGGACTGACGGTTCTTAAGGTGGCGTTTGTGGGGCGTATACTCACGACGCACCCCTAGGGGGCCCCGGCACGATCGGCAATAGCTTCCTGTTGGGTGTCCTGCCTCTAATTGTGGCTCCATGGTGGGTATGGGGGCACATTCGTGGATGAATGTCTTTTTTTCGTCTCTATGGCTATGATTGTTTCTGTTGTACCCTCTCAGGCTCGTGGGGTGGGCGACCAAGCCCCCGAGTCGGTCTGCATTGGAAGACCAGGCTTTGTAGCCTCCGCTGCATTGGGCCCCGACCTTGCTCCTCCTTTGGCCTCTCTGACTCCTCCCCTCGGCTCCCCTCCCTCTGCGGTTGGGTCGAGCCCCAAGCCCCCAGTGGTGACTACCTCATCCCCTGGCGCGGCTCCATCTCTAGTTGTCACTACTGCGCCTTTTAACCCCTCTCTCTCTGGGGGTTCTCACCGCCGTCCTCGTCGCGGCCGCCCTCGTTCGATTCCTTCCCGTTCTGATACCTTTCAAGCCTTGTTTGGTCCCGCTTCGTGGGCCAAATATTTTGATCTCCTCCCTCTTGATTCTGCGCCTCTTGATGATTTCTCCCTCCATCGCCATCTCGTTGATTCCGTGGATGCCTCTATTACTTTCAACCCCACTCGTCTTGGTACTCGTGTGGTTGCTGCTCCTTCTCAGGATGCTGCATCCCGCTTGGCTGCCTTATCCTGCCTTGGCGAGACCCCTGTTCGGGTCTCGAAGAGCGCTCAGTTGAATGCTAGTGTTGGCACTATTCTGCTCCCGCCCCATGTTGCGACCGGTGTTCGGGATCTGCGAGACTGCCACGACGATATTCGACATTTTCCTTATGCCCAGGGCCATTCTATTCTCCAAGTGGACACGTTTACTCGTCCCCCGCGTGGTAGTCGCCGTCAACCCCTTCGGGTTGTGAAGATTACCTTTGATGGTAGGACCCTTCCGCCCTCCGTTATTCTTGCTGGTGCCAGGTGCTCTGTCCAGGAGTACATTCCTTCTCCTTAACTCTGTAACAAGTGCTGGAGGTTTGGGCATGGTGCCCTCTGCTGCTCTGGGACTGTCTCTCTGTCCTTTGTGTGGTGGCGAAGGTCACTCTAAGTCAGAGTGCACTTCTCCCCAGGCTCGTTGCCTCAACTGCGGTGAGGCCCATCCTACCTTCTCCCGTGCGTGTGTCCATTACAAGCTTGAGGCAGCCGTCCTCAGCTTGAAGCACCGGGAGCGCTTATCTTTTCCTGAGGCGAGGCGTCAGGTTCGCCGGCTCCCGCCTTATGCTAATATCTCTTATGCTCGCGTGTTGCGCTCTTCTTCTCGTCCTTCCCACCTTCCTCAAACTCACAACCGTTTCCGGGCTTTGGACCCTGATGCACCCACTGCCTCCTCCTCTGTTCCTTTGAGTTCTGTCCCGAAGGGTCCCCCTCCTGGTCCTCTGTCTGGAGTTCCCCTTCTTTCTACCCGGTCTGTCGTGTCTCCTGTGTCTTCTTCCTCGTCTCCCGATCCTCCTTCCCATCCTTCTCCTCCATCTCTTGACTCTCCCCACCGCCTGTTGGTGCAGGCGGATGTCCATCGCTCTCCTCACGGCCATCATGTGTGCTCTCGTTCGGCTTCTCCTGTTGAGACACTGGAATCCGTTGCCCGGTACGTAGTTGCTGGGACACCGGTCTCTTTAAGCCAGAAGCGTAAGCCTGGCTCCTCTCCTTCCTCCTCCCCGGCGGGTAAGAAGGCCTCGCTTTCTTCCTCGACCCCTACTACTGGCTCTATTGCTCCTTCCCCTCCCATTTCTGTGGTTGCTCCCCCTGTTCCTGCTATGGAGGTTTCTTTGGCCCCTGCTTCCCTTTCAGTTGCTGCCCTTCCTGCGGTGCACTCCCCTCTTTCTACTCCCCCTCTTCCTGCTGCTGTCCTTGACTGCTCCTCTCCGTTGTCTCCTCCTCTTCTTCCTCCTCCTCCGGACCCCGCCCACCCACCTCTGGTCTGTTCTCCCGCTTCCTTCCCTCCGTCTTTGCTCAGTTTACCCATGCCCCCTAACCCTGACTTTGCTGACCCTGATCCCGACCCTGATATTCTTTAACGTGTTATGTTGCTCTTTCGCCTTTGTTTCTTCATTGTTTTCTGTTGTTGTCCTTTCTCTTCTCGTCGTTGTATATTCTTCAATGGAACGTTCGAGGTTATTACGCCAATTTCCTCGAACTCCAACTTCTGATTTCGCGGTTTTCGCCCCTTTGTGTCTGTCTCCAGGAGCCGATGCTTGGTGCTCGTCCTGGTCGTTTTCGTGGCTATTCCTTTCTCTCCCCCCCCCCCAGCCATTGCTGGGGCTCATAATTCTTCTGCTCTCTTGATTCGTACTGATGTTCCCTTTGTTCCTTTACTTTTTCCTTCGCCTCTCCACTGTTCGGCTGCTCGTATCTTTGTAGGGAAATGGTACACAGTTTGTTCCATTTATCTTCCCCGAGTGTCCCGCTTTCTCTTCCTGATTTGAAACACCTCCTGGACTCCTTGCCGGAGCCTGTGCTCCTGCTGGGTGACTTCAATTGTCGTCACTCTCTTTGGGGTGATGTTCTGACGAATACCCGAGGTCGCCTTCTTGAGCCATTTCTCCTCTCTTCTTCCCTGTCTCTTCTGAATTCTGGTGAGCCCACTCATTTGGACTCTCGGACTCGCACCCTTTCCTGTCTTGATCTTTCTCTCTGCTCTTCTTCTCTTTACCTAGATTTCACGTGGCAGGTTCTCGATGACCTCCATGGCAGTGATCATTTCCCTATCCTTGTTTCCTTTTTCTCTTTTCGCCCTTCCCTCTCTTTTCCTAGGTGGCAGTTTGCTAAAGCGGACTGGAACCTCTTTACCCTCAGTGCTGCTCTCTCTGACCTTTCCCTTCTGCCTCTCCCTCGCGCTCTCCTCCTTTTTCATGACACTGTCATCGACGCTGCCCTCCGCTCTATTCCTCGCTCTTCCTCTCGGGGTCCACGGAAGTGTGTTCCCTGGTGGAATGCGGACTGTGCTCGAGCTGTTCGCTGTAAGCGTGCAGCCTGGAAGAGGCACCGCCGTCGGCAGACGACCGATTCTTTTCTTTTCTTTCGGAAAGCGAGTGCGGTGGCCCGTAGGGCCATCCGTGCGGCTAAACGTGATTGTTGGACTTCTTATGTCTCCACAATTACGTCCGAAACTCCCCTGCCACAGATCTGGAAGCGTATCCGCAAGATAGCGGGTAAGTTCGTTCCCGATGTTTCCCCGGTCCTTCACCTCCGTGGTACTCTTGTGGCGGACCCGTTGCAGGTTGCTACTGAACTGGGTTCTCACTTTTCTTCTGTTAGCTCTGGTCTTCATCTTTCCCAATCTTTCCTTCTTCGTAAACCTGCCCTTGAGTCTCGTCCTTTAGATTTCTGCACTCGTCTTCGACTTTCCTATAATGATCCCTTCTCTCTCTCTGAACTTCGTTCTGCCCTGGCCCTCTGCGGTTCTACGGCGGCGGGCTCCGATGGTATTCATTATGAGATGCTTCGCCATCTCCCTCCGTGCACGTCTCAGTATTTACTGAGTCTGTATAATCGGATCTGGGAGTCGTCGTCCGTCCCTGAGGACTGGCTCGATGCCGTTGTCCTCCCTGTTCGCAAACCAGGGTCTCTGGGTACTTCCCCTAAGGACTTTCGCCCTATTGCCCTCACCAGTTGTGTCTGCAAACTCTTTGAACGTATGGTTAACGTTCGTCTGATGTGGTTCCTGGAACACCATCACCTCCTCTCCCCTTCTCAATTTGGTTTCCGCAAGTGCCGCAGCACGACAGATGTCCTGGTGAACTTGGAGGTCTATATTCGTACTGCTTTTGCTGCGAAGACCTCCGTTGTTGCCGTCCTTTTTGACCTTGAAAAGGCTTACGACACCACTTGGCGTTATCATATTCTATCCCAGCTTCATTCTTTTGGCCTTCGTGGTCATCTCCCTCTCTTTCTCCGCAGCTTCCTCTCTCGTCGTTCCTTTCGGGTGCGCCTTGGTACCGCTCTCTCTGCCTCTTTTCAGCAATACGAGGGTGTGCCCCAGGGTAGTGTTCTGAGCACTACTCTCTTTCTGGTTGCCCTCAATGGTCTTCTTTCCTCTCTTCCTTCAGGTGTCTTCTCCGCTCTCTATGTCGATGATCTTACCCTTTGCTGTCAGGGTGATGATTCACCTTTCCTTCAGCGCCGGCTTCAACTTGCGATTGATGCCGTGTCGTCTTGGGCCACTGATCATGGCTTTAAGTTCTCTACTTCTAAGACTTGTGCCATGTCTTTTACTCGGAAACGGGTCATTCTTCGTCCCTCTTTGTCACTTTATGGACATCCCATTGAGTACAAAGATTCCGCGAAGCTTTTGGGGTTATTCCTTGACACTCGTTTGTCTTGGTCTCCCCATATCTCTTACCTCCGTGTTGAGTGCTCTAAGGCCCTTACCCTCCTTCGAGTGTTGTCCCATACCTCTTGGGGAGCGGATAGGCGCACTCTCCTTGCTTTGCATTCCTCTCTCGTCCTGTCTAAGCTCGATTATGGTTGCCCTGCTTACTCTTCTGCTTCTCCTTCTGCTCTTCGCCGTCTTGATGCTTTGCACCATACTGGGCTGCGCCTCAGTTCTGGTGCCTTTCGTTCGACTCCCGTCCTTAGCTTGTATGTTGACACTGGCTTCCTATCTCTCCAGGACCGCCGTGATCGCTACTGTCTTCGCTATCTTGCGCGGTCCTTGCAACATCCTTCCTCTCGCCTCTGTCGTGCTTTAACTTTTACCCCTCCTGTAGTTCCTGTTCCTCTTCACCACCTCCCTCTTTCTGTCCGGTTATCTCGCTTACAGGATTCTCTTTCCATTCGGGTTTCTAATGTTTCTCCTCGTGTTGTTCCTTCTTTGCCCCCGTGGAGAGTCCCCCTTCCGCAGTTTTGTACATCCTTGACCCGCGTCACTAAAGCTTTTACCTCTCCTACGGTTCTAAAACGCCTTTTCCTTGAACACTTTTCTTCTCACTCCCGCTCCGTTTCTGTCTTCACCGATGGGTCTAAGTCTGCGGATGGTGTTGGCTACTCTGTTGTTTTTCCTGATCGCACTTATATGTGTCGCTTACCTCCGGAGACTAGCATCTTTACGGCGGAGCTTTACGCTATTCTCTATGCTCTTCGTCTCCTGCTTTCTCGTTGTCAGTCTTCCTTTGTGGTAGTTGTTGACTCTCGTAGTGCCCTCATGGCGCTCGGGTCCTTTAATCCGGTTCATCCAGTAGTTGTCGAGATCCAGCATTGGCTGTTTCTTGTTCACAGTAAGTTTAAGTCGGTTGAGTTTTGTTGGGTTCCCAGCCATATTGGCGTGTCTTTCAATGAGCGTGCGGATGCTGCCGCCAAGGAAGCTGTCCGCTCTTGTCCCATCTCTCGTAAAGGTATTCCATATTCCGACTTTTACCCGGTTATCCATTCCTCCATCCTTACCCGTTGGCAGGCTTCTTGGTCGTCTGTTACTGGTAACAAACTCCGTACTCTGAAAGTTGTGTTTCCTCGTGGCCGTCCTCCTATCACCGTAACCGGCGATGGGAAACTGCTCTGGCGAGGTTGCGTATTGGCCATACTCGCTTAACCCATGGTCACTTGATGGAGCGCCGCCCTGCTCCTTATTGTCCTAATTGCATTGTCCCTCTTACGGTCGTGCATGTCCTTCTTGAATGTCCTGACTTCCGGGACGAGCGTGTGTCTTGCTTTCCGACCGCCCCTCGCGGTCACCTGTCCCTCGATAGAATTCTTGGTGACTCTGATACTTTTGATATCGTTCGCCTTATGCGTTTTTGTTCTCGTATTGGCATCCTTGGTGATATTTAGCGCCCTCTGATTATTCCGCACATTTGATGGTGCTACATAGCCTTCCCGGTTTGGTGCCTTCTTTTGATAATTACTTATTTAATACTTTCTTCATATGAAAGCTTCTAATTTGGGAATTAACTAGTCATCCTACGCTGGACACGTTCAATGTGAATTAATATCCATTCTATAATATGGCGACCAAAACTGAACTGCATAATTAAATGGGGCTAACAGAGCAAGATAGCTGAGAACCACACCAGGGTCATGTTACTTACGCTGCGATTAATAAATCAGAGTGTCCGATTTGCCTTATTACGAACATTCATGCATTGACTTTTGTTTTAAATTTACTAATTATAACTCCCAGATCCCTTTCGCAATCCGACTTCGCAATCTCAACACCATCTAGCTCGTATCTTGTAACTCTATCATCATTACTTAGCCTCAGAACTTTACATTTATCAGCATTAAACTGCATCTGCCAGTCCTTTGACCATTTCAAAACCCTATCTAGATCAACTTGAAGTGATAGTGAGTCCTCCTCTGAATTAATTTCCCTACCGATTTTCGTATCATCGGCAAATTTGCAAATGTTGCTACTCAAACTGAATCTAATTATTTATATATATTATAAACAACAGAGGTCCCAGGACAGAGCCTTGAGGCACTCCACTTACAACATTTTCCCACTCTGACTTGACTCCATTTATACTAACTCTCTGTTTCTTTGGTATAGCAATGCCCTAATCCAGCTTAATATAGCACCCCCAATACCATGAGCCTCTATCTTTTTAATCAGTCTTTCATGTGGCACTGTGTCAAAAGCTTTGCTAAAGTCAAGGTACACAACATCACAATCCTTACCACTATCAACTGCCTCAACTATGCTAAAATAAAAAGATAACAAATTTGTTAAACATGAATGGCCATTTTAAAAACCATGTTGTGACTCAATTATTAATTTATGTTTTCAAGATGAAGACGAATTTTATTTGCTATTATAGATTCGAGTAACTTTCCTACAATAGACGTTAGGCTAATTGGTCGATAGTTAGACGCAAGTGATCTATCTCCTTTCTTAAAAACTGGTATCACATTAGCAACTTTCCAAAACTCTGGCACTCTGCCTGACTCTATTGATTTATTAAATATGATTGACAGGGGTCACAAAGCTCCTCTTTGCATTCTTTTAGCACTCTGGCAAACACTTCATCCGGTCCTGGGATTTGTTTGGTTTGAGTTTTACTATTTGTTTAAGAACATCCTCCCTGGTAACTGCTAAACTCGTCAACCTTCCTCGTCCCCAACCACATAGACTTGTTCGGGTGAAGGCATATTGTTAAGTTCCTCTTTAGTAAATACAGATACAAAATATTTATTAAAAATACTGCTCA
>WNGS01169498.1:66918550-66934557 GCA_020271785.1 Procambarus virginalis
AGTTGCAGAAATGTCGACAAACACTAATGACATTACTGCAGATGGGACAACACCGCTGGAAAGGCTTCTTCTGGCCTGTAAATACAGTAAAGATAATCTGGGCAATCATAAAAAGAGTAAAATGTTTAAAATATAATACAGTGGTACAAAAAACACAGTAGCAGCATAATGAAAGAGCACAAAGCAGTACAGTGCTACAGAAGACTGAGCAGAGAATTGTGATTGTATTATTGAGAACCTGTACAGCACCAGATTTTATTAATTACACAAGAAAACCAAATTTAATATGTTTAAATAACAGAAGAACAATCTGGAATTTTCAATGTAAATCAAAATTGCAATTTGTGAACTGCAGATGCTTCAGATGTCAGATTTGGGCATCACAAAGATGGCTGCCATCGCCCAGTGAGGTGCGGAGTCTGCAGCCAGCCCCATGACAAAAATATGCATTGATAAATACAAGGCAAACCACCCTGTTCAGGCAGAGTGCCCAAATTGCTCCAAGGCACATCACGCCTGGAACTAGAAATGCCCTGAAAGGCTCAAAAGGCTTCAAACAAACCCCACCACGCCTACAGCAGAGCCGAAGCCCCCACCAAAATTAATACCAGCTCCCCTGCCCACTAAAACCGCGTGGGGTCTACCCATTCAGGAAGAGGAGGCACACGGCCCTTCACCATCGGCCATGGTGAAGGGTGTGAAGACCACCGTACAGGACAAAAAGAAAGATGGAGGACACAAGAATCATGTTCAAAGCAGTCGCCTTCCCATTTCATCCAGTAAGCACACTGGGACCAATAGGAGAAACAATTCCAATGTCAAAGTTACCACTGAGAAGGGTCTAAAAGCTATTAGGCCCCAAACCTGCACAGCATTAAATAGTGCTCCCACGGAACTGGACGCTCTCTGGCCAATGCTCAAAACTTTGGTCACAGAGTTGATCGAAAGTCTGCTGTCATCACATGGAATCAAGCAAACCACAGAGACTCTGAAGACAATTGAGCACAAGCTCAAGGAGATTCGAAAATGTAATATCTTCACCTTCAAGACAGCAGGGCAGGAGACACCCCCATAAAAACAGATAGAGTCCAGCTCGTCGGAAAGCGACATTGATGAGTCAATTTCAGGTCCACTAAGAAACCTATACACCAATTGCAACTTCCATGGCGTGTTCATCAGACTCCATGGATACCACGGAATTATCAGCAAATTCCAAGAACCTAGAGGTCTAAAGATCCTGCAATGGAATGCACAAGGACTGTGCACTAAATTGCAACACTTGCAATGCATAGCAGTAACCAAGGGCATAGACATCCTGATACTACAGGAGAGCTTGCTTCGAGCCGGATTAGAACCTAAAATCTGAGGCTATCGAGGCTTCTTCCTTCCATGGATCAATGGGCAATCCAGGGGATGTGCAATCTATAAAATGTGACCTGATCTCCAAGTCCATAACCAGCCCACCCGATTGTGGAGCAGGGACAGAGGTAATGGGAGTAACCATTGAGCTAAGACACGTCAAACTTGAAGTGTTTAATGTGTACATTAAACACTTCAAAAGTGTTTGGGTGGGGGTGAGGACAGGTTGACGAGTTGAGCAGTTACCAGGGAGGATGTTCTTAAATAGTAAAACTCAAACCAAACAAATCCCCAGGGCCGGATGAAGTGTTTGCCAGGGTGCTGAAAGAATGCAAAGAGGAGCTTTGTGACCCACTGTCAATCATATTTAATAAATCAATAGTCAGGCAGAGTGCCAGAGTTTTGGAAAGTTGCTAATGTGATACCAGTTTTTAAGAAAGGAGAGAGATCACTTGCGTCTAACTATCGACCAATTAGCAAATAAAATTCGTCTTCATCTTGAAAAACAAATTAATAATTGAGGCGCAACATGGTTTTATAAGTGGCCGTTCATGTTTAACAAATTTGTTATCTTTTTATTCTAGCATAGTTGAGGCAATTGATAGTGGTAAGGATTGTGATGTTGTGTACCTTGACTTTAGCAAAGCTTTTGATACAGTGCCACATGAAAGACTGATTAAAAAGATAGAGGCTCATGGAATTGGGGTTGCCATATTAAGCTGGATTAGGGCATGGCTATACCAAAGGAAACAGAGTTGGTATAAATGGAGTCAAGTCAGAGTGGGAAAATGTAAGTGGAGTGCCTCAAGGCTCTGTCTTGGGACATCTGTTGTTTATAATATATATATAAATGATTTAGATTCAGGTTTGAGTAGCAACATTTGCAAATTTGCCGATGATACGAAAATCGGTAGGGAAATTAATTCGGAGGAGGCCTCACTATCACTTCAAGCTGATCTAGATAGGGTTTTGAAATGGTCAAAGGATTGGCAGATGCAGTTTAATGCTGATAAATGTAAAGTTCTGAGGCTAGGTAACGATGACAGAGTTACAAGATACGAGCTAGATGGTGTTGAGATTGCGAAGTCGGATTGCGAAAGGGATCTGGGAGTTATGATTAGTAAGAATTTAAAACAAAAGGATCAATTCATGAATGTTCGTAATAATGCTAATCGGACACCGATTCATTAATCGCAGCGTTAGTAACAAGACACCTGGTGTAGTTCTCAAGCTACATCTTGTTCTAGTTAGGCCCCATTTAGATTATGCAGTTCAGTTTTGGTCGCCATATTATAGAACGGATATAAATTCACTTGAACGTGTCCAGCGTAGGATGACCAAGTTAATTCCCCAAATTAGAAATCTTTCATATGAAGAAAGATTAACTAAGCTTAAGTTGCATTCACTGGAAAGGCGAAGAGTTAGGGGTGACATGATAGAGGTTTACAAGTGGATGAATGGACATAAATGAGATATTAATAGGGTATTAAAAGTATCAACACAAGACAGAACACGAAACAATGGATATAAATTAGATAAGTTTAGATTTAGGAAAGACTTGGGTAAATACTGGTTCAGTAACAGGGTTGTTGATTTGTGGAACCAATTGCCGCGTAACATTGTGGAGGTGGGGTCCCTCGATTGTTTCAAGCTGGGGTTGAACATGTATATGAGCGGGATTGGGTGGTTATAAATAGGAGCTGCCTCGTATGGGCCAATAGGCCTTCTGCAGTTGCCTTTGTTTTTATGTTCTTATGTACAGGTCTCCGCATGCCGAAATGGATCTGTTATTTGGATATGCGACAACAACAAACAATCATTTGTGGAGATTTTAATGCCCATCATCGATTGGCACTAGGCTCGAACACAACAAACGAAGCCGGCATTCACATTGCACATCTACTAGACCAGCTTCCAGAAATACAAATCCTAAACAAGAATGAACCTACCCACATCCAAGGAGGTAGTTAGACCTAACCTTCGTTTCAGCCTCCTTAAGAGATGTAGCGACATGGTCAGTTGAGCCCACAATCACAAGCGACCACTATGGGGTCCAAATTGATCTTAAGTTAGACCTACCCACTCCACCTCCATCTGAAGCCTGGAACTTTGCTTTAGCAAACTGGGACCGATTTCAAAACTTCATTTCAGAGTGGCATAGAAACTATGATCTTCCCGGAGATATTATTCAGGCAGAACAAGAATGTGTCAAAACGATTCAAAGTGCAGCCAACCACTCGATCCCACTGAAAAAACAGTCCACCGGACACCATAAAGATCATTGGTACTATTGCGAACGTGTCAAAGAACTCAACCATAGACTCAACAGAACAAGAAAGCTATACAAAAAGCATCCATGTGACCGCAACAGGACCTTACTTTGTGAGGTCAAGGAACATGTACATCGAGAGACCAGACTAATAAAAGAACAAAAGTGGCTGGAATGGTGTTCACACCTGAATGAACACACCTCTCTTTGAGAGATGTGGCAGCAAATCCACCGAGCCAAAGGGAATAAAACATCTAAAGCCCCACACCCTAAGGATCCTCAACAGGAAGCCGAAGTACTGGCAACCAGGTTTGCAGAGAGAGAGCAGCCAGCAATCAACTTCCACCAGATGTATTAGCAGTACAGACCGGACTATAGGAAGAACGGTGGCACAGAATCCTTACAGCATGTGAGGAAGTCTGACACAAATGCTCCCTTCACACTGGATGAGCTCAATCGGGCTAAGAAAAACTCCAAGGATACATCCCCTGGAGCAGACAAAATAACCTATAAAATGATTAGAAACCTCGGCCCAGAGGGAGACGCTGCATACCTAAGGTTAATTAATTTAGCCTGGACTTCTCAAACTAGACCTCCAGCTTGGAATAGAGCAGACATGGTGCCAATCCCAAAACCCAAAGATCCAGCTAATTCCAGGCCAATCTCTCTCCAAAGCTGTGCAGTCAAGACGGCTGACAGAATGGCACTCAACAGACTGGAGTGGAAAATGCCTAAACTGCACCATGATATGTATGCCTATAGAAGAGGGGTTGGCACAGTGGAATGTATTACAACTCTGTTAGCCCACTTGAATGACAGACCAGGAATGCTGATATGTGGTAAGGTGCCACATGAAAGACTGATTAAAAAAAAAATAGAGGCTCATGGTATTGGAGGTGCTATATTAAGTTGGATTAGGGCATAGCTATTACCAAAGGAAACAGTTAGTATAAGTGGGGTTAAGTCAGAGTGGGAAAATGTTGTAAGTGGAGTACCTCAGGGCTCTGTCCTGGGACCTCTGTTATTTATAATATATATCAATGATTTAGATTCAGGTTTGAGTAGCAACATTTGCAAATTTGCCGATGATACAATAATTGGCAGGGACATTAACACGGAAGAAGACTCGCTATCACTTCAAGTTGATCTAAATAGGGTTTTGAAATGGTCAAAGGATTGGCAGATGCAGTTTAATGCTGATAAATGTAAAGTTTTGAGGCTAGGTAATGATGATAGAGTTACAAGATACGAGCTAGATGGTGTCGAGATTGCGAAGTCGAATTGCGAAAGGGATCTGGGAGTTATGATAAGTAAGAATTTAAAACAAAAGGATCAATGCATGAATGTTCGTAATAAGGCAAATAGGACACTGGGAATTATTAATCGAAGCGTTAGTAACAAGACACCTGGTGGTGTTCTTCAGCTATATCTTGCTCTGGTTAGGCCCCATTTAGATTATGCAGTTCAGTTTTGGTCGCTGTACTATAGAATGGATATAAATTCACTTGAATGTGTCCAGCGTAGGATGACTAAGTTAATTCCCCAAATTAGAAATCTTTCGTATGAAGAAAGATTAACAAAGCTTAAATTGCATTCACTGGAAAAGCAAAGAGTTAGGGGTGATATGATAGAGGTTTACAAGTGGATGAATGGACATAAATGAGATATTAATAGGGTATTAAAAGTATCAACACAAGACAGAACACGAAACAATGGGTATAAATTGGATAAGTTTAGATTTAGGAAAGACTTGGGTAAATACTGGTTCGGTAACAGGGTTGTCGATTTGTGGAAGCAATTACCGCGTAACGTGGTGGAGGTGGGGTCCCTCGATTGTTTCAAGCGCGGGTTGGACAAGTACATGAGTGGGATTGGGTGGTTATAGATAGGAGCTGCCTCGTATGGGCCAATAGGCCTTCTGCAGTTACCTTTGTTCTTATGTTTTTATATTCCTGGACCTCGAAAAAACCTTTGAACTGGCTAGCGCCCCAGCTATTCTCTCATTGACAAAGAGGTCAGAGGCAACCTGCTCTCCTGGACCAAAAACTGTCTCATAAACGGAGAAGCAAGAGTAAAACTTCATGGCACAGTCTCCGAGGACAAAATAAATGAAAATGGTACACCGCAAGGAGGTATTCTCAGCCCTCTTCTCTTCAACTGTTTAATGGAAAGAATAATGAGGTTGAAACTTCCACATCACTGCAGGCTGCTAAACTACGTGGACGACTTTGTCATCATCATAAAAGGAAGGGATGTGGCGCGCCTTGCACCCAAATGCTTAGACTGCATCAGTAAAGAGGCAAAACAGATTGGGATCAAAGTCAAAAGCCATGCCTATAAAAATAGCGAAGCCCAACATCCAACTCACAGTACAGGGTCAACCAATCGAATGGGTGAACACCTTTCAGTACCTAGGAATAATCCTAGACACACACATGAATTTTAATGCTGAGGTCACTTACTTGAGAGAGCGAACTGCGGCCAGGACGGCAATCCTCAGGTCGCTAACCTCCCTCTCTGGAGGAGCCAATCTGCAAGTCCTTCGCACATACTATGTACAGGCAGTCAGATCAGTGATCGATTATGCCGCACCTGCACTCACAAATCTATCACACCAACAGTGGAAAAAGCTTGAAGTTGCCCAAAACAATGCTATGAGAGCCGCACTGGGAGCCCCCATGTGGACCAGGCTTGAAACTCTTAGACTGGAGACGGGTTTGCCCTCTCTACAGGAAAGAATATCTCAAAGGACTGCTACAATTATCGGTAAGATAATTATTTCTTCTGATCCAATCCAGTACAGCAGGCCTTGGTGGTTGGACTAGGCCAAAACAATGGAACGTTTCGGTCCGTCCTGGACCATTCTCAAGTCGCTTCATTCAAGCGAACCATTCAAGTCGGACCATTCAAGCGACTTGATAATGGTCCAGGACGGACCGAAACGTCGTCGTCCCTTCAACTTCTAGTGTGTGGTCTGGTCAACTTACTTCAGCCACGTTATTGTGACTTATCGCCTGCAAAACAATGGAAACTCTTGGGCTGCAAGAGCAGGAAAAGGCCTAAACAGACTACATTTAAAAAACATGATTCTTGATAGAGAGGGTGATCATCCACACCCAAATTACACTCTTTCTGCACCGTGGCAAGAGCCTACTTTCAAAATAGTAATAGAAAGTCTCCCAATGAAAAAGGCTGCCTATGATCCGACAATCCTAAGGCGCATAATAGAAGAGCAAATGTATAGCATAGCAGTAGCAGGAGCCACCCACATCTTCACAGACGGATCGGTGGACACAGAATATGAGAGTGCTGGTGCTGCTCTTTGCACGGCCAACATACAGGCATACTAGAGACTGGGAGGGCTAGTATCATCAACCCAAACTGAGCTGTTTGCCATTCAACAGGCATTCGCATATGTGATTGCACAAAACACTCAAAATGCAATCATACACACAGACTCAAAAGCTGCACTTCAAATACTAGGACAAAAACAGTGGAAAGATAACGTGGAAATAATTACCACCATTTTGTATCTTGGAGCAGTCGCTAAAGGCAAAGGACTCAACATAACCTTGAACTGGATCCCATCCCATATTGGAATCCCATTAAATGAGAAAGCTGATGAAATTGCTAAACTGGCAACTCGTCTTCCAGTGATGGATAAAACAATTCAACCCAGCCTAGAGAACAAAAAACATCACCAAAAAACTCTCACACCTCAACAAAGCCTACCTATACCAGAGAATAACTGAAGGTTTGCCCTCTGCAACATGGTATCTTCAGGCAACCAAATTATAAAGGTTAAATATACCAAAAGGAATCCACAGGGAAATAGCAGTTAGGTTATATAAACTACGTCTAGGTTACAGATGCAACTGGGAGATTGGTGAACCCAGAGAGAGTGCATCTTCTGCCAAACTCACAGAAAAGCCATTACTTCACTATCTTCTGGAATGTGAAGCAACCAATGACCTTAGAAGAGCTTTAAGAGTTCCTGAATCTTGCAGTGGCCACCCTGAAGCCATCAACACAGCCACTCTCCTGGTTAACAAAGGTGTCTAGCAGCTGGACACCCTCATAAAGACTGAAGCAGTATCCTCCCCCGCGATAACAGCTTGATGATTAAATGCAACCTCAGAATACTGAAAAGAATTACTGAAAAAAAAAAATTGTACCACTTACGGGCTATAGGTCTGCCTAGCTGTCGTGGCGAGCGGACGTGTCCGCTGCTCGCTCCAGGCTGTTTTGGTGCTTGTTGCCAGTTTTGGCCGTTTGGGGGCGTGTGTCTCTTGCTCGCCTGTGCTGACGTGGACTTGCACGATGGGGGTCCCCCTCCCACCAATACTGCGGGCTCAGTCTGTGGGCTTGGAATTTTCCTGCAGGGCTGGGTACCCGGAGATCGCGCGGGTGTGTGAGCAGCTGGACATTTCTGTGATGGACATATACGGCGTCGAGCTGGTAACGGCCCGTCGTGTGATTATTAAGTTCTCAGCTGAGTTGGCGTACCGCGATTTTCTCCGTCGCTACGAGGGGCGGACATTCCCTCAGCCGGATGGTGCGGGCACTGTTTCCATCTCTGATCGGAGTAGTGCCCTCACCTACGTCAGCGTGCATGGGGCTCCATTGGACTTTCCGGAGGGTCTGCTCCGGCGGTACTTCGGCCGTTTTGGCGCCGTCGTTAGTGTGCGGGTGAATGTGGTATCTTCGAGCCCACTTAAGGGTGCGAGGACGAACATTCGCACCCTGGTCATGAGGCTCTGGGAGGATATTCCGTCCTTTGTGCGCTTGATGGGGTACACAGTTCGTGTGTTTTACGCCCGCCAGCCTCGGACGTGTTATCGTTGTGGCCTGTTGGGCCATCAGGCTGCTGACTGTTCTGCGCCGGCCGCTGCCCCTGTGAACCTCTTCAGTGTGGAGGATTTTCCTCCGCTTCCTGTGGAGGAGGTTTCTGTGGCTATGGACGACTCTCCAGCCGCGGATATGCCCCTTGTGTCGCCTGATGCGCCCCCCGTGTCGCCTGATGCGCCCGCTGTGGTGATGGCTTCTCCTCCGGAGGTTGTGACATCGCCTGGTGATCATCCTGCTCCGCCTGGTGTCTCGGATTCTTCGGCCGTCTCTCTGCTCGAATCCCCCGTCTTCCTCTGCTGCATTTGGCCCTGTCCCTGGCCCTGCACCCTCGACGTCTGTTCCGGCTGTGCTGGGTGCTGGGGTGGTTCCGGCGCTTCCCCATGTGTCTGGCCTGGTGCCCCATGTGGTTGAGGATGCTGCAGTACTGCGGCGTGCGTCGGTTCGCCCGGCTTGTGTTGAGCGTGTGTCTGAGTCGACCTCCGGGTCTGAGGATGTGCAGCCCGTGCCTAAGCGTTCCCGGCTTTCGTCGTCTGCGTGGGCGGACGTTGGCGAATTCGGCGTTTGTGTGAGTCTGCAGGCGACAGCGGGGTGGCTACGGCTGCAGTGCGTACTACAGTGGAGGTGCATTTGCCGGAGGATGCCCGTGACGGTCTTTCGGCCTCCACTTCCGATCTCGTGGCTGCGGTTCCTGCTTCGGGTGCATCGCCTGCCTCGGATGGTTCCGGTTCTTCGTGGGGGGTGGTACCCCCTGCTGAGATCCGTGGTGAGCGGGGTGACCTTGTGCTGTTTAAAAAAACTGCTCGCTCTGGAGATTCTGTGCCTCTTGCCTCGGTCCCCGGCTCCTCGACTGCGGTTTCGCCGCCTCTTCCTTCTGCGGCCGTATCTTCAGTCTCGGTGGAGGCATTGCCTTCTTGTCGTTTGTCCCCTGCTCCTGTGCGTCCGGTAACGCGGCTGTCTCGGCAGCCCTCGTACGCTTCATCGGTGTCGTCTGCTACGTCGGAGGGCGTGGCTTGTGGTCCCCAGCCTCGTTATGCGACTGCCTTTGACCTTCGGAGGTACCCGTGTCCGCCTGATCTGGAGATTCCAGAGTTTAGGGGTCGTCGCCCCACCGACAAGGAGTAACTGATTTGGGGGGGGGGGCTCTAACAGGGTGTTTCCCGTTAGGTATCTTTCTCATGAGGGGTTTGGGTTTTGCTTGATCCATGCTTCCTTTCTGTTTTGTGTTGTGGGTTATTGCCTTTAGTGTGCATGGTTGTGTGGTGTGGGTCGGGTGTATGAGTGGGTGGGGAGGGTTTGTTTTCCCGGTCCCTGCATGCTCCGGTTTGTGCAGTGTGCGTCCGGTTCCTGTGCGTGTGTGTCTGGTTGTGGATGGTATGTTCCTTTATTATGTTTTGTGTTTTTTTTTTGTTTCATGATGTTTGTTTGTGCACTTGTTTATGGCGTGCTGAGTGCCCTTCAGGCTTTTGGCGTGTATATTTTTTGTTTTGTTTTTTATTTCCTGTCTTATAATTGTTATTATGTTTATGGTGCTTATTATTGTTATTCTTGTTATGGTTCTTATTATTGTTTTTTGTTCGTGTTGGTGCCTCTCCGTGTATGTTTACGGTGCTGGTAGCCTTGTTCTGTTCTTTACTGTTCAAGTGTCACTTCTGTGTTGTATTCCGATGTGTCTTCATTATTTGAAATTTGTTTTTGTACTTTTTGTTGACATTGGTTTTGTAACTTTTGTTTTGTGGTCGGCCCTTCCGGACGGCGTTTTTTTTTCTTGTGTTTATGTACTGATGTCCTTTATGTTTTTTGCACATGTATGCTTTCTTTGTTTTTTCTATGGTTTTTGGTTGTTTTATTGTATTAGCATGCTTGCATGTAAAAAAAAAAAAAAAAAAAAAAAAAAAACTTACGGGCTATTCATTCCCGTGCCATCTCTTGGGTGGCTTAATCTTTATCAATCAATTAATTGTACAACTAGATTATATATCAAAACTTTATTGAATAATGTTAAAAAAAATATTATGTAATGAAATATTGTTTTACAGTACAAGAATAGTATATTAATAACAAGAATTATTACGATATGTGATTAACATTTGTAATTATATGTAGGATGACTATGTATTATATAAGATTATTTGACGGGATAGTAATAGTATAAGCTACTCTGTCTTTGAGAACCACTTTATTATCTCAAGTAGCTTAATTGGACATAAAGCCATATGCAGACTAAGTTACAAAAAAGTGGCTGAAGATATGATGACCATCGACATCTTACCTGAAACTACATCTAGTATCGGGCCCCTGCGAAAGGGGAGATGGAACGTTCACCGATAACAGAAATGAGCGAAATATTTAGGAATCAGTACGGCTGTTTTCGGCGAGCCACTAAGGACAGTGTAGATTGATAATCCAAAATGGATTTTTCATGGATATGAAACCAACATCAAATCATGTATCAGATGTCATCCTATCCCCACTGGATTTTGAAGCAGCCATACACAGAATGCCTATGCACTCTGCACCAGGTCATGATTCCTGGAACTATATTAATCAAGAACTGTAAACAAAAAAAAAACGCTATCGCAGGCCCTTCACATTCTTTGGAGGCAAAGCCTAGGTACTGGTGTTATCCCTGACATACTAAACTCAGCAGAGATAGCACCACTCCATAAAGGAGGAAAAAAGGCAGAGGCAAAAAATTATAGACCGATAGCGCTAACATCAATCATCATAAAAATCCGAGTGCTAAGAAATAAGATCACAAAATACATGGAATCACAGCATCTCCATAACCCCGGACAACATGGGTTCAGAACGGGGCGCTCTTGCGTGTCAGTTGCTGGACCATTATGACATGGCCTTAGATGCCATGGAAGAAACAAAATGCTGATGTAATTTACACAGATTTCGCAAAAGCCTTCGACAAAGTGACCATGGTGTTATTGCACACAAAGTGCATTTAAAAGGAATTACCGTAAAAATAGGCAGATGCATCTACAATTTCCTGATTAATAGAACCCAATGTTTAAGAGTCAACAAAATGAAATTCAGACCATCAACCGTGAAGAGCTTAGTACTGGGTACTGTGCTCAGTACTGGGTACTGTGCTCAGTACTGGGTACTGTGCTTGCCCCAGTGCTTTTCCTCATACTTATATCTGACAGACAAGGACACATTCTTTAGCACTATCGTTCTTTACAGATGTCTACTCATAAAAATCCTAGTGTCAGAGAGCGCACGGCAAACCTTCAATCAGATGTAAATCAGGTCTTGCAATGGGCTACAGAAAATAATATGGTATTTAATGAAGTTCCAGCTCTTGCACTACGGAAAAAACTAAAACAAAAGCAGAAACCATGTACAAAACGCAGTCAAATCGTAACTAGAACGAAAAGCAATGTAAAGGATTTGGGTGTACTCATGTCTGAAGACCTTACCTTTAAAGAACACAGTAAAGTAACCGTCACAACTGCAAGAAAAATGACAGTTTGGATAACGAACTTTTCAAACTTAGAGATGATATACCAATGATACTCTTTCAAGATGTTAGGTTTCTCAGAATGGAGTACTATTGCACAATGACAGCCCCTTTCCAAGTTGGAGAAATTGCTGATCTGAAGCGTGTGCAGAGATCCTTTACTGCTAGAATCCACTCAGTAAACATTTAAATTATTGGAACCGACCAAAATGCCTAAATCTGTATTCTCTTGAGCGCAGGCGGGAGAGATGCATAATAATTTACATGTGGAAAATAGTAGAGGGGCTGGTCCCAAACCTGTACTCGGAAATAACGTCACACGAGACCAGGAGGCATGGCAGGATGTGCAGAATACCCCCGTTGAAGAGCAGAGGCGAGTAGTGAAAAGTGCGACTAGAACCCCATGCGCCATCTGCCAGGTGAACCCCCCTGCGACTAGAGCACCGCGCGGGGATTTTCCCAGAAGTTGTGGCGTGTCGGACGCGTGTGAGCGTTCGGTGTTTGGGTATGTGGTCAGGGAAGACTAGGGTCATGTTTGGGGGGTAGGGAGAGTATGTAGGGCTATGTGGTATGTGCTAGAGTATGTGATGTGGATATGTTGTTAAGAGTAAATGAACATGTCTGTTTGTTTTCCGTAGACTTAATCATGTGCATACATAATAGTCTTTATTAAAAATGACTATGTATTGATATGTAGAGGCTATGTGCTAGAGTATGAGGTTGGCTCTAGAAGGCCCAACATATGTTGATGTGGTAGGGGAGGGACAGGGGTGAGGGAGGGAGGGTGAGGGAGGGGGTGAGGGGAGCTTCCCCTCGGCGTGAGTGTGTTTAGAGCCATTTGTGGTTTGTGGTTTTTGACAGCTTCCGTTTAGGTAGCACTTGAGAGAGTGTCATGTTGGGTAGGGGATGGAAGCTATGTGTATGTAGGAGTATGTAGGCTATGTTGTGAAGGGAGAGGGGAGCAGTGAGTTAGGATGAGAGAAGGAGGGGAAAGTGAGGGGACAGGCGGAGCCATTATTTTGACTTTTTCCCACCCAACGCAGCTGTTGGTGATCCATGGCGTCCATTAGTTGGGTCATACACGGGCAGGAAGTGCTAACTGAAGAGTATTTCCAAGTAGTGGTGTGATCATATCTTCCTCTCCCCTACCTTCTAGAGGGGACACCCCTCCCCCTTGCCTCCCTTACCTTTTAGAGTGGGGAACCCCTCTCCCTCCCCTCCCTTACCATCTAGAGTGGTACGGACCAGGTCCACATACCATCACATCGACCTGAGAAGTGTCACCACATATACATCACTTAGTAACTCAAAGTCAGTAGGTTAGCGTTTACTGAAAGAGGGAAACTTTTTTTTGGCGGAGGCGAGTCTTCCGACCCGGCTTGCCTCTGTAAAGGTTGACACATGACTGAGGCTAAATGAGTTGAGACCGCACACCTTAGCCAACCGCTCCCTCCCCTCACACTTGACATCCGCAAGTTAACAGCTTACACACTTTCTCGCTATAAAGAATAATAAATAAATAGTTAGGAGAAGTAAACCACTTGTATTTTAATGTGGTCATCATGGTAACATCATTCTTTGCTCAAATAGCATTTTTAAGAGTAACGAGAGTCATAAGGTGATCTTCAATCTTATTATTTTTATAACAAATCATAATTTTTTTTTTTGTAAACACAACTGCATGGGATACACATAGCAGTCAGTGGTCTCTCTCTCTCTCTCTCTCTCTCCCCATTATATGTGGAGTTACACAATGTGTTAAGAACTACCTACGTGATGCTAAACAATCCAATCTCACACAAGGTAGTCATATGGGTCAAGGACTAAACCCTCAATTCATTTTTATCTAAACAAGTTACAATCATGCAGACGACAGCTCACAAGCCCTTTACCTTGACTAGTCAGCATCTGTCAATTCTGACTGGTTAGCTCCGTCCGGCGTAGCAGCTGACTGCGCAGTGTCACCCAGTCATTGACGCGCGAGTCGTGATCACTACCTACAGATTTTGTTAACTATGATCCCAACATCAGCTGTCTCAATAAATATCATTGAAATGTAAGCATGTTTTTCTCAATCTCCATCACCACTTCTTCCTACACCGTTACTGCAGACCTTGTAACACACAACGTCACACACCATTCATTCTCTATCCCTTAGGTGAGCAATGTTCCCCACATACAAATTCCAACACAGAATGTTCAAGACTCCTGAATGAGTGAAACATCAAGCCGTCTCGTTAGGGTCTAACCTTCATGCTGGTTTGAGGCGTAGTGAGATGGGCGAGGTACTGGGATGAGCCTACCCTCACCCCATCCACCCCACCATTCCCCCATCCCCACTCCCACCCCCTTTTCCAAGCCCAAACCATCAAGCATCGCTTCACCCTTCCCAGACCGGATGTTCTGTGCAAAGCCTTTAGTATTATTTCTAATCATATGTGTAACCTTGTATCACAACGTGACCAACATGGTATCGTCATTCTTTGCTCAATAGCATTTTTTTCTTTTTAAAGTAGTGAGTCATAAGGTGGACTTCAATCTCATTATTTTTATAACAAATCATAATTTTTTTTTGTAAACACATCTGCATGGGATACACATAGCAGTCAGTCAGTGGTCTCTCCCTCTCTCTCTCTCTATTCAGATCATTTAATAGTTGGGAAAAGTATCATCAATTCCTTTCTCCTGCTGCCGCTGTTCACGTATCTTTTTCATTTCACTTGACTGACAGCACACCAGAGGATGGAAGACTAATGTCAATTTTCAAGCCCCCCCATCTCACACCCTTATAACCCTACAACGTAACATGACCAACATGATGACGTCGTTCTCTGCCCAAATATCATTAATGTAACGTGACCAACATGGTAACATCATTCTTTGCCCAAATATCCTTTTAAGAGTAACGAGCAACTTTCGGTCAGATGTCTGAATATTGAAATGTGAACCGTGTTAAATTGACTTGTTCATTATCCACGAGTTCAAGCTGCCTTGAACTCGGACCTACATTATCCAAAACAAACTTTCCGCTATCTAAATAAATAAAATTTTAAAATGTGCGCGTGTCTACTCATTCCATCTCGTCAGGGTCGGACCTTGTGTCTTCCCCTAGCACGAGTTTTTTTTCACTAACCATCGTCCTTCGCGCTTATCAGCCATTAGTGATCGTTGGTTCCAGCAGAAAAAAAACATTGTCTGCTGACAGTGTGACAGTTTAGCCCTCTGTAACTCATTGTAACGCAAATCATCTTTCTGCAATCCAAATAACATTATATCGTTACGTATCGCGTTTTACTGAATGAGGGAAACATTTTACATCTTAATAGGTGTCTCGAGTAAATGAGCGAACGAGCATTCTAGCGGTACACCTCTAAGTGTGACAGACGTCTGGCCAGCTGTGGCCGACGCACACATGCTCTTATGTCGGCTAACCTACACTCACATCCGACGACACATGCTATCACATCCATCACACATTATTTCCTTAACCATGTAGTCTCACTCTACATTTCTCCTAGCTTCTACCATCACTCAGTAACTCAGTAAGTCAAACAGCAAAGCGGACTGAAGACTAATATGTTATGGGATAGACTGCTTCACTCTAGTTGAGTCATTAGTGAAATACACGGCTTCAGTTTGGTGTGACATAGCATCTAGCTCACCAGAGGATGGAACACTAATGTCAATTTTCGAACCCCATCACACTCACCTTTATAACTTTGTAACGTAACATGACCAACACGATGTCATCGTTCTTTGCCCAAATATTATTAATGTAGTGTGACCAACATGTTAACATCGTTCATTGCCTAAATATCATTTTAAGAGTAAGTAACTTTCTGTCCGAATATCATATTGATATGTGAACCCCATTTAGCCAAACACAATATCTCCTTTACATCTCATACCATATAATATTACTGTACCAGTTTTTAGCCCCTGTAACACATTGTAACGTAACGTGGAAATCAACTTTTCTGTTGACCAATTAGCATTATTGAAAATGTAAACCATGTTTAGTCATTACATCCAAAACAAAGTAAAATATTACCACAGCCC
>WNGS01169498.1:66934657-67041617 GCA_020271785.1 Procambarus virginalis
AAGGTGGCTGGAAGGCTTCTGTGCTGGCTAGGGTTCGAGTCTCCTGGTGGGAAAGTGTTCTATAGTTGAATAACTACTCTCGCGTGTTTAGGCGAGTTGGGCATTAAGCATAGACACAGTGTATTCCCATATTCAACAGGGACTTGATGAAAAAACGTAAATTTGACCCCTCACTAGCTCTGGTGCTCTTGGGAGGTGGTGATCTTTGGAGTGTTGAAATGCCCCAAAATTACCATCTCTTTTAAGGGTCTGAGCGTGGTGTAGTGGGTTAAGGCGTTACCTGTCATGCCAGGTGGCTGGAAGGCTTCTGTGCTGGCTAGGGTTCGAGTCTCCTGGTGGGAAAGTGTTCTATAGTTGAATAACTACTCTCGCGTGTTTAGGCGAGTTGGGCATTAAGCATAGACACAGTGTATTCCCATATTCAACAGGGACTTGATGAAAAAACGTAAATTTGACCCCTCACTAGCTCTGGTGCTCTTGGGAGGTGGTGATCTTTGGAGTGTTGAAATGCCCCAAAATTACCATCTCTTTTAAGGGTCTGAGCGTGGTGTAGTGGGTTAAGGCGTTACCTGTCATGCCAGGTGGCTGGAAGGCTTCTGTGCTGGCTAGGGTTCGAGTCTCCTGGTGGGAAAGTGTTCTATAGTTGAATAACTACTCTCGCGTGTTTAGGCGAGTTGGGCATTAAGCATAGACACAGTGTATTCCCATATTCAACAGGGACTTGATGAAAAAACGTAAATTTGACCCCTCACTAGCTCTGGTGCTCTTGGGAGGTGGTGATCTTTGGAGTGTTGAAATGCCCCAAAATTACCATCTCTTTTAAGGGTCTGAGCGTGGTGTAGTGGGTTAAGGCGTTACCTGTCATGCCAGGTGGCTGGAAGGCTTCTGTGCTGGCTAGGGTTCGAGTCTCCTGGTGGGAAAGTGTTCTATAGTTGAATAACTACTCTCGCGTGTTTAGGCGAGTTGGGCATTAAGCATAGACACAGTGTATTCCCATATTCAACAGGGACTTGATGAAAAAACGTAAATTTGACCCCTCACTAGCTCTGGTGCTCTTGGGAGGTGGTGATCTTTGGAGTGTTGAAATGCCCCAAAATTACCATCTCTTTTAAGGGTCTGAGAGCGTGGTGTAGTGGGTTAAGGCGTTACCTGTCATGCCAGGTGGCTGGAAGGCTTCTGTGCTGGCTAGGGTTCGAGTCTCCTGGTGGGAAAGTGTTCTATAGTTGAATAACTACTCTCGCGTGTTTAGGCGAGTTGGGCATTAAGCATAGACACAGTGTATTCCCATATTCAACAGGGACTTGATGAAAAAACGTAAATTTGACCCCTCACTAGCTCTGGTGCTCTTGGGAGGTGGTGATCTTTGGAGTGTTGAAATGCCCCAAATTACCATCTCTTTTAAGGGTCTGAGCGTGGTGTAGTGGGTTAAGGCGTTACCTGTCATGCCAGGTGGCTGGAAGGCTTCTGTGCTGGCTAGGGTTCGAGTCTCCTGGTGGGAAAGTGTTCTATAGTTGAATAACTACTCTCGCGTGTTTAGGCGAGTTGGGCATTAAGCATAGACACAGTGTATTCCCATATTCAACAGGGACTTGATGAAAAAACGTAAATTTGACCCCTCACTAGCTCTGGTGCTCTTGGGAGGTGGTGATCTTTGGAGTGTTGAAATGCCCCAAAATTACCATCTCTTTTAAGGGTCTGAGCGTGGTGTAGTGGGTTAAGGCGTTACCTGTCATGCCAGGTGGCTGGAAGGCTTCTGTGCTGGCTAGGGTTCGAGTCTCCTGGTGGGAAAGTGTTCTATAGTTGAATAACTACTCTCGCGTGTTTAGGCGAGTTGGGCATTAAGCATAGACACAGTGTATTCCCATATTCAACAGGGACTTGATGAAAAAACGTAAATTTGACCCCTCACTAGCTCTGGTGCTCTTGGGAGGTGGTGATCTTTGGAGTGTTGAAATGCCCCAAAATTACCATCTCTTTTAAGGGTCTGAGCGTGGTGTAGTGGGTTAAGGCGTTACCTGTCATGCCAGGTGGCTGGAAGGCTTCTGTGCTGGCTAGGGTTCGAGTCTCCTGGTGGGAAAGTGTTCTATAGTTGAATAACTACTCTCGCGTGTTTAGGCGAGTTGGGCATTAAGCATAGACACAGTGTATTCCCATATTCAACAGGGACTTGATGAAAAAACGTAAATTTGACCCCTCACTAGCTCTGGTGCTCTTGGGAGGTGGTGATCTTTGGAGTGTTGAAATGCCCCAAAATTACCATCTCTTTTAAGGGTCTGAGCGTGGTGTAGTGGGTTAAGGCGTTACCTGTCATGCCAGGTGGCTGGAAGGCTTCTGTGCTGGCTAGGGTTCGAGTCTCCTGGTGGGAAAGTGTTCTATAGTTGAATAACTACTCTCGCGTGTTTAGGCGAGTTGGGCATTAAGCATAGACACAGTGTATTCCCATATTCAACAGGGACTTGATGAAAAAACGTAAATTTGACCCCTCACTAGCTCTGGTGCTCTTGGGAGGTGGTGATCTTTGGAGTGTTGAAATGCCCCAAAATTACCATCTCTTTTAAGGGTCTGAGCGTGGTGTAGTGGGTTAAGGCGTTACCTGTCATGCCAGGTGGCTGGAAGGCTTCTGTGCTGGCTAGGGTTCGAGTCTCCTGGTGGGAAAGTGTTCTATAGTTGAATAACTACTCTCGCGTGTTTAGGCGAGTTGGGCATTAAGCATAGACACAGTGTATTCCCATATTCAACAGGGACTTGATGAAAAAACGTAAATTTGACCCCTCACTAGCTCTGGTGCTCTTGGGAGGTGGTGATCTTTGGAGTGTTGAAATGCCCCAAAATTACCATCTCTTTTAAGGGTCTGAGCGTGGTGTAGTGGGTTAAGGCGTTACCTGTCATGCCAGGTGGCTGGAAGGCTTCTGTGCTGGCTAGGGTTCGAGTCTCCTGGTGGGAAAGTGTTCTATAGTTGAATAACTACTCTCGCGTGTTTAGGCGAGTTGGGCATTAAGCATAGACACAGTGTATTCCCATATTCAACAGGGACTTGATGAAAAAACGTAAATTTGACCCCTCACTAGCTCTGGTGCTCTTGGGAGGTGGTGATCTTTGGAGTGTTGAAATGCCCCAAAATTACCATCTCTTTTAAGGGTCTGAGCGTGGTGTAGTGGGTTAAGGCGTTACCTGTCATGCCAGGTGGCTGGAAGGCTTCTGTGCTGGCTAGGGTTCGAGTCTCCTGGTGGGAAAGTGTTCTATAGTTGAATAACTACTCTCGCGTGTTTAGGCGAGTTGGGCATTAAGCATAGACACAGTGTATTCCCATATTCAACAGGGACTTGATGAAAAAACGTAAATTTGACCCCTCACTAGCTCTGGTGCTCTTGGGAGGTGGTGATCTTTGGAGTGTTGAAATGCCCCAAAATTACCATCTCTTTTAAGGGTCTGAGCGTGGTGTAGTGGGTTAAGGCGTTACCTGTCATGCCAGGTGGCTGGAAGGCTTCTGTGCTGGCTAGGGTTCGAGTCTCCTGGTGGGAAAGTGTTCTATAGTTGAATAACTACTCTCGCGTGTTTAGGCGAGTTGGGCATTAAGCATAGACACAGTGTATTCCCATATTCAACAGGGACTTGATGAAAAAACGTAAATTTGACCCCTCACTAGCTCTGGTGCTCTTGGGAGGTGGTGATCTTTGGAGTGTTGAAATGCCCCAAAATTACCATCTCTTTTAAGGGTCTGAGCGTGGTGTAGTGGGTTAAGGCGTTACCTGTCATGCCAGGTGGCTGGAAGGCTTCTGTGCTGGCTAGGGTTCGAGTCTCCTGGTGGGAAAGTGTTCTATAGTTGAATAACTACTCTCGCGTGTTTAGGCGAGTTGGGCATTAAGCATAGACACAGTGTATTCCCATATTCAACAGGGACTTGATGAAAAAACGTAAATTTGACCCCTCACTAGCTCTGGTGCTCTTGGGAGGTGGTGATCTTTGGAGTGTTGAAATGCCCCAAAATTACCATCTCTTTTAAGGGTCTGAGCGTGGTGTAGTGGGTTAAGGCGTTACCTGTCATGCCAGGTGGCTGGAAGGCTTCTGTGCTGGCTAGGGTTCGAGTCTCCTGGTGGGAAAGTGTTCTATAGTTGAATAACTACTCTCGCGTGTTTAGGCGAGTTGGGCATTAAGCATAGACACAGTGTATTCCCATATTCAACAGGGACTTGATGAAAAAACGTAAATTTGACCCCTCACTAGCTCTGGTGCTCTTGGGAGGTGGTGATCTTTGGAGTGTTGAAATGCCCCAAAATTACCATCTCTTTTAAGGGTCTGAGCGTGGTGTAGTGGGTTAAGGCGTTACCTGTCATGCCAGGTGGCTGGAAGGCTTCTGTGCTGGCTAGGGTTCGAGTCTCCTGGTGGGAAAGTGTTCTATAGTTGAATAACTACTCTCGCGTGTTTAGGCGAGTTGGGCATTAAGCATAGACACAGTGTATTCCCATATTCAACAGGGACTTGATGAAAAAACGTAAATTTGACCCCTCACTAGCTCTGGTGCTCTTGGGAGGTGGTGATCTTTGGAGTGTTGAAATGCCCCAAAATTACCATCTCTTTTAAGGGTCTGAGCGTGGTGTAGTGGGTTAAGGCGTTACCTGTCATGCCAGGTGGCTGGAAGGCTTCTGTGCTGGCTAGGGTTCGAGTCTCCTGGTGGGAAAGTGTTCTATAGTTGAATAACTACTCTCGCGTGTTTAGGCGAGTTGGGCATTAAGCATAGACACAGTGTATTCCCATATTCAACAGGGACTTGATGAAAAAACGTAAATTTGACCCCTCACTAGCTCTGGTGCTCTTGGGAGGTGGTGATCTTTGGAGTGTTGAAATGCCCCAAAATTACCATCTCTTTTAAGGGTCTGAGCGTGGTGTAGTGGGTTAAGGCGTTACCTGTCATGCCAGGTGGCTGGAAGGCTTCTGTGCTGGCTAGGGTTCGAGTCTCCTGGTGGGAAAGTGTTCTATAGTTGAATAACTACTCTCGCGTGTTTAGGCGAGTTGGGCATTAAGCATAGACACAGTGTATTCCCATATTCAACAGGGACTTGATGAAAAAACGTAAATTTGACCCCTCACTAGCTCTGGTGCTCTTGGGAGGTGGTGATCTTTGGAGTGTTGAAATGCCCCAAAATTACCATCTCTTTTAAGGGTCTGAGCGTGGTGTAGTGGGTTAAGGCGTTACCTGTCATGCCAGGTGGCTGGAAGGCTTCTGTGCTGGCTAGGGTTCGAGTCTCCTGGTGGGAAAGTGTTCTATAGTTGAATAACTACTCTCGCGTGTTTAGGCGAGTTGGGCATTAAGCATAGACACAGTGTATTCCCATATTCAACAGGGACTTGATGAAAAAACGTAAATTTGACCCCTCACTAGCTCTGGTGCTCTTGGGAGGTGGTGATCTTTGGAGTGTTGAAATGCCCCAAAATTACCATCTCTTTTAAGGGTCTGAGCGTGGTGTAGTGGGTTAAGGCGTTACCTGTCATGCCAGGTGGCTGGAAGGCTTCTGTGCTGGCTAGGGTTCGAGTCTCCTGGTGGGAAAGTGTTCTATAGTTGAATAACTACTCTCGCGTGTTTAGGCGAGTTGGGCATTAAGCATAGACACAGTGTATTCCCATATTCAACAGGGACTTGATGAAAAAACGTAAATTTGACCCCTCACTAGCTCTGGTGCTCTTGGGAGGTGGTGATCTTTGGAGTGTTGAAATGCCCCAAAATTACCATCTCTTTTAAGGGTCTGAGCGTGGTGTAGTGGGTTAAGGCGTTACCTGTCATGCCTGGCTGGAAGGCTTCTGTGCTGGCTAGGGTTCGAGTCTCCTGGTGGGAAAGTGTTCTATAGTTGAATAACTACTCTCGCGTGTTTAGGCGAGTTGGGCATTAAGCATAGACACAGTGTATTCCCATATTCAACAGGGACTTGATGAAAAAACGTAAATTTGACCCCTCACTAGCTCTGGTGCTCTTGGGAGGTGGTGATCTTTGGAGTGTTGAAATGCCCCAAAATTACCATCTCTTTTAAGGGTCTGAGCGTGGTGTAGTGGGTTAAGGCGTTACCTGTCATGCCAGGTGGCTGGAAGGCTTCTGTGCTGGCTAGGGTTCGAGTCTCCTGGTGGGAAAGTGTTCTATAGTTGAATAACTACTCTCGCGTGTTTAGGCGAGTTGGGCATTAAGCATAGACACAGTGTATTCCCATATTCAACAGGGACTTGATGAAAAAACGTAAATTTGACCCCTCACTAGCTCTGGTGCTCTTGGGAGGTGGTGATCTTTGGAGTGTTGAAATGCCCCAAAATTACCATCTCTTTTAAGGGTCTGAGCGTGGTGTAGTGGGTTAAGGCGTTACCTGTCATGCCAGGTGGCTGGAAGGCTTCTGTGCTGGCTAGGGTTCGAGTCTCCTGGTGGGAAAGTGTTCTATAGTTGAATAACTACTCTCGCGTGTTTAGGCGAGTTGGGCATTAAGCATAGACACAGTGTATTCCCATATTCAACAGGGACTTGATGAAAAAACGTAAATTTGACCCCTCACTAGCTCTGGTGCTCTTGGGAGGTGGTGATCTTTGGAGTGTTGAAATGCCCCAAAATTACCATCTCTTTTAAGGGTCTGAGCGTGGTGTAGTGGGTTAAGGCGTTACCTGTCATGCCAGGTGGCTGGAAGGCTTCTGTGCTGGCTAGGGTTCGAGTCTCCTGGTGGGAAAGTGTTCTATAGTTGAATAACTACTCTCGCGTGTTTAGGCGAGTTGGGCATTAAGCATAGACACAGTGTATTCCCATATTCAACAGGGACTTGATGAAAAAACGTAAATTTGACCCCTCACTAGCTCTGGTGCTCTTGGGAGGTGGTGATCTTTGGAGTGTTGAAATGCCCCAAAATTACCATCTCTTTTAAGGGTCTGAGCGTGGTGTAGTGGGTTAAGGCGTTACCTGTCATGCCAGGTGGCTGGAAGGCTTCTGTGCTGGCTAGGGTTCGAGTCTCCTGGTGGGAAAGTGTTCTATAGTTGAATAACTACTCTCGCGTGTTTAGGCGAGTTGGGCATTAAGCATAGACACAGTGTATTCCCATATTCAACAGGGACTTGATGAAAAAACGTAAATTTGACCCCTCACTAGCTCTGGTGCTCTTGGGAGGTGGTGATCTTTGGAGTGTTGAAATGCCCCAAAATTACCATCTCTTTTAAGGGTCTGAGCGTGGTGTAGTGGGTTAAGGCGTTACCTGTCATGCCAGGTGGCTGGAAGGCTTCTGTGCTGGCTAGGGTTCGAGTCTCCTGGTGGGAAAGTGTTCTATAGTTGAATAACTACTCTCGCGTGTTTAGGCGAGTTGGGCATTAAGCATAGACACAGTGTATTCCCATATTCAACAGGGACTTGATGAAAAAACGTAAATTTGACCCCTCACTAGCTCTGGTGCTCTTGGGAGGTGGTGATCTTTGGAGTGTTGAAATGCCCCAAAATTACCATCTCTTTTAAGGGTCTGAGCGTGGTGTAGTGGGTTAAGGCGTTACCTGTCATGCCAGGTGGCTGGAAGGCTTCTGTGCTGGCTAGGGTTCGAGTCTCCTGGTGGGAAAGTGTTCTATAGTTGAATAACTACTCTCGCGTGTTTAGGCGAGTTGGGCATTAAGCATAGACACAGTGTATTCCCATATTCAACAGGGACTTGATGAAAAAACGTAAATTTGACCCCTCACTAGCTCTGGTGCTCTTGGGAGGTGGTGATCTTTGGAGTGTTGAAATGCCCCAAAATTACCATCTCTTTTAAGGGTCTGAGCGTGGTGTAGTGGGTTAAGGCGTTACCTGTCATGCCAGGTGGCTGGAAGGCTTCTGTGCTGGCTAGGGTTCGAGTCTCCTGGTGGGAAAGTGTTCTATAGTTGAATAACTACTCTCGCGTGTTTAGGCGAGTTGGGCATTAAGCATAGACACAGTGTATTCCCATATTCAACAGGGACTTGATGAAAAAACGTAAATTTGACCCCTCACTAGCTCTGGTGCTCTTGGGAGGTGGTGATCTTTGGAGTGTTGAAATGCCCCAAAATTACCATCTCTTTTAAGGGTCTGAGCGTGGTGTAGTGGGTTAAGGCGTTACCTGTCATGCCTGTGGCTGGAAGGCTTCTGTGCTGGCTAGGGTTCGAGTCTCCTGGTGGGAAAGTGTTCTATAGTTGAATAACTACTCTCGCGTGTTTAGGCGAGTTGGGCATTAAGCATAGACACAGTGTATTCCCATATTCAACAGGGACTTGATGAAAAAACGTAAATTTGACCCCTCACTAGCTCTGGTGCTCTTGGGAGGTGGTGATCTTTGGAGTGTTGAAATGCCCCAAAATTACCATCTCTTTTAAGGGTCTGAGCGTGGTGTAGTGGGTTAAGGCGTTACCTGTCATGCCTGTGGCTGGAAGGCTTCTGTGCTGGCTAGGGTTCGAGTCTCCTGGTGGGAAAGTGTTCTATAGTTGAATAACTACTCTCGCGTGTTTAGGCGAGTTGGGCATTAAGCATAGACACAGTGTATTCCCATATTCAACAGGGACTTGATGAAAAAACGTAAATTTGACCCCTCACTAGCTCTGGTGCTCTTGGGAGGTGGTGATCTTTGGAGTGTTGAAATGCCCCAAAATTACCATCTCTTTTAAGGGTCTGAGCGTGGTGTAGTGGGTTAAGGCGTTACCTGTCATGCCTGTGGCTGGAAGGCTTCTGTGCTGGCTAGGGTTCGAGTCTCCTGGTGGGAAAGTGTTCTATAGTTGAATAACTACTCTCGCGTGTTTAGGCGAGTTGGGCATTAAGCATAGACACAGTGTATTCCCATATTCAACAGGGACTTGATGAAAAAACGTAAATTTGACCCCTCACTAGCTCTGGTGCTCTTGGGAGGTGGTGATCTTTGGAGTGTTGAAATGCCCCAAAATTACCATCTCTTTTAAGGGTCTGAGCGTGGTGTAGTGGGTTAAGGCGTTACCTGTCATGCCTGTGGCTGGAAGGCTTCTGTGCTGGCTAGGGTTCGAGTCTCCTGGTGGGAAAGTGTTCTATAGTTGAATAACTACTCTCGCGTGTTTAGGCGAGTTGGGCATTAAGCATAGACACAGTGTATTCCCATATTCAACAGGGACTTGATGAAAAAACGTAAATTTGACCCCTCACTAGCTCTGGTGCTCTTGGGAGGTGGTGATCTTTGGAGTGTTGAAATGCCCCAAAATTACCATCTCTTTTAAGGGTCTGAGCGTGGTGTAGTGGGTTAAGGCGTTACCTGTCATGCCTGTGGCTGGAAGGCTTCTGTGCTGGCTAGGGTTCGAGTCTCCTGGTGGGAAAGTGTTCTATAGTTGAATAACTACTCTCGCGTGTTTAGGCGAGTTGGGCATTAAGCATAGACACAGTGTATTCCCATATTCAACAGGGACTTGATGAAAAAACGTAAATTTGACCCCTCACTAGCTCTGGTGCTCTTGGGAGGTGGTGATCTTTGGAGTGTTGAAATGCCCCAAAATTACCATCTCTTTTAAGGGTCTGAGCGTGGTGTAGTGGGTTAAGGCGTTACCTGTCATGCCTGTGGCTGGAAGGCTTCTGTGCTGGCTAGGGTTCGAGTCTCCTGGTGGGAAAGTGTTCTATAGTTGAATAACTACTCTCGCGTGTTTAGGCGAGTTGGGCATTAAGCATAGACACAGTGTATTCCCATATTCAACAGGGACTTGATGAAAAAACGTAAATTTGATCCCTCACTAGCTCTGGTGCTCTTGGGAGGTGGTGATCTTTGGAGTGTTGAAATGCCCCAGAATTACCATCTCTTTTAAGGGTCTGAGCGTGGTGTAGTGGGTTAAGGCGTTACCTGTCATGCCTGTGGCTGGAAGGCTTCTGTGCTGGCTAGGGTTCGAGTCTCCTGGTGGGAAAGTGTTCTATAGTTGAATAACTACTCTCGCGTGTTTAGGCGAGTTGGGCATTAAGCATAGACACAGTGTATTCCCATATTCAACAGGGACTTGATGAAAAAACGTAAATTTGATCCCTCACTAGCTCTGGTGCTCTTGGGAGGTGGTGATCTTTGGAGTGTTGAAATGCCCCAAATTACCATCTCTTTTAAGGGTCTGAGCGTGGTGTAGTGGGTTAAGGCGTTACCTGTCATGCCTGTGGCTGGAAGGCTTCTGTGCTGGCTAGGGTTCGAGTCTCCTGGTGGGAAAGTGTTCTATAGTTGAATAACTACTCTCGCGTGTTTAGGCGAGTTGGGCATTAAGCATAGACACAGTGTATTCCCATATTCAACAGGGACTTGATGAAAAAACGTAAATTTGACCCCTCACTAGCTCTGGTGCTCTTGGGAGGTGGTGATCTTTGGAGTGTTGAAATGCCCCAAAATTACCATCTCTTTTAAGGGTCTGAGCGTGGTGTAGTGGGTTAAGGCGTTACCTGTCATGCCTGTGGCTGGAAGGCTTCTGTGCTGGCTAGGGTTCGAGTCTCCTGGTGGGAAAGTGTTCTATAGTTGAATAACTACTCTCGCGTGTTTAGGCGAGTTGGGCATTAAGCATAGACACAGTGTATTCCCATATTCAACAGGGACTTGATGAAAAAACGTAAATTTGACCCCTCACTAGCTCTGGTGCTCTTGGGAGGTGGTGATCTTTGGAGTGTTGAAATGCCCCAAAATTACCATCTCTTTTAAGGGTCTGAGCGTGGTGTAGTGGGTTAAGGCGTTACCTGTCATGCCTGTGGCTGGAAGGCTTCTGTGCTGGCTAGGGTTCGAGTCTCCTGGTGGGAAAGTGTTCTATAGTTGAATAACTACTCTCGCGTGTTTAGGCGAGTTGGGCATTAAGCATAGACACAGTGTATTCCCATATTCAACAGGGACTTGATGAAAAAACGTAAATTTGATCCCTCACTAGCTCTGGTGCTCTTGGGAGGTGGTGATCTTTGGAGTGTTGAAATGCCCCAGAATTACCATCTCTTTTAAGGGTCTGAGCGTGGTGTAGTGGGTTAAGGCGTTACCTGTCATGCCTGTGGCTGGAAGGCTTCTGTGCTGGCTAGGGTTCGAGTCTCCTGGTGGGAAAGTGTTCTATAGTTGAATAACTACTCTCGCGTGTTTAGGCGAGTTGGGCATTAAGCATAGACACAGTGTATTCCCATATTCAACAGGGACTTGATGAAAAAACGTAAATTTGATCCCTCACTAGCTCTGGTGCTCTTGGGAGGTGGTGATCTTTGGAGTGTTGAAATGCCCCAGAATTACCATCTCTTTTAAGGGTCTGAGCGTGGTGTAGTGGGTTAAGGCGTTACCTGTCATGCCTGTGGCTGGAAGGCTTCTGTGCTGGCTAGGGTTCGAGTCTCCTGGTGGGAAAGTGTTCTATAGTTGAATAACTACTCTCGCGTGTTTAGGCGAGTTGGGCATTAAGCATAGACACAGTGTATTCCCATATTCAACAGGGACTTGATGAAAAAACGTAAATTTGACCCCTCACTAGCTCTGGTGCTCTTGGGAGGTGGTGATCTTTGG
Organism: Procambarus virginalis; assembly: GCA_020271785.1. NCBI lineage: Eukaryota > Metazoa > Arthropoda > Malacostraca > Decapoda > Cambaridae > Procambarus > Procambarus virginalis. The sequence continues at coordinate 66,946,123 of WNGS01169498.1, forward strand.
AGTGTTGAAATGCCCCAAAATTACCATCTCTTTTAAGGGTCTGAGCGTGGTGTAGTGGGTTAAGGCGTTACCTGTCATGCCTGTGGCTGGAAGGCTTCTGTGCTGGCTAGGGTTCGAGTCTCCTGGTGGGAAAGTGTTCTATAGTTGAATAACTACTCTCGCGTGTTTAGGCGAGTTGGGCATTAAGCATAGACACAGTGTATTCCCATATTCAACAGGGACTTGATGAAAAAACGTAAATTTGATCCCTCACTAGCTCTGGTGCTCTTGGGAGGTGGTGATCTTTGGAGTGTTGAAATGCCCCAGAATTACCATCTCTTTTAAGGGTCTGAGCGTGGTGTAGTGGGTTAAGGCGTTACCTGTCATGCCTGTGGCTGGAAGGCTTCTGTGCTGGCTAGGGTTCGAGTCTCCTGGTGGGAAAGTGTTCTATAGTTGAATAACTACTCTCGCGTGTTTAGGCGAGTTGGGCATTAAGCATAGACACAGTGTATTCCCATATTCAACAGGGACTTGATGAAAAAACGTAAATTTGACCCCTCACTAGCTCTGGTGCTCTTGGGAGGTGGTGATCTTTGGAGTGTTGAAATGCCCCAGAATTACCATCTCTTTTAAGGGTCTGAGCGTGGTGTAGTGGGTTAAGGCGTTACCTGTCATGCCTGTGGCTGGAAGGCTTCTGTGCTGGCTAGGGTTCGAGTCTCCTGGTGGGAAAGTGTTCTATAGTTGAATAACTACTCTCGCGTGTTTAGGCGAGTTGGGCATTAAGCATAGACACAGTGTATTCCCATATTCAACAGGGACTTGATGAAAAAACGTAAATTTGATCCCTCACTAGCTCTGGTGCTCTTGGGAGGTGGTGATCTTTGGAGTGTTGAAATGCCCCAGAATTACCATCTCTTTTAAGGGTCTGAGCGTGGTGTAGTGGGTTAAGGCGTTACCTGTCATGCCTGTGGCTGGAAGGCTTCTGTGCTGGCTAGGGTTCGAGTCTCCTGGTGGGAAAGTGTTCTATAGTTGAATAACTACTCTCGCGTGTTTAGGCGAGTTGGGCATTAAGCATAGACACAGTGTATTCCCATATTCAACAGGGACTTGATGAAAAAACGTAAATTTGATCCCTCACTAGCTCTGGTGCTCTTGGGAGGTGGTGATCTTTGGAGTGTTGAAATGCCCCAGAATTACCATCTCTTTTAAGGGTCTGAGCGTGGTGTAGTGGGTTAAGGCGTTACCTGTCATGCCTGTGGCTGGAAGGCTTCTGTGCTGGCTAGGGTTCGAGTCTCCTGGTGGGAAAGTGTTCTATAGTTGAATAACTACTCTCGCGTGTTTAGGCGAGTTGGGCATTAAGCATAGACACAGTGTATTCCCATATTCAACAGGGACTTGATGAAAAAACGTAAATTTGATCCCTCACTAGCTCTGGTGCTCTTGGGAGGTGGTGATCTTTGGAGTGTTGAAATGCCCCAGAATTACCATCTCTTTTAAGGGTCTGAGCGTGGTGTAGTGGGTTAAGGCGTTACCTGTCATGCCTGTGGCTGGAAGGCTTCTGTGCTGGCTAGGGTTCGAGTCTCCTGGTGGGAAAGTGTTCTATAGTTGAATAACTACTCTCGCGTGTTTAGGCGAGTTGGGCATTAAGCATAGACACAGTGTATTCCCATATTCAACAGGGACTTGATGAAAAAACGTAAATTTGATCCCTCACTAGCTCTGGTGCTCTTGGGAGGTGGTGATCTTTGGAGTGTTGAAATGCCCCAGAATTACCATCTCTTTTAAGGGTCTGAGCGTGGTGTAGTGGGTTAAGGCGTTACCTGTCATGCCTGTGGCTGGAAGGCTTCTGTGCTGGCTAGGGTTCGAGTCTCCTGGTGGGAAAGTGTTCTATAGTTGAATAACTACTCTCGCGTGTTTAGGCGAGTTGGGCATTAAGCATAGACACAGTGTATTCCCATATTCAACAGGGACTTGATGAAAAAACGTAAATTTGATCCCTCACTAGCTCTGGTGCTCTTGGGAGGTGGTGATCTTTGGAGTGTTGAAATGCCCCAGAATTACCATCTCTTTTAAGGGTCTGAGCGTGGTGTAGTGGGTTAAGGCGTTACCTGTCATGCCTGTGGCTGGAAGGCTTCTGTGCTGGCTAGGGTTCGAGTCTCCTGGTGGGAAAGTGTTCTATAGTTGAATAACTACTCTCGCGTGTTTAGGCGAGTTGGGCATTAAGCATAGACACAGTGTATTCCCATATTCAACAGGGACTTGATGAAAAAACGTAAATTTGATCCCTCACTAGCTCTGGTGCTCTTGGGAGGTGGTGATCTTTGGAGTGTTGAAATGCCCCAAAATTACCATCTCTTTTAAGGGTCTGAGCGTGGTGTAGTGGGTTAAGGCGTTACCTGTCATGCCTGTGGCTGGAAGGCTTCTGTGCTGGCTAGGGTTCGAGTCTCCTGGTGGGAAAGTGTTCTATAGTTGAATAACTACTCTCGCGTGTTTAGGCGAGTTGGGCATTAAGCATAGACACAGTGTATTCCCATATTCAACAGGGACTTGATGAAAAAACGTAAATTTGATCCCTCACTAGCTCTGGTGCTCTTGGGAGGTGGTGATCTTTGGAGTGTTGAAATGCCCCAGAATTACCATCTCTTTTAAGGGTCTGAGCGTGGTGTAGTGGGTTAAGGCGTTACCTGTCATGCCTGTGGCTGGAAGGCTTCTGTGCTGGCTAGGGTTCGAGTCTCCTGGTGGGAAAGTGTTCTATAGTTGAATAACTACTCTCGCGTGTTTAGGCGAGTTGGGCATTAAGCATAGACACAGTGTATTCCCATATTCAACAGGGACTTGATGAAAAAACGTAAATTTGATCCCTCACTAGCTCTGGTGCTCTTGGGAGGTGGTGATCTTTGGAGTGTTGAAATGCCCCAGAATTACCATCTCTTTTAAGGGTCTGAGCGTGGTGTAGTGGGTTAAGGCGTTACCTGTCATGCCTGTGGCTGGAAGGCTTCTGTGCTGGCTAGGGTTCGAGTCTCCTGGTGGGAAAGTGTTCTATAGTTGAATAACTACTCTCGCGTGTTTAGGCGAGTTGGGCATTAAGCATAGACACAGTGTATTCCCATATTCAACAGGGACTTGATGAAAAAACGTAAATTTGATCCCTCACTAGCTCTGGTGCTCTTGGGAGGTGGTGATCTTTGGAGTGTTGAAATGCCCCAGAATTACCATCTCTTTTAAGGGTCTGAGCGTGGTGTAGTGGGTTAAGGCGTTACCTGTCATGCCTGTGGCTGGAAGGCTTCTGTGCTGGCTAGGGTTCGAGTCTCCTGGTGGGAAAGTGTTCTATAGTTGAATAACTACTCTCGCGTGTTTAGGCGAGTTGGGCATTAAGCATAGACACAGTGTATTCCCATATTCAACAGGGACTTGATGAAAAAACGTAAATTTGATCCCTCACTAGCTCTGGTGCTCTTGGGAGGTGGTGATCTTTGGAGTGTTGAAATGCCCCAGAATTACCATCTCTTTTAAGGGTCTGAGCGTGGTGTAGTGGGTTAAGGCGTTACCTGTCATGCCTGTGGCTGGAAGGCTTCTGTGCTGGCTAGGGTTCGAGTCTCCTGGTGGGAAAGTGTTCTATAGTTGAATAACTACTCTCGCGTGTTTAGGCGAGTTGGGCATTAAGCATAGACACAGTGTATTCCCATATTCAACAGGGACTTGATGAAAAAACGTAAATTTGATCCCTCACTAGCTCTGGTGCTCTTGGGAGGTGGTGATCTTTGGAGTGTTGAAATGCCCCAGAATTACCATCTCTTTTAAGGGTCTGAGCGTGGTGTAGTGGGTTAAGGCGTTACCTGTCATGCCTGTGGCTGGAAGGCTTCTGTGCTGGCTAGGGTTCGAGTCTCCTGGTGGGAAAGTGTTCTATAGTTGAATAACTACTCTCGCGTGTTTAGGCGAGTTGGGCATTAAGCATAGACACAGTGTATTCCCATATTCAACAGGGACTTGATGAAAAAACGTAAATTTGATCCCTCACTAGCTCTGGTGCTCTTGGGAGGTGGTGATCTTTGGAGTGTTGAAATGCCCCAGAATTACCATCTCTTTTAAGGGTCTGAGCGTGGTGTAGTGGGTTAAGGCGTTACCTGTCATGCCTGTGGCTGGAAGGCTTCTGTGCTGGCTAGGGTTCGAGTCTCCTGGTGGGAAAGTGTTCTATAGTTGAATAACTACTCTCGCGTGTTTAGGCGAGTTGGGCATTAAGCATAGACACAGTGTATTCCCATATTCAACAGGGACTTGATGAAAAAACGTAAATTTGATCCCTCACTAGCTCTGGTGCTCTTGGGAGGTGGTGATCTTTGGAGTGTTGAAATGCCCCAGAATTACCATCTCTTTTAAGGGTCTGAGCGTGGTGTAGTGGGTTAACGTTCCGTCCACCTGGCTGGAAGGCTTCTGTGCTGGTAGGGTTCTCTCCTTTTCATCAAGTCCCTGTTGAATATGGGATACACTGTGTCTATGCTTAATGCCCAACTCGCCTAAACACGCGAGAGTAGTTATTCAACTATAGAACACTTTCCCACCAGGAGACTCGAACCCTAGCCAGCACAGAAGCCTTCCAGCCACAGGCATGACAGGTAACGCCTTAACCCACTACACCACGCTCAGACCCTTAAAAGAGATGGTAATTCTGGGGCATTTCAACACTCCAAAGATCACCACCTCCCAAGAGCACCAGAGCTAGTGAGGGATCAAATTTACGTTTTTTCATCAAGTCCCTGTTGAATATGGGAATACACTGTGTCTATGCTTAATGCCCAACTCGCCTAAACACGCGAGAGTAGTTATTCAACTATAGAACACTTTCCCACCAGGAGACTCGAACCCTAGCCAGCACAGAAGCCTTCCAGCCACAGGCATGACAGGTAACGCCTTAACCCACTACACCACGCTCAGACCCTTAAAAGAGATGGTAATTCTGGGGCATTTCAACACTCCAAAGATCACCACCTCCCAAGAGCACCAGAGCTAGTGAGGGATCAAATTTACGTTTTTTCATCAAGTCCCTGTTGAATATGGGAATACACTGTGTCTATGCTTAATGCCCAACTCGCCTAAACACGCGAGAGTAGTTATTCAACTATAGAACACTTTCCCACCAGGAGACTCGAACCCTAGCCAGCACAGAAGCCTTCCAGCCACAGGCATGACAGGTAACGCCTTAACCCACTACACCACGCTCAGACCCTTAAAAGAGATGGTAATTCTGGGGCATTTCAACACTCCAAAGATCACCACCTCCCAAGAGCACCAGAGCTAGTGAGGGATCAAATTTACGTTTTTTCATCAAGTCCCTGTTGAATATGGGAATACACTGTGTCTATGCTTAATGCCCAACTCGCCTAAACACGCGAGAGTAGTTATTCAACTATAGAACACTTTCCCACCAGGAGACTCGAACCCTAGCCAGCACAGAAGCCTTCCAGCCACAGGCATGACAGGTAACGCCTTAACCCACTACACCACGCTCAGACCCTTAAAAGAGATGGTAATTCTGGGGCATTTCAACACTCCAAAGATCACCACCTCCCAAGAGCACCAGAGCTAGTGAGGGATCAAATTTACGTTTTTTCATCAAGTCCCTGTTGAATATGGGAATACACTGTGTCTATGCTTAATGCCCAACTCGCCTAAACACGCGAGAGTAGTTATTCAACTATAGAACACTTTCCCACCAGGAGACTCGAACCCTAGCCAGCACAGAAGCCTTCCAGCCACAGGCATGACAGGTAACGCCTTAACCCACTACACCACGCTCAGACCCTTAAAAGAGATGGTAATTCTGGGGCATTTCAACACTCCAAAGATCACCACCTCCCAAGAGCACCAGAGCTAGTGAGGGATCAAATTTACGTTTTTTCATCAAGTCCCTGTTGAATATGGGAATACACTGTGTCTATGCTTAATGCCCAACTCGCCTAAACACGCGAGAGTAGTTATTCAACTATAGAACACTTTCCCACCAGGAGACTCGAACCCTAGCCAGCACAGAAGCCTTCCAGCCACAGGCATGACAGGTAACGCCTTAACCCACTACACCACGCTCAGACCCTTAAAAGAGATGGTAATTCTGGGGCATTTCAACACTCCAAAGATCACCACCTCCCAAGAGCACCAGAGCTAGTGAGGGATCAAATTTACGTTTTTTCATCAAGTCCCTGTTGAATATGGGAATACACTGTGTCTATGCTTAATGCCCAACTCGCCTAAACACGCGAGAGTAGTTATTCAACTATAGAACACTTTCCCACCAGGAGACTCGAACCCTAGCCAGCACAGAAGCCTTCCAGCCACAGGCATGACAGGTAACGCCTTAACCCACTACACCACGCTCAGACCCTTAAAAGAGATGGTAATTCTGGGGCATTTCAACACTCCAAAGATCACCACCTCCCAAGAGCACCAGAGCTAGTGAGGGATCAAATTTACGTTTTTTCATCAAGTCCCTGTTGAATATGGGAATACACTGTGTCTATGCTTAATGCCCAACTCGCCTAAACACGCGAGAGTAGTTATTCAACTATAGAACACTTTCCCACCAGGAGACTCGAACCCTAGCCAGCACAGAAGCCTTCCAGCCACAGGCATGACAGGTAACGCCTTAACCCACTACACCACGCTCAGACCCTTAAAAGAGATGGTAATTCTGGGGCATTTCAACACTCCAAAGATCACCACCTCCCAAGAGCACCAGAGCTAGTGAGGGATCAAATTTACGTTTTTTCATCAAGTCCCTGTTGAATATGGGAATACACTGTGTCTATGCTTAATGCCCAACTCGCCTAAACACGCGAGAGTAGTTATTCAACTATAGAACACTTTCCCACCAGGAGACTCGAACCCTAGCCAGCACAGAAGCCTTCCAGCCACAGGCATGACAGGTAACGCCTTAACCCACTACACCACGCTCAGACCCTTAAAAGAGATGGTAATTCTGGGGCATTTCAACACTCCAAAGATCACCACCTCCCAAGAGCACCAGAGCTAGTGAGGGATCAAATTTACGTTTTTTCATCAAGTCCCTGTTGAATATGGGAATACACTGTGTCTATGCTTAATGCCCAACTCGCCTAAACACGCGAGAGTAGTTATTCAACTATAGAACACTTTCCCACCAGGAGACTCGAACCCTAGCCAGCACAGAAGCCTTCCAGCCACAGGCATGACAGGTAACGCCTTAACCCACTACACCACGCTCAGACCCTTAAAAGAGATGGTAATTCTGGGGCATTTCAACACTCCAAAGATCACCACCTCCCAAGAGCACCAGAGCTAGTGAGGGATCAAATTTACGTTTTTTCATCAAGTCCCTGTTGAATATGGGAATACACTGTGTCTATGCTTAATGCCCAACTCGCCTAAACACGCGAGAGTAGTTATTCAACTATAGAACACTTTCCCACCAGGAGACTCGAACCCTAGCCAGCACAGAAGCCTTCCAGCCACAGGCATGACAGGTAACGCCTTAACCCACTACACCACGCTCAGACCCTTAAAAGAGATGGTAATTCTGGGGCATTTCAACACTCCAAAGATCACCACCTCCCAAGAGCACCAGAGCTAGTGAGGGATCAAATTTACGTTTTTTCATCAAGTCCCTGTTGAATATGGGAATACACTGTGTCTATGCTTAATGCCCAACTCGCCTAAACACGCGAGAGTAGTTATTCAACTATAGAACACTTTCCCACCAGGAGACTCGAACCCTAGCCAGCACAGAAGCCTTCCAGCCACAGGCATGACAGGTAACGCCTTAACCCACTACACCACGCTCAGACCCTTAAAAGAGATGGTAATTCTGGGGCATTTCAACACTCCAAAGATCACCACCTCCCAAGAGCACCAGAGCTAGTGAGGGATCAAATTTACGTTTTTTCATCAAGTCCCTGTTGAATATGGGAATACACTGTGTCTATGCTTAATGCCCAACTCGCCTAAACACGCGAGAGTAGTTATTCAACTATAGAACACTTTCCCACCAGGAGACTCGAACCCTAGCCAGCACAGAAGCCTTCCAGCCACAGGCATGACAGGTAACGCCTTAACCCACTACACCACGCTCAGACCCTTAAAAGAGATGGTAATTCTGGGGCATTTCAACACTCCAAAGATCACCACCTCCCAAGAGCACCAGAGCTAGTGAGGGATCAAATTTACGTTTTTTCATCAAGTCCCTGTTGAATATGGGAATACACTGTGTCTATGCTTAATGCCCAACTCGCCTAAACACGCGAGAGTAGTTATTCAACTATAGAACACTTTCCCACCAGGAGACTCGAACCCTAGCCAGCACAGAAGCCTTCCAGCCACAGGCATGACAGGTAACGCCTTAACCCACTACACCACGCTCAGACCCTTAAAAGAGATGGTAATTCTGGGGCATTTCAACACTCCAAAGATCACCACCTCCCAAGAGCACCAGAGCTAGTGAGGGATCAAATTTACGTTTTTTCATCAAGTCCCTGTTGAATATGGGAATACACTGTGTCTATGCTTAATGCCCAACTCGCCTAAACACGCGAGAGTAGTTATTCAACTATAGAACACTTTCCCACCAGGAGACTCGAACCCTAGCCAGCACAGAAGCCTTCCAGCCACAGGCATGACAGGTAACGCCTTAACCCACTACACCACGCTCAGACCCTTAAAAGAGATGGTAATTCTGGGGCATTTCAACACTCCAAAGATCACCACCTCCCAAGAGCACCAGAGCTAGTGAGGGATCAAATTTACGTTTTTTCATCAAGTCCCTGTTGAATATGGGAATACACTGTGTCTATGCTTAATGCCCAACTCGCCTAAACACGCGAGAGTAGTTATTCAACTATAGAACACTTTCCCACCAGGAGACTCGAACCCTAGCCAGCACAGAAGCCTTCCAGCCACAGGCATGACAGGTAACGCCTTAACCCACTACACCACGCTCAGACCCTTAAAAGAGATGGTAATTCTGGGGCATTTCAACACTCCAAAGATCACCACCTCCCAAGAGCACCAGAGCTAGTGAGGGATCAAATTTACGTTTTTTCATCAAGTCCCTGTTGAATATGGGAATACACTGTGTCTATGCTTAATGCCCAACTCGCCTAAACACGCGAGAGTAGTTATTCAACTATAGAACACTTTCCCACCAGGAGACTCGAACCCTAGCCAGCACAGAAGCCTTCCAGCCACAGGCATGACAGGTAACGCCTTAACCCACTACACCACGCTCAGACCCTTAAAAGAGATGGTAATTCTGGGGCATTTCAACACTCCAAAGATCACCACCTCCCAAGAGCACCAGAGCTAGTGAGGGATCAAATTTACGTTTTTTCATCAAGTCCCTGTTGAATATGGGAATACACTGTGTCTATGCTTAATGCCCAACTCGCCTAAACACGCGAGAGTAGTTATTCAACTATAGAACACTTTCCCACCAGGAGACTCGAACCCTAGCCAGCACAGAAGCCTTCCAGCCACAGGCATGACAGGTAACGCCTTAACCCACTACACCACGCTCAGACCCTTAAAAGAGATGGTAATTCTGGGGCATTTCAACACTCCAAAGATCACCACCTCCCAAGAGCACCAGAGCTAGTGAGGGATCAAATTTACGTTTTTTCATCAAGTCCCTGTTGAATATGGGAATACACTGTGTCTATGCTTAATGCCCAACTCGCCTAAACACGCGAGAGTAGTTATTCAACTATAGAACACTTTCCCACCAGGAGACTCGAACCCTAGCCAGCACAGAAGCCTTCCAGCCACAGGCATGACAGGTAACGCCTTAACCCACTACACCACGCTCAGACCCTTAAAAGAGATGGTAATTCTGGGGCATTTCAACACTCCAAAGATCACCACCTCCCAAGAGCACCAGAGCTAGTGAGGGATCAAATTTACGTTTTTTCATCAAGTCCCTGTTGAATATGGGAATACACTGTGTCTATGCTTAATGCCCAACTCGCCTAAACACGCGAGAGTAGTTATTCAACTATAGAACACTTTCCCACCAGGAGACTCGAACCCTAGCCAGCACAGAAGCCTTCCAGCCACAGGCATGACAGGTAACGCCTTAACCCACTACACCACGCTCAGACCCTTAAAAGAGATGGTAATTCTGGGGCATTTCAACACTCCAAAGATCACCACCTCCCAAGAGCACCAGAGCTAGTGAGGGATCAAATTTACGTTTTTTCATCAAGTCCCTGTTGAATATGGGAATACACTGTGTCTATGCTTAATGCCCAACTCGCCTAAACACGCGAGAGTAGTTATTCAACTATAGAACACTTTCCCACCAGGAGACTCGAACCCTAGCCAGCACAGAAGCCTTCCAGCCACAGGCATGACAGGTAACGCCTTAACCCACTACACCACGCTCAGACCCTTAAAAGAGATGGTAATTCTGGGGCATTTCAACACTCCAAAGATCACCACCTCCCAAGAGCACCAGAGCTAGTGAGGGATCAAATTTACGTTTTTTCATCAAGTCCCTGTTGAATATGGGAATACACTGTGTCTATGCTTAATGCCCAACTCGCCTAAACACGCGAGAGTAGTTATTCAACTATAGAACACTTTCCCACCAGGAGACTCGAACCCTAGCCAGCACAGAAGCCTTCCAGCCACAGGCATGACAGGTAACGCCTTAACCCACTACACCACGCTCAGACCCTTAAAAGAGATGGTAATTCTGGGGCATTTCAACACTCCAAAGATCACCACCTCCCAAGAGCACCAGAGCTAGTGAGGGATCAAATTTACGTTTTTTCATCAAGTCCCTGTTGAATATGGGAATACACTGTGTCTATGCTTAATGCCCAACTCGCCTAAACACGCGAGAGTAGTTATTCAACTATAGAACACTTTCCCACCAGGAGACTCGAACCCTAGCCAGCACAGAAGCCTTCCAGCCACAGGCATGACAGGTAACGCCTTAACCCACTACACCACGCTCAGACCCTTAAAAGAGATGGTAATTCTGGGGCATTTCAACACTCCAAAGATCACCACCTCCCAAGAGCACCAGAGCTAGTGAGGGATCAAATTTACGTTTTTTCATCAAGTCCCTGTTGAATATGGGAATACACTGTGTCTATGCTTAATGCCCAACTCGCCTAAACACGCGAGAGTAGTTATTCAACTATAGAACACTTTCCCACCAGGAGACTCGAACCCTAGCCAGCACAGAAGCCTTCCAGCCACAGGCATGACAGGTAACGCCTTAACCCACTACACCACGCTCAGACCCTTAAAAGAGATGGTAATTCTGGGGCATTTCAACACTCCAAAGATCACCACCTCCCAAGAGCACCAGAGCTAGTGAGGGATCAAATTTACGTTTTTTCATCAAGTCCCTGTTGAATATGGGAATACACTGTGTCTATGCTTAATGCCCAACTCGCCTAAACACGCGAGAGTAGTTATTCAACTATAGAACACTTTCCCACCAGGAGACTCGAACCCTAGCCAGCACAGAAGCCTTCCAGCCACAGGCATGACAGGTAACGCCTTAACCCACTACACCACGCTCAGACCCTTAAAAGAGATGGTAATTCTGGGGCATTTCAACACTCCAAAGATCACCACCTCCCAAGAGCACCAGAGCTAGTGAGGGATCAAATTTACGTTTTTTCATCAAGTCCCTGTTGAATATGGGAATACACTGTGTCTATGCTTAATGCCCAACTCGCCTAAACACGCGAGAGTAGTTATTCAACTATAGAACACTTTCCACCAGGAGACTCGAACCCTAGCCAGCACAGAAGCCTTCCAGCCACAGGCATGACAGGTAACGCCTTAACCCACTACACCACGCTCAGACCCTTAAAAGAGATGGTAATTCTGGGGCATTTCAACACTCCAAAGATCACCACCTCCCAAGAGCACCAGAGCTAGTGAGGGATCAAATTTACGTTTTTCATCAAGTCCCTGTTGAATATGGGAATACACTGTTCTATGCTTAATGCCCAACTCGCCTAAACACGCGAGAGTAGTTATTCAACTATAGAACACTTACCCACCAGGAGACTCGAACCCTAGCCAGCACAGAAGCTTGAGGCCTTCTGAAAGGTTAGGGAGTAAATTTCCAACCCACACTGCAAGGCGGCTGCTTACCCCATTGTTATCGAAAGGGAGACTACTGTTGTCTGAGGGTTCTTCCTGGAAGGACGTGTGATCTTTCGAGACACCAGTGCCATCCAGACTTTAATTTTAGAGAGTGACTTGCAAGGTGCAACACTCTCGAACTGGAGAGTAGTACTGGTCGAGGTTTCACTAGTGATGCTCGAGCAACCCATCCATAGGGTTACCCTGGATTCTGATTTCCACAAGGGTGTTCGTACAGTCGGAGTCACTTCTCACCTACCTTTCCCTAATGTTGATGTAATATTGGGTAATGATTTAGCAGGGATAAGGTAGGGGACTCCAGACTGCCTATTATGTTGGCTACCCCTAAGTTTCCCTGGATCTACCTGCCGCAAAGGATAATGTTGTGTACCCTGCGTTTTCGGTGACCAGGTCTATGGGACTTAAGTAAGGGCAGCCCTATGGTTCCCAAGGTGGTAATCCTGAGGACATGAGGGACTTTCCGAGTGGTGAAAGCCAAGTGACCTTGCGGACAGTTCATGGCCCGACTCGATGACGTGGCCGAGGGCACTGTGGAGAGCATACCATCGCCTCATACCGAGAGTAGTGAGGAGGATGTGGAGAACACTGTTGAGCCTTGGCCAATGGCATCTGACGAAGGCCTGGATGCCTCCTTGAGTGATTTACAGAAAGCTGACCCCAGTCTTGCATAATGTCACGAAGTAGCTCTCTCTAAGGAGGAGATTGTAGATGCAGCAACCGGTACTACTACAATGATCAGATTTTGATGAGAAAATGGAGACCACAGAGTTCTCCCTTGTCAAATGAGTGGGAGGTAGTCCACCAGTTATGTTGCCTACCTGATATAGGGAGAGAGTTTTGGCAGCTGCTCATGATGATCCTATGGGGGACACCAAGGTATTAATATTACTTATCACAAAATTTTCAAATATTACTTTTTGACCAAGCTGAAAAGCGATGTGGCAAAATTTTGTAACTCATGCATTCCTTGTCAGCATGTTGGAAAACCAAACCAGACATCACCTAAAGCTTCTCTAAGGCCTATTGTCGTGCTGGAGGAGCCATTTTCTCATGTGGTAATGGACTGTGTTTGCCCATTACCTAGAACTAAGTCTTGTAATATTTACCTAACCATGATGATGTGTTCACGACCCATTACCCTGAGGCTTTTGCTGTAAGGAACATCCGAGCAAAGACTGTTGTTGCTCGTATGTTGCATTTTTTTTTTACTTTAGGACTTCCTCGGGTCGTGCAAACTGACAATGGTACTAAATTTAAATCTGATATTTTTTAACAATTCTGTAAGGACCATGGAATATCATAAGATTTCCAACCCATACCATCCACAGAGTCAGTGGGTAATTGAGCGGTTCCATCAAACCCTCAAGCAGATGCTGAAGACATCGTGCGAGAATTCCCACAGCTTCTGGGATGAGAACTTGCCTTATGTTTTATTTGCTGCTCGGGAGGGTTTACAAAGTCACTGGGTTGTTCTCCTTTTGAGTTAGTCTTTGGCTATAAGGTTCGTGGACCCTTGCAAATGTTACAGGAGAATCTGTTAGGGAACATAACGTTGACCAAAGGTTCGGCTTTCTTTGCACAACACCACCAGAGACTCAGGACTGCAAGGCGGCTGCACTTAAGTATCTTGGGAGGCCTAAGAAAATAAAAGAACGACATGATGCTAAGGCTAAGTGTGGGTATTTCAGCCTGGTGACCCTGTCCTGGTATTAAAGCCTTGACTAGGGAACAATATGTCTCACAAGTACAAAGGCTCCTATATTGCGACAGAAAGGGCTGGGGACCTCACGTACAAAGTGAGGCACTCTGACAAGCGTAACCAGATAATGCTCGTGCACTTGAACCGGCTGAAGAAGTTCCAGGGCCCCCAGGCCCTATTACTATTACTCTGTGAAATTACTCTGTATACTATTACTCTGTATACTATTACTCTGTGAAATTTGACAAGGTGCAACGCAATTATTCAGTGGTAGAAAAAGAGGCGTTGGCGCTAGTGTTAACATGTAAAAAGTTCAAGTATACCTAACAGGAAATATAGTGGAAGTGTACACGGACCATAACCCACTAGTGTTCTTAAACCAGATGAAGGTGAAAAATAAACGCATCCTCAGGTGGGCATTGTACCTGCAGGACTTCAATCATTCCATTACCCACCTACCTGGCTGGCTCAACGTGATAGCTGATGCTCTGTCTGTGTTACCTGAGTAACATCCATCTGAGCCACAGGAAGCCATATACCAACTGTCATGCTTTAGTTAATTTTTTTAGGTTTTCCTGTGACAATAAATATTCCATGTCAATTTATTTACTTCCCCATTTTTTGTATTTTTTTTGTATGCGTTTTTTCATTCAGAATTTTTTTTGTGTGTGCTTTTTCTTTCAGAGAATTCTTTTGTGCTTTTTCTTGCAGAGAAATTTTTGTTTTGCTTGATTTTCTTTTAAGGCATAGACTTTCCTTTTTTTTCTCTGTATGCTCTTACAAAAAAATATGACTACTATTCTAGTAGCCACATTTTTTTTTCTCTGAAGGAGGGAGGCGTGTTATGACCCTGGGTACCTTAGATGGAAACCAGAGGTCAATTTGAGCAATAAATTTACTATACATTAATTCATAGAATTGAATCATGTGACAAGGAAATTTAATTACAATAATATTTATATCAGGGCTCCTTAAAAGTATGCCTTATTCCCTCGCCCTTGCCAAACGTAAGATGAATCTTGTTTCTCACAGAGCATTCAGTCTGAGCTTGTTGTTGATTAATTATAACATTGAACTAATTATCAACTATTCTTAGAACTAGTAAAGTAGATGTATTGTACGTTGGTGAAGTTTTGTAATGTTTATAACTGCTCGATCAGCTAGTTATCTTCTCGGCAACAACAACTGGAGAGAGCTCGGACTGGAGGCTCCTTCAGCCTTGTCTGGACTGCAGTGGTTGAGTCAACACTTCTCCTGTGGGGCTCTGTCTCCTCCTCTTCCCATACCTTATCCGTTTCTAGTTTACAAAGCTAAGTACCGTGTCATGTACGTTTTCTGGCACAAGTGTGTAGTAATGTGTCTAGGCTACGCTAGTGTATTGCTAAATTACTCTAAGGGGTCTCAGAGGAAACACGTGTGCTCAAGTGGTACCAAGCTACCTAGAGTCCTTGCTAGTGATCCTGCCTAGTAGACTTTACCCTAGCTTGTCCTAATTGTTAAACCTTGTATCCTGCCTAAGTGGACCAAGACTTTTAACGTAAGACAGTGTGGTAAAGTAGTTATTCTTATTGTTGCTAATAACACTTTCACACTCCCGGCTAACGTTAAGAAAAGAGGTATGTGCGAGCGGCGATTTTGTCGCTTAAGCGGCAAAACAAAAATGTGTATACTCTTTTTACTCTCTTAACATTAGTTCTCAAGCTACGTATTTCATTTTGGTACCAATGTGTTCGCAATAGAATTCTCTAGAGATCATCAGTCAAAAAGGTCACCAAAGGTATAGGGATACCTGTACTAAATAAATAACTAGTAGATGACTCGCCGTGAGCGCCAAACATCAACGAAAGGTTTCTACTCTTGGGGTTGTTGTCAACTCCACACTTGTCCTACAGCGTTAATTTTGGTATCAATGGGCTCGGAATGAAATTCCCAACACAGAGATATGAATATAAACGTAGAATCATGGTCGCGGCCCACCCGAAAGAGTGTGGGAAGTGGCCCACTGTTACCAGGTATCAGTGACGTGACGACATGCGCGGTACAGTGCTTTGAAAAGTTTATACTTATTTCACTGTCCCCGACATTATTTTTCTATGTACGTCATTCATTTTTGTGCCAATGTGTTCGCAATAGAATGTTCTATGAGCATGTAGGTAAAAATGATCAACAAAGCGTAAGTTAGATTAGCGCCAAATATAACAACGCTGGACATATCAGTGAGCGTCAAACACAAACGAAATGTTTTTTACTTTTGTTATGTTTGTCAAGTCTATATACTAGTCTATAGCCTAGTGGTGAAAAAGAGAACTTCATGGCGCGCAGTTTGAAACAAACCCAAGTAATCGAATTAAAATTGAATTTTATACAAATATTTTTTATGGGGACATCATTTTATGTTCTCTGTGCAGAAGCGGTAGACGAAACAGGACATACGGTTATGTCCATGGAATAGTAAAGTGAATTAATGTATAGGGGGGGGGGGTTGTTAAGAGGGTTTAATAAATAAGTTAGTTTTTGAGGTGTATCCATTAATCTTGTTGTAGTGGTGTAGATGATTGTTTCCCAGACGACAGATCTGTTTGTAAACCCTTAAAGCATAAACAGGAACCTATGTTTCTTAGGGGCCGGGCCCTATTTATGCCACTGATTTGATACNCAGTGGTTAGAGGTGTTTGTTTGGGTTTAACTGTTAGTAGATAGTGGTATGGGAATTAATTTTGAGGAAGGAGGTAAGGTAAGGTAATTATCAAAAGAAGGCACCAAACCGGAAGGCTATGTAGCACCATCAAGTGCGAAATAATCAGAGGGCGCTAAATATTACTAAGAAAGCCATACGAGAACAAAAACGCATAAGGCGAACGATATCAAAAGTATCCGATTCACCTAGAATTCTATCGAGGAACAGTGACCGCGAGGGACGGTCGGAAAGCAAGACACACGCTCGTCCTGGAAGCAGGACATTCAACAAGGATATGCATAACCGTAAGAGGGACACGCATTCGGACAACAAGGAGCAGGGCGGCGCTCCATTAAGTGACCGGGGTTAAGCGAGTATGGCCAACCCGCAGCCGTGCTAAAGCAGTTCCCACCGCCGATTACGGTGGTAGGAGGAAGGCCACGGGGACACACTACGTTTGAGAGTACGCAGTTTGTTACCAACCACAGAGGACCAACAACTCTGCCACCGGGCAAGGATAGAGGAATGAATAACCGGATAAAAGTCAGAATAAGGAAGACCCTTACGGGAGATGGGACAAGAACGGATGGCATCCTTAGCGGCAGCATCTGCACGCTCATTCAAAGAAACACCAATATGGCTGGGAACCCAGCAAAACTCTACCGATTAAACTTACTAGAAATAAGAAACAGCCATTGCTGAATCTCGATGACCACTGGGTGGACAGGATTAAAGGACCCAAGAGCCATTAGGGCACTACGAGAGTCAACGACACCACAAAGGAGGAATGAGAATGAGGAAAGCAAGAGACGGAGAGCATAGAGAATAGCATAAAGTTCCGCCGTAAAGACGCTAGCCTCCGAAGGAGGCAGACACATATAAGTACGGCAGAAAAACAACAGAGTAGCCCACACCGTCCGCAGACTTAGACCCATCGGTAAAGATGGAAATAGCGGGAGTGCGAAGAAAGTGCTCAAGGAGAGGCTTTTCAGAACTGAAGGAGGGGTAAAGGCTTTAGTAATACAAGTCAGGACGTACAAAATGGGAAGGGGGACTCTACGGAGGCAGGGAAGGACCACATACGAGGAAAACATATAGAAAGACGAACAGAAAGAGAATCCTGCAAGCGAGATAACCGGACAGAAAGTGGAGACAATGAAGAGGAACAGGAGCTACAGGAGGAGGAAAAGTCAAAGCACGACAGAGGCGAGAGGAAGGATGCTGTAAGGACCGCGCAAGATAGCGAAGACAGTAGCGGTCACGGCGGTCCTGGAGAGAGAGAAAGCCAGTCAACATACAAACTGAGGGCGGGAGTCGAACGAAAGGCACCAGAGCTGAGACGCAACCCAGTATGGTGCAAAGCATCAAGACGGGAAGAGTAGAAGGAGAAGCAGAAGAGTAAGCAGGGCAACCGTAATCGAGTTTAGACAGGACGAGAGAGGAGTGCAAATATAGGAGCTTGCGTCTATCTGCTCCCCAAGAAGTATGGGACAAACCTTAAGGAGGTTAAGGGCCTTAGAGCACTCAACTCGGAGCAGAGATATGGGCTGACCAAGACAAACGAGTGTCAAAGACTAACCCCAAGAGCTTTGCGGAATCCTGTACACAATGGGATGACCATAAAGCGACAAAGAGGGACGAAGAACAACATGCTTCCGAGTAAAGGTCATAGCACAAGTCTTAGATGCAGAGAACTTGAAGCCATGATCGGTGGCCCACGACGACACGGCATCAATCGCAGTTGAAGCCGCCGTTGAAGGAGAGGTGAATCATCCCTGACAGCAAGGGGTAAGATCATCAACATACAGAGCAGAGAAGAACAGAAGGAAGAGAAGAAAGAAGACCGTTGAGGGCAACTAGAAAAAGAGTAGTGCTCAGAACAACCCTGGGGTACACCCTCATACTGCCGAAAAGGGCAGAGAGAGCAGTACCAAGCCGCCACGAAAGGAACGACGAGAGAGGAAGCTCTGGAGGAAGAGAGGGAGGTTCCCACGAAGGCCAAAGAATGAAGTTGAGACAGAATGTGATACCGCCAGGTATGTCGTAAGCCTTTTCTAGTCAAAAAGGACGGCAACAACGGAAGTCTTCGCAGCAAAAGCAGTACGAATAGACCTCCAAGTTTACCAGGACATCCCGTGTGCTGCGGCACTTGCGAACCAAATTGAGAAGGAGAGAGGTGGTTATAGTGTTCTAAGAACCACATCAAACGAACGTTAACCATACGTTCAAAGAGCTTGCAGACACAACTCGTGAGGGCAATAGGGCGGAAGTCCTTGGGGGATGACCCGAGAGACCCTGGTTTCCGAACAGGGAGGACACAGATCGAGCCCAGTCTTCAGGGACTGACGACGACTCCCAGACCCGATTGTACAGACTCAGTAATACTGAGACGTGCACGGAGGAAGATGGCGGAGCATTTCATAATGAATGCCATCAGAGCCCGCTGCCGTAGAACCACAAAGGGCTAGGGCAGAGTGAAGTTCAGAGAGAGAAGGATTAATGCCCAACTCGCCTAAACACGCGAGAGTAGTATTAATATAGAACACTTTCCACCAGGAGACTCAAACCTAGCCAGCACAGAAGCCTTCCAGCCACAGGCATGACAGGTAACACCTTCACCCACTACACCACGCTCAGACCCTTAAAAGAGATGGTAATTCTGGGGCATTTCAACACTCCAAAGATCACCACCTCCCAAGAGCACCAGAGCTAGTGAGGGATCAAATTTACGTTTTTTCATCAAGTCCCTGTTAAATATGGAAATACACTGTGTCTATGCTTAATGCCCAACTCGCTTAAATAGACGAGAGTAGTTATTCAACTATAGAACACTTTCCCACCAGGAGACTCGAACCCTAGCAGCAAGAAGCTTCCAGCCACAGGCATGACAGGTAACGCTTAATCTACTTCACGACGCTCAGACCTTAAAAGAGATGGTAATTCTGGGGCATTTCAACACTCAAAGATCACCACCTCCCAAGAGCACCAGAGCTAGTTAGGGATCAAATTTACGTTTTTTCATCAAGTCCCTGTTGAATATGGAAATACACTGTGTCTATGCTTAATGCCCAACTCGCCTAAATACACGAGAGTAGTTATTCAACTATAGAACACTTTCCCACCAGGAGACTCGAACCCTAGACAGCACAGAAGCCTTCCAGCCACAGGCATGACAGGTAACGCCTTAATCTACTTCACGACGCTCAGACCTTTAAAAGAGATGGTAATTCTGGGACATTTCAACACTCCAAAGATCACCACCTCCCAAGAGCACCAGAGGTAGTGAGGGATCAAATTTACGTTTTTTCATCAAGTCCCTGTTGAATATGGGAATACACTGTGTCTTTGCTTAATGCCCAACTCGCCTAAAGACGCGAGAGTAGTTATTCAACTATAAAACACTTTCCCACCAGGAGACTCGAACCCTAGCCAGCACAGAAGCCTTCCAGCCACAGGCATGACAGGTAACGCCTTAACCCACTACACCACACTCAGACCCTTGAAAGAGATGGTAATTCTGGGGCATTTCAACACTCCAAAGATCACCACCTCCCAAGAGCACCAGAGCTAGTGAGGGATCAAATTTACGTTTTTTCATCAAGTCCCTGTTGAATATGGGAATACACTGTGTCTATGCTTAATGCCCAACTCGCCTAAACACGCGAGAGTAGTTATTCAACTATAGAACACTTTCCCACCAGGAGACTCGAACCCTAGCCAGCACAGAAGCCTTCCAGCCACAGGCATGACAGGTAACACCTTAACCCACTACACCACGCTCAGACCCTTAAAAGAGATGGTAATTCTGGGGCATTTCAACACTCCAAAGATCACCACCTCCCAAGAGCACCAGAGCTAGTGAGGGATCAAATTTACGTTTTTTCATCAAGTCCCTGTTGAATATGGGAATACACTGTGTCTATGCTTAATGCCCAACTCGCCTAAAAACGCGAGAGTAGTTATTCAACTATAGAACACTTTCCCACCAGGAGACTCGAACCCTAGCCAGCACAGAAGCCTTCCAGCCACAGGCATGACAGGTAACGTCTTAACCCACTACACCACGCTCAGACCCTTAAAAGAGATGGTAATTCTGAGGCATTTCAACACTCCAAAGATCACCACCTCCCAAGAGCACCAGAGCTAGTGAGGGATCAAATTTACGTTTTTTCATCAAGTCCCTGTTGAATATGGGAATACACTGTGTCTATGCTTAATGCCCAACTCGCCTAAACACGCGAGAGTAGTTATTCAACTATAGAACACTTTCCCACCAGGAGACTCGAACCCTAGCCAGCACAGAAGCCTTCCAGCCACAGGCATGACAGGTAACGCCTTAACCCACTACACCACGCTCAGACCCTTAAAAGAGATGGTAATTCTGGGGCATTTCAACACTCCAAAGATCACCACCTCCCAAGAGCACCAGAGCTAGTGAGGGATCAAATTTACGTTTTTTCATCAAGTCCCTGTTGAATATGGGAATACACTGTGTCTATGCTTAATGCCCAACTCGCCTAAACACGCGAGAGTAGTTATTCAACTATAGAACACTTTCCCACCAGGAGACTCGAACCCTAGCCAGCACAGAAGCCTTCCAGCCACAGGCATGACAGGTAACGCCTTAACCCACTACACCACGCTCAGACCCTTAAAAGAGATGGTAATTCTGGGGCATTTCAACACTCCAAAGATCACCACCTCCCAAGAGCACCAGAGCTAGTGAGGGATCAAATTTACGTTTTTTCATCAAGTCCCTGTTGAATATGGGAATACACTGTGTCTATGCTTAATGCCCAACTCGCCTAAACACGCGAGAGTAGTTATTCAACTATAGAACACTTTCCCACCAGGAGACTCGAACCCTAGCCAGCACAGAAGCCTTCCAGCCACAGGCATGACAGGTAACGCCTTAACCCACTACACCACGCTCAGACCCTTAAAAGAGATGGTAATTCTGGGGCATTTCAACACTCCAAAGATCACCACCTCCCAAGAGCACCAGAGCTAGTGAGGGATCAAATTTACGTTTTTTCATCAAGTCCCTGTTGAATATGGGAATACACTGTGTCTATGCTTAATGCCCAACTCGCCTAAACACGCGAGAGTAGTTATTCAACTATAGAACACTTTCCCACCAGGAGACTCGAACCCTAGCCAGCACAGAAGCCTTCCAGCCACAGGCATGACAGGTAACGCCTTAACCCACTACACCACGCTCAGACCCTTAAAAGAGATGGTAATTCTGGGGCATTTCAACACTCCAAAGATCACCACCTCCCAAGAGCACCAGAGCTAGTGAGGGATCAAATTTACGTTTTTTCATCAAGTCCCTGTTGAATATGGGAATACACTGTGTCTATGCTTAATGCCCAACTCGCCTAAACACGCGAGAGTAGTTATTCAACTATAGAACACTTTCCCACCAGGAGACTCGAACCCTAGCCAGCACAGAAGCCTTCCAGCCACAGGCATGACAGGTAACGCCTTAACCCACTACACCACGCTCAGACCCTTAAAAGAGATGGTAATTCTGGGGCATTTCAACACTCCAAAGATCACCACCTCCCAAGAGCACCAGAGCTAGTGAGGGATCAAATTTACGTTTTTTCATCAAGTCCCTGTTGAATATGGGAATACACTGTGTCTATGCTTAATGCCCAACTCGCCTAAACACGCGAGAGTAGTTATTCAACTATAGAACACTTTCCCACCAGGAGACTCGAACCCTAGCCAGCACAGAAGCCTTCCAGCCACAGGCATGACAGGTAACGCCTTAACCCACTACACCACGCTCAGACCCTTAAAAGAGATGGTAATTCTGGGCATTTCAACACTCCAAAGATCACCACCTCCCAAGAGCACCAGAGCTAGTGAGGGATCAAATTTACGTTTTTTCATCAAGTCCCTGTTGAATATGGGAATACACTGTGTCTATGCTTAATGCCCAACTCGCCTAAACACGCGAGAGTAGTTATTCAACTATAGAACACTTTCCCACCAGGAGACTCGAACCCTAGCCAGCACAGAAGCCTTCCAGCCACAGGCATGACAGGTAACGCCTTAACCCACTACACCACGCTCAGACCCTTAAAAGAGATGGTAATTCTGGGGCATTTCAACACTCCAAAGATCACCACCTCCCAAGAGCACCAGAGCTAGTGAGGGATCAAATTTACGTTTTTTCATCAAGTCCCTGTTGAATATGGGAATACACTGTGTCTATGCTTAATGCCCAACTCGCCTAAACACGCGAGAGTAGTTATTCAACTATAGAACACTTTCCCACCAGGAGACTCGAACCCTAGCCAGCACAGAAGCCTTCCAGCCACAGGCATGACAGGTAACGCCTTAACCCACTACACCACGCTCAGACCCTTAAAAGAGATGGTAATTCTGGGGCATTTCAACACTCCAAAGATCACCACCTCCCAAGAGCACCAGAGCTAGTGAGGGATCAAATTTACGTTTTTTCATCAAGTCCCTGTTGAATATGGGAATACACTGTGTCTATGCTTAATGCCCAACTCGCCTAAACACGCGAGAGTAGTTATTCAACTATAGAACACTTTCCCACCAGGAGACTCGAACCCTAGCCAGCACAGAAGCCTTCCAGCCACAGGCATGACAGGTAACGTCTTAACCCACTACACCACGCTCAGACCCTTAAAAGAGATGGTAATTCTGGGGCATTTCAACACTCCAAAGATCACCACCTCCCAAGAGCACCAGAGCTAGTGAGGGATCAAATTTACGTTTTTTCATCAAGTCCCTGTTGAATATGGGAATACACTGTGTCTATGCTTAATGCCCAACTCGCCTAAACACGCGAGAGTAGTTATTCAACTATAGAACACTTTCCCACCAGGAGACTCGAACCCTAGCCAGCACAGAAGCCTTCCAGCCACAGGCATGACAGGTAACGTCTTAACCCACTACACCACGCTCAGACCCTTAAAAGAGATGGTAATTCTGAGGCATTTCAACACTCCAAAGATCACCACCTCCCAAGAGCACCAGAGCTAGTGAGGGATCAAATTTACGTTTTTTCATCAAGTCCCTGTTGAATATGGGAATACACTGTGTCTATGCTTAATGCCCAACTCGCCTAAACACGCGAGAG
This sequence comes from Procambarus virginalis, assembly GCA_020271785.1. Classification (NCBI taxonomy): domain Eukaryota; kingdom Metazoa; phylum Arthropoda; class Malacostraca; order Decapoda; family Cambaridae; genus Procambarus; species Procambarus virginalis. The sequence goes on from WNGS01169498.1 coordinate 66,969,751, forward strand.
TAGTTATTCAACTATAGAACACTTTCCCACCAGGAGACTCGAACCCTAGCCAGCACAGAAGCCTTCCAGCCACAGGCATGACAGGTAACGCCTTAACCCACTACACCACGCTCAGACCCTTAAAAGAGATGGTAATTCTGGGGCATTTCAACACTCCAAAGATCACCACCTCCCAAGAGCACCAGAGCTAGTGAGGGATCAAATTTACGTTTTTTCATCAAGTCCCTGTTGAATATGGGAATACACTGTGTCTATGCTTAATGCCCAACTCGCCTAAACACGCGAGAGTAGTTATTCAACTATAGAACACTTTCCCACCAGGAGACTCGAACCCTAGCCAGCACAGAAGCCTTCCAGCCACAGGCATGACAGGTAACGTCTTAACCCACTACACCACGCTCAGACCCTTAAAAGAGATGGTAATTCTGGGCATTTCAACACTCCAAAGATCACCACCTCCCAAGAGCACCAGAGCTAGTGAGGGATCAAATTTACGTTTTTTCATCAAGTCCCTGTTGAATATGGGAATACACTGTGTCTATGCTTAATGCCCAACTCGCCTAAACACGCGAGAGTAGTTATTCAACTATAGAACACTTTCCCACCAGGAGACTCGAACCCTAGCCAGCACAGAAGCCTTCCAGCCACAGGCATGACAGGTAACGCCTTAACCCACTACACCACGCTCAGACCCTTAAAAGAGATGGTAATTCTGGGGCATTTCAACACTCCAAAGATCACCACCTCCCAAGAGCACCAGAGCTAGTGAGGGATCAAATTTACGTTTTTTCATCAAGTCCCTGTTGAATATGGGAATACACTGTGTCTATGCTTAATGCCCAACTCGCCTAAAAACGCGAGAGTAGTTATTCAACTATAGAACACTTTCCCACCAGGAGACTCGAACCCTAGCCAGCACAGAAGCCTTCCAGCCACAGGCATGACAGGTAACGTCTTAACCCACTACACCACGCTCAGACCCTTAAAAGAGATGGTAATTCTGAGGCATTTCAACACTCCAAAGATCACCACCTCCCAAGAGCACCAGAGCTAGTGAGGGATCAAATTTACGTTTTTTCATCAAGTCCCTGTTGAATATGGGAATACACTGTGTCTATGCTTAATGCCCAACTCGCCTAAACACGCGAGAGTAGTTATTCAGGAAGAAATGAAATGTATGCTCGGGATGGGGTGCATCTATCGAGAGCTGGGGTTGTGCTGTTGCAAATTCGTTGGAAGAAGTGGTTAGAGGTGTTGTTTGGGTTTAAACTGTTAGTAGATAGAGGTATGGGAATTGATTTTGAGGAAGGATGTAATAAAAGTATGCGTTTGCGGGAGAAAGGATTGGCAAAATGATCAGGGAAAGAGAAGGGACTCAAAATAACAATTCACTTAGGGTATATTACACAAACAGTAGAAGTCTAAGAAATAAAATTAACGAATTAAATGCTCTTGTCTGCACAGAAAAAATTGATATTATTGCACTTACCGAAACGTGGATGAATGTTGATAATAGAGAACTATTAGCCGAATATCAAATAAATGGATTTAAACTATTTCACACAGATAGATATATTAGACGAGGTGGTGAAGTAGCCATATACGTTAGGGACAATTTGAAATGTAGTCTCAAAGAGGGAATCAAAACTGAGCCACACACAGAAACTATTTGGATAGAATTAAACGAAAAAGCAAATAATATTATAATTGGAGTTATATATAGGCCACCAAATTTAGACAGAATGGAAGCAAAGCATCTATGGGATGAAATATCTAGGGCATCTAGATCTAACAGTATTTATGTCATGAGTGCCTTTAATTTGAGTGGAATAAACTGTTGAACAAAACAGGGAATAGTGAAGCAGAAGATTTTCTAGAATTAATTGACGATTGCTTTCTTACGCAACACATTAAGGAACCAACACGGGAAAATAATATTTTAGATTTAGTATTAACTAACAGGGAAACACAAATTAATGACATCGAAATAGGGAGTGAGCTAGGGAACAGTGATCACAAAGAAATCAGATTTGGCATAGAATGGAATAGACCTGTAGGAGAAATTGTGTTAAAGTGCCAGATTTTCGAAAAGCTGATATTAATAGCCTAAGAAATTTTTGGGTCAAATTGATTGGAAAGTCTTGGGTATGGGGTGTGGGCCGGTCTTGGAGCGAGACATGAACCCAGCGATAGGTGATGTAAATGGGGATTTCGATGTAGATTCAATTTATAACGTATTTAAGAATATTCTAAACAAAGCACAGGAACGTAGTATACCACACAAATTGAATAGGTCGATTACTAATGACCCTAAGTGGATAACAAAGAACTTGAAGAATCTTATAGGTAAAAAGAGAGCTTGGTACTAAAGGATTAAAAATAGGGAGGTCACTTTAGAACAGGAATTCGCACAACTAGTTAGAAATGTTAAAAAAGAGATAAGGAAAGCAAAAAGAAACTATGAAGTTCGTATAGCAGGGCAAGCAAAGACAAATCCTAAAGGGTTTTTTCAGTTATATCGAACTAAGACTAGGGAAAGGATAGGTCCATTAAAAACTGAGACAGGTCAAATAACAGATAGTGATGAAGAGATGAGTAGTATTTTTAATAAATATTTTGTATCTGTATTTACTAAAGAGGAACTTAACAATATGCCTTCAGCCCAACAAGTCTATGTGGGTGGGGACGAGGACAGGTTGACGAGTTTAGCAGTTACCAGGGAGGATGTTCTTAAACAAATAGTAAAACTCAAACCAAACAAATCCAGGGCGGATGAAGTGTTTGCCAGAGTGCTGAAAGAATGCAAAGAGGAGCTTTGTGACCCACTGTCAATCATATTTAATAAATCAATAGAGTCAGGCAGAGTGCCAGAGTTTTGGAAAGTTGCTAATGTGATACCAGTTTTTAAGAAAGGAGATAGATCACTTGCGTCTAACTATCGACCAATTAGCCTAACGTCTATTGTGGGAAAGTTACTCGAATCTATAATAGCAAATATAATTCGTCTTCATCTTGAAAAACATAAATTAAAAATTGAGTCGCAACATGGTTTTATAAAGGGCCGTTCATGTTTAACAAATTTGTTATCTTTTTATTCTAGCATAGTTGAGGCAGTTGATAGTGGTAAGGATTGTGATGTTGTGTACCTTGACTTTAGCAAAGCTTTCGATACAGTGCCACATGAAAGACTGATTAAAAAGATAGGGGCTCATGGTATTGGTGGTACTATATTAAGCTGGATTAGGGCATGGCTATACCAAAGGAAACAGAGAGTTAGTATAAATGGAGTCAAGTCAGAGTGGGAAAATGTTGTAAGTGGAGTGCCTCAAGGCTCTGTCTTGGGACCTCTGTTGTTTATAATATATATAAATGATTTAGATTCAGGTTTGAGTAGCAACATTTGCAAATTTGCCGATGATACGAAAATCGGTAGGGAAATTAATTCGGAGGAGGACTCACTATCACTTCAAGTTGATCTAGATAGGGTTTTGAAATGGTCAAAGGACTGGCAGATGCAGTTTAATGCTGATAAATGTAAAGTTCTGAGGCTAGGTAATGATGATAGAGTTACAAGATACGAGCTAGATGGTGTTGAGATTGCGAAGTCGGATTGCGAAAGGGATCTGGGAGTTATAATTAGTAAGAATTTAAAACAAAAGGATCAATGCATAATGTTCGTAATAAGGCAAATAGGACACTCGGATTTATTAATCGCAGCGTAAGTAACAAGACACCTGGTGTGGTTCTCAAGCTATATCTTGCTCTGGTTAGGCCCCATTTAGATTATGCCGTTCAGTTTTNTAATTTTGGGGCATTTCAACACTCCAAAGATCACCACCTCCCAAGAGCACCAGAGCTTAGTGAGGGTCAAATTTACGTTTTTTCATCAAGTCCCCTGTGAATATGGGAATACACTGTGTCTATGCTTCATGCCCAACTCGCCTAAACACGCGAGAGTAGTTATTCAACTATAGAACACTTTCCCACCAGGAGACTCGAACCCTAGCCAGCACAGAAGCCTTCCAGCCACAGGCATGACAGGTAACGCCTTAACCCACTACACCACGCTCAGACCCTTAAAAGAAATGGTAATTTTGGGGCATTTCAACACTCCAAAGATCACCACCTCCCAAGAGCACCAGAGCTAGTGAGGGGTCAAATTTACGTTTTTTCATCAAGTCCCTGTTGAATATGGGAATACACTGTGTCTATGCTTAATGCCCAACTCGCCTAAACACGCGAGAGTAGTTATTCAACTATAGAACACTTTCCACCAGGAGACTCGAACCCTAGCCAGCACAGAAGCCTTCCAGCCACAGGCATGACAGGTAACGCCTTAACCCACTACACCACGCTCAGACCCTTAAAAGAAATGGTAATTTTGGGGCATTTCAACACTCCAAAGATCACCACCTCCCAAGAGCACCAGAGCTAGTGAGGGGTCAAATTTACGTTTTTTCATCAAGTCCCTGTTGAATATGGGAATACACTGTGTCTATGCTTAATGCCCAACTCGCCTAAACACGCGAGAGTAGTTATTCAACTATAGAACACTTTCCCACCAGGAGACTCGAACCCTAGCCAGCACAGAAGCCTTCCAGCCACAGGCATGACAGGTAACGCCTTAACCCACTACACCACGCTCAGACCCTTAAAAGAGATGGTAATTTTGGGGCATTTCAACACTCCAAAGATCACCACCTCCCAAGAGCACCAGAGCTAGTGAGGGGTCAAATTTACGTTTTTTCATCAAGTCCCTGTTGAATATGGGAATACACTGTGTCTATGCTTAATGCCCAACTCGCCTAAACACGCGAGAGTAGTTATTCAACTATAGAACACTTTCCCACCAGGAGACTCGAACCCTAGCCAGCACAGAAGCCTTCCAGCCACAGGCATGACAGGTAACGCCTTAACCCACTACACCACGCTCAGACCCTTAAAAGAGATGGTAATTTTGGGGCATTTCAACACTCCAAAGATCACCACCTCCCAAGAGCACCAGAGCTAGTGAGGGGTCAAATTTACGTTTTTCATCAAGTCCCTGTTGAATATGGGAATACACTGTGTCTATGCTTAATGCCCAACTCGCCTAAACACGCGAGAGTAGTTATTCAACTATAGAACACTTTCCCACCAGGAGACTCGAACCCTAGCCAGCACAGAAGCCTTCCAGCCACAGGCATGACAGGTAACGCCTTAACCCACTACACCACGCTCAGACCCTTAAAAGAAATGGTAATTTTGGGGCATTTCAACACTCCAAAGATCACCACCTCCCAAGAGCACCAGAGCTAGTGAGGGGTCAAATTTACGTTTTTTCATCAAGTCCCTGTTGAATATGGGAATACACTGTGTCTATGCTTAATGCCCAACTCGCCTAAACACGCGAGAGTAGTTATTCAACTATAGAACACTTTCCCACCAGGAGACTCGAACCCTAGCCAGCACAGAAGCCTTCCAGCCACAGGCATGACAGGTAACGCCTTAACCCACTACACCACGCTCAGACCCTTAAAAGAAATGGTAATTTTGGGGCATTTCAACACTCCAAAGATCACCACCTCCCAAGAGCACCAGAGCTAGTGAGGGGTCAAATTTACGTTTTTTCATCAAGTCCCTGTTGAATATGGGAATACACTGTGTCTATGCTTAATGCCCAACTCGCCTAAACACGCGAGAGTAGTTATTCAACTATAGAACACTTTCCCACCAGGAGACTCGAACCCTAGCCAGCACAGAAGCCTTCCAGCCACAGGCATGACAGGTAACGCCTTAACCCACTACACCACGCTCAGACCCTTAAAAGAAATGGTAATTTTGGGGCATTTCAACACTCCAAAGATCACCACCTCCCAAGAGCACCAGAGCTAGTGAGGGGTCAAATTTACGTTTTTTCATCAAGTCCCTGTTGAATATGGGAATACACTGTGTCTATGCTTAATGCCCAACTCGCCTAAACACGCGAGAGTAGTTATTCAACTATAGAACACTTTCCCACCAGGAGACTCGAACCCTAGCCAGCACAGAAGCCTTCCAGCCACAGGCATGACAGGTAACGCCTTAACCCACTACACCACGCTCAGACCCTTAAAAGAAATGGTAATTTTGGGGCATTTCAACACTCCAAAGATCACCACCTCCCAAGAGCACCAGAGCTAGTGAGGGGTCAAATTTACGTTTTTTCATCAAGTCCCTGTTGAATATGGGAATACACTGTGTCTATGCTTAATGCCCAACTCGCCTAAACACGCGAGAGTAGTTATTCAACTATAGAACACTTTCCCACCAGGAGACTCGAACCCTAGCCAGCACAGAAGCCTTCCAGCCACAGGCATGACAGGTAACGCCTTAACCCACTACACCACGCTCAGACCCTTAAAAGAAATGGTAATTTTGGGGCATTTCAACACTCCAAAGATCACCACCTCCCAAGAGCACCAGAGCTAGTGAGGGGTCAAATTTACGTTTTTTCATCAAGTCCCTGTTGAATATGGGAATACACTGTGTCTATGCTTAATGCCCAACTCGCCTAAACACGCGAGAGTAGTTATTCAACTATAGAACACTTTCCCACCAGGAGACTCGAACCCTAGCCAGCACAGAAGCCTTCCAGCCACAGGCATGACAGGTAACGCCTTAACCCACTACACCACGCTCAGACCCTTAAAAGAAATGGTAATTTTGGGGCATTTCAACACTCCAAAGATCACCACCTCCCAAGAGCACCAGAGCTAGTGAGGGGTCAAATTTACGTTTTTTCATCAAGTCCCTGTTGAATATGGGAATACACTGTGTCTATGCTTAATGCCCAACTCGCCTAAACACGCGAGAGTAGTTATTCAACTATAGAACACTTTCCCACCAGGAGACTCGAACCCTAGCCAGCACAGAAGCCTTCCAGCCACAGGCATGACAGGTAACGCCTTAACCCACTACACCACGCTCAGACCCTTAAAAGAAATGGTAATTTTGGGGCATTTCAACACTCCAAAGATCACCACCTCCCAAGAGCACCAGAGCTAGTGAGGGGTCAAATTTACGTTTTTTCATCAAGTCCCTGTTGAATATGGGAATACACTGTGTCTATGCTTAATGCCCAACTCGCCTAAACACGCGAGAGTAGTTATTCAACTATAGAACACTTTCCCACCAGGAGACTCGAACCCTAGCCAGCACAGAAGCCTTCCAGCCACAGGCATGACAGGTAACGCCTTAACCCACTACACCACGCTCAGACCCTTAAAAGAAATGGTAATTTTGGGGCATTTCAACACTCCAAAGATCACCACCTCCCAAGAGCACCAGAGCTAGTGAGGGGTCAAATTTACGTTTTTTCATCAAGTCCCTGTTGAATATGGGAATACACTGTGTCTATGCTTAATGCCCAACTCGCCTAAACACGCGAGAGTAGTTATTCAACTATAGAACACTTTCCCACCAGGAGACTCGAACCCTAGCCAGCACAGAAGCCTTCCAGCCACAGGCATGACAGGTAACGCCTTAACCCACTACACCACGCTCAGACCCTTAAAAGAAATGGTAATTTTGGGGCATTTCAACACTCCAAAGATCACCACCTCCCAAGAGCACCAGAGCTAGTGAGGGGTCAAATTTACGTTTTTTCATCAAGTCCCTGTTGAATATGGGAATACACTGTGTCTATGCTTAATGCCCAACTCGCCTAAACACGCGAGAGTAGTTATTCAACTATAGAACACTTTCCCACCAGGAGACTCGAACCCTAGCCAGCACAGAAGCCTTCCAGCCACAGGCATGACAGGTAACGCCTTAACCCACTACACCACGCTCAGACCCTTAAAAGAAATGGTAATTTTGGGGCATTTCAACACTCCAAAGATCACCACCTCCCAAGAGCACCAGAGCTAGTGAGGGGTCAAATTTACGTTTTTTCATCAAGTCCCTGTTGAATATGGGAATACACTGTGTCTATGCTTAATGCCCAACTCGCCTAAACACGCGAGAGTAGTTATTCAACTATAGAACACTTTCCCACCAGGAGACTCGAACCCTAGCCAGCACAGAAGCCTTCCAGCCACAGGCATGACAGGTAACGCCTTAACCCACTACACCACGCTCAGACCCTTAAAAGAAATGGTAATTTTGGGGCATTTCAACACTCCAAAGATCACCACCTCCCAAGAGCACCAGAGCTAGTGAGGGGTCAAATTTACGTTTTTTCATCAAGTCCCTGTTGAATATGGGAATACACTGTGTCTATGCTTAATGCCCAACTCGCCTAAACACGCGAGAGTAGTTATTCAACTATAGAACACTTTCCCACCAGGAGACTCGAACCCTAGCCAGCACAGAAGCCTTCCAGCCACAGGCATGACAGGTAACGCCTTAACCCACTACACCACGCTCAGACCCTTAAAAGAAATGGTAATTTTGGGGCATTTCAACACTCCAAAGATCACCACCTCCCAAGAGCACCAGAGCTAGTGAGGGGTCAAATTTACGTTTTTTCATCAAGTCCCTGTTGAATATGGGAATACACTGTGTCTATGCTTAATGCCCAACTCGCCTAAACACGCGAGAGTAGTTATTCAACTATAGAACACTTTCCCACCAGGAGACTCGAACCCTAGCCAGCACAGAAGCCTTCCAGCCACAGGCATGACAGGTAACGCCTTAACCCACTACACCACGCTCAGACCCTTAAAAGAAATGGTAATTTTGGGGCATTTCAACACTCCAAAGATCACCACCTCCCAAGAGCACCAGAGCTAGTGAGGGGTCAAATTTACGTTTTTTCATCAAGTCCCTGTTGAATATGGGAATACACTGTGTCTATGCTTAATGCCCAACTCGCCTAAACACGCGAGAGTAGTTATTCAACTATAGAACACTTTCCCACCAGGAGACTCGAACCCTAGCCAGCACAGAAGCCTTCCAGCCACAGGCATGACAGGTAACGCCTTAACCCACTACACCACGCTCAGACCCTTAAAAGAAATGGTAATTTTGGGGCATTTCAACACTCCAAAGATCACCACCTCCCAAGAGCACCAGAGCTAGTGAGGGGTCAAATTTACGTTTTTTCATCAAGTCCCTGTTGAATATGGGAATACACTGTGTCTATGCTTAATGCCCAACTCGCCTAAACACGCGAGAGTAGTTATTCAACTATAGAACACTTTCCCACCAGGAGACTCGAACCCTAGCCAGCACAGAAGCCTTCCAGCCACAGGCATGACAGGTAACGCCTTAACCCACTACACCACGCTCAGACCCTTAAAAGAAATGGTAATTTTGGGGCATTTCAACACTCCAAAGATCACCACCTCCCAAGAGCACCAGAGCTAGTGAGGGGTCAAATTTACGTTTTTTCATCAAGTCCCTGTTGAATATGGGAATACACTGTGTCTATGCTTAATGCCCAACTCGCCTAAACACGCGAGAGTAGTTATTCAACTATAGAACACTTTCCCACCAGGAGACTCGAACCCTAGCCAGCACAGAAGCCTTCCAGCCACAGGCATGACAGGTAACGCCTTAACCCACTACACCACGCTCAGACCCTTAAAAGAAATGGTAATTTTGGGGCATTTCAACACTCCAAAGATCACCACCTCCCAAGAGCACCAGAGCTAGTGAGGGGTCAAATTTACGTTTTTTCATCAAGTCCCTGTTGAATATGGGAATACACTGTGTCTATGCTTAATGCCCAACTCGCCTAAACACGCGAGAGTAGTTATTCAACTATAGAACACTTTCCCACCAGGAGACTCGAACCCTAGCCAGCACAGAAGCCTTCCAGCCACAGGCATGACAGGTAACGCCTTAACCCACTACACCACGCTCAGACCCTTAAAAGAAATGGTAATTTTGGGGCATTTCAACACTCCAAAGATCACCACCTCCCAAGAGCACCAGAGCTAGTGAGGGGTCAAATTTACGTTTTTTCATCAAGTCCCTGTTGAATATGGGAATACACTGTGTCTATGCTTAATGCCCAACTCGCCTAAACACGCGAGAGTAGTTATTCAACTATAGAACACTTTCCCACCAGGAGACTCGAACCCTAGCCAGCACAGAAGCCTTCCAGCCACAGGCATGACAGGTAACGCCTTAACCCACTACACCACGCTCAGACCCTTAAAAGAAATGGTAATTTTGGGGCATTTCAACACTCCAAAGATCACCACCTCCCAAGAGCACCAGAGCTAGTGAGGGGTCAAATTTACGTTTTTTCATCAAGTCCCTGTTGAATATGGGAATACACTGTGTCTATGCTTAATGCCCAACTCGCCTAAACACGCGAGAGTAGTTATTCAACTATAGAACACTTTCCCACCAGGAGACTCGAACCCTAGCCAGCACAGAAGCCTTCCAGCCACAGGCATGACAGGTAACGCCTTAACCCACTACACCACGCTCAGACCCTTAAAAGAAATGGTAATTTTGGGGCATTTCAACACTCCAAAGATCACCACCTCCCAAGAGCACCAGAGCTAGTGAGGGGTCAAATTTACGTTTTTTCATCAAGTCCCTGTTGAATATGGGAATACACTGTGTCTATGCTTAATGCCCAACTCGCCTAAACACGCGAGAGTAGTTATTCAACTATAGAACACTTTCCCACCAGGAGACTCGAACCCTAGCCAGCACAGAAGCCTTCCAGCCACAGGCATGACAGGTAACGCCTTAACCCACTACACCACGCTCAGACCCTTAAAAGAAATGGTAATTTTGGGGCATTTCAACACTCCAAAGATCACCACCTCCCAAGAGCACCAGAGCTAGTGAGGGGTCAAATTTACGTTTTTTCATCAAGTCCCTGTTGAATATGGGAATACACTGTGTCTATGCTTAATGCCCAACTCGCCTAAACACGCGAGAGTAGTTATTCAACTATAGAACACTTTCCCACCAGGAGACTCGAACCCTAGCCAGCACAGAAGCCTTCCAGCCACAGGCATGACAGGTAACGCCTTAACCCACTACACCACGCTCAGACCCTTAAAAGAAATGGTAATTTTGGGGCATTTCAACACTCCAAAGATCACCACCTCCCAAGAGCACCAGAGCTAGTGAGGGGTCAAATTTACGTTTTTTCATCAAGTCCCTGTTGAATATGGGAATACACTGTGTCTATGCTTAATGCCCAACTCGCCTAAACACGCGAGAGTAGTTATTCAACTATAGAACACTTTCCCACCAGGAGACTCGAACCCTAGCCAGCACAGAAGCCTTCCAGCCACCAGGCATGACAGGTAACGCCTTAACCCACTACACCACGCTCAGACCCTTAAAAGAAATGGTAATTTTGGGGCATTTCAACACTCCAAAGATCACCACCTCCCAAGAGCACCAGAGCTAGTGAGGGGTCAAATTTACGTTTTTTCATCAAGTCCCTGTTGAATATGGGAATACACTGTGTCTATGCTTAATGCCCAACTCGCCTAAACACGCGAGAGTAGTTATTCAACTATAGAACACTTTCCCACCAGGAGACTCGAACCCTAGCCAGCACAGAAGCCTTCCAGCCACCAGGCATGACAGGTAACGCCTTAACCCACTACACCACGCTCAGACCCTTAAAAGAGATGGTAATTTTGGGGCATTTCAACACTCCAAAGATCACCACCTCCCAAGAGCACCAGAGCTAGTGAGGGGTCAAATTTACGTTTTTTCATCAAGTCCCTGTTGAATATGGGAATACACTGTGTCTATGCTTAATGCCCAACTCGCCTAAACACGCGAGAGTAGTTATTCAACTATAGAACACTTTCCCACCAGGAGACTCGAACCCTAGCCAGCACAGAAGCCTTCCAGCCACCAGGCATGACAGGTAACGCCTTAACCCACTACACCACGCTCAGACCCTTAAAAGAAATGGTAATTTTGGGGCATTTCAACACTCCAAAGATCACCACTCCCAAGAGCACCAGAGCTAGTGAGGGGTCAAATTTACGTTTTTTCATCAAGTCCCTGTTGAATATGGGAATACACTGTGTCTATGCTTAATGCCCAACTCGCCTAAACACGCGAGAGTAGTTATTCAACTATAGAACACTTTCCCACCAGGAGACTCGAACCCTAGCCAGCACAGAAGCCTTCCAGCCACCAGGCATGACAGGTAACGCCTTAACCCACTACACCACGCTCAGACCCTTAAAAGAGATGGTAATTTTGGGGCATTTCAACACTCCAAAGATCACCACCTCCCAAGAGCACCAGAGCTAGTGAGGGGTCAAATTTACGTTTTTTCATCAAGTCCCTGTTGAATATGGGAATACACTGTGTCTATGCTTAATGCCCAACTCGCCTAAACACGCGAGAGTAGTTATTCAACTATAGAACACTTTCCCACCAGGAGACTCGAACCCTAGCCAGCACAGAAGCCTTCCAGCCACCAGGCATGACAGGTAACGCCTTAACCCACTACACCACGCTCAGACCCTTAAAAGAGATGGTAATTTTGGGGCATTTCAACACTCCAAAGATCACCACCTCCCAAGAGCACCAGAGCTAGTGAGGGGTCAAATTTACGTTTTTTCATCAAGTCCCTGTTGAATATGGGAATACACTGTGTCTATGCTTAATGCCCAACTCGCCTAAACACGCGAGAGTAGTTATTCAACTATAGAACACTTTCCCACCAGGAGACTCGAACCCTAGCCAGCACAGAAGCCTTCCAGCCACCAGGCATGACAGGTAACGCCTTAACCCACTACACCACGCTCAGACCCTTAAAAGAGATGGTAATTTTGGGGCATTTCAACACTCCAAAGATCACCACCTCCCAAGAGCACCAGAGCTAGTGAGGGGTCAAATTTACGTTTTTTCATCAAGTCCCTGTTGAATATGGGAATACACTGTGTCTATGCTTAATGCCCAACTCGCCTAAACACGCGAGAGTAGTTATTCAACTATAGAACACTTTCCCACCAGGAGACTCGAACCCTAGCCAGCACAGAAGCCTTCCAGCCACCAGGCATGACAGGTAACGCCTTAACCCACTACACCACGCTCAGACCCTTAAAAGAGATGGTAATTTTGGGGCATTTCAACACTCCAAAGATCACCACCTCCCAAGAGCACCAGAGCTAGTGAGGGGTCAAATTTACGTTTTTTCATCAAGTCCCTGTTGAATATGGGAATACACTGTGTCTATGCTTAATGCCCAACTCGCCTAAACACGCGAGAGTAGTTATTCAACTATAGAACACTTTCCCACCAGGAGACTCGAACCCTAGCCAGCACAGAAGCCTTCCAGCCACCAGGCATGACAGGTAACGCCTTAACCCACTACACCACGCTCAGACCCTTAAAAGAGATGGTAATTTTGGGGCATTTCAACACTCCAAAGATCACCACCTCCCAAGAGCACCAGAGCTAGTGAGGGGTCAAATTTACGTTTTTTCATCAAGTCCCTGTTGAATATGGGAATACACTGTGTCTATGCTTAATGCCCAACTCGCCTAAACACGCGAGAGTAGTTATTCAACTATAGAACACTTTCCCACCAGGAGACTCGAACCCTAGCCAGCACAGAAGCCTTCCAGCCACCAGGCATGACAGGTAACGCCTTAACCCACTACACCACGCTCAGACCCTTAAAAGAGATGGTAATTTTGGGGCATTTCAACACTCCAAAGATCACCACCTCCCAAGAGCACCAGAGCTAGTGAGGGGTCAAATTTACGTTTTTTCATCAAGTCCCTGTTGAATATGGGAATACACTGTGTCTATGCTTAATGCCCAACTCGCCTAAACACGCGAGAGTAGTTATTCAACTATAGAACACTTTCCCACCAGGAGACTCGAACCCTAGCCAGCACAGAAGCCTTCCAGCCACCTGGCATGACAGGTAACGCCTTAACCCACTACACCACGCTCAGACCCTTAAAAGAGATGGTAATTTTGGGGCATTTCAACACTCCAAAGATCACCACCTCCCAAGAGCACCAGAGCTAGTGAGGGGTCAAATTTACGTTTTTTCATCAAGTCCCTGTTGAATATGGGAATACACTGTGTCTATGCTTAATGCCCAACTCGCCTAAACACGCGAGAGTAGTTATTCAACTATAGAACACTTTCCCACCAGGAGACTCGAACCCTAGCCAGCACAGAAGCCTTCCAGCCACCAGGCATGACAGGTAACGCCTTAACCCACTACACCACGCTCAGACCCTTAAAAGAGATGGTAATTTTGGGGCATTTCAACACTCCAAAGATCACCACCTCCCAAGAGCACCAGAGCTAGTGAGGGGTCAAATTTACGTTTTTTCATCAAGTCCCTGTTGAATATGGGAATACACTGTGTCTATGCTTAATGCCCAACTCGCCTAAACACGCGAGAGTAGTTATTCAACTATAGAACACTTTCCCACCAGGAGACTCGAACCCTAGCCAGCACAGAAGCCTTCCAGCCACCAGGCATGACAGGTAACGCCTTAACCCACTACACCACGCTCAGACCCTTAAAAGAGATGGTAATTTTGGGGCATTTCAACACTCCAAAGATCACCACCTCCCAAGAGCACCAGAGCTAGTGAGGGGTCAAATTTACGTTTTTTCATCAAGTCCCTGTTGAATATGGGAATACACTGTGTCTATGCTTAATGCCCAACTCGCCTAAACACGCGAGAGTAGTTATTCAACTATAGAACACTTTCCCACCAGGAGACTCGAACCCTAGCCAGCACAGAAGCCTTCCAGCCACCTGGCATGACAGGTAACGCCTTAACCCACTACACCACGCTCAGACCCTTAAAAGAGATGGTAATTTTGGGGCATTTCAACACTCCAAAGATCACCACCTCCCAAGAGCACCAGAGCTAGTGAGGGGTCAAATTTACGTTTTTTCATCAAGTCCCTGTTGAATATGGGAATACACTGTGTCTATGCTTAATGCCCAACTCGCCTAAACACGCGAGAGTAGTTATTCAACTATAGAACACTTTCCCACCAGGAGACTCGAACCCTAGCCAGCACAGAAGCCTTCCAGCCACCTGGCATGACAGGTAACGCCTTAACCCACTACACCACGCTCAGACCCTTAAAAGAGATGGTAATTTTGGGGCATTTCAACACTCCAAAGATCACCACCTCCCAAGAGCACCAGAGCTAGTGAGGGGTCAAATTTACGTTTTTTCATCAAGTCCCTGTTGAATATGGGAATACACTGTGTCTATGCTTAATGCCCAACTCGCCTAAACACGCGAGAGTAGTTATTCAACTATAGAACACTTTCCCACCAGGAGACTCGAACCCTAGCCAGCACAGAAGCCTTCCAGCCACCTGGCATGACAGGTAACGCCTTAACCCACTACACCACGCTCAGACCCTTAAAAGAGATGGTAATTTTGGGGCATTTCAACACTCCAAAGATCACCACCTCCCAAGAGCACCAGAGCTAGTGAGGGGTCAAATTTACGTTTTTTCATCAAGTCCCTGTTGAATATGGGAATACACTGTGTCTATGCTTAATGCCCAACTCGCCTAAACACGCGAGAGTAGTTATTCAACTATAGAACACTTTCCCACCAGGAGACTCGAACCCTAGCCAGCACAGAAGCCTTCCAGCCACCTGGCATGACAGGTAACGCCTTAACCCACTACACCACGCTCAGACCCTTAAAAGAGATGGTAATTTTGGGGCATTTCAACACTCCAAAGATCACCACCTCCCAAGAGCACCAGAGCTAGTGAGGGGTCAAATTTACGTTTTTTCATCAAGTCCCTGTTGAATATGGGAATACACTGTGTCTATGCTTAATGCCCAACTCGCCTAAACACGCGAGAGTAGTTATTCAACTATAGAACACTTTCCCACCAGGAGACTCGAACCCTAGCCAGCACAGAAGCCTTCCAGCCACCTGGCATGACAGGTAACGCCTTAACCCACTACACCACGCTCAGACCCTTAAAAGAGATGGTAATTTTGGGGCATTTCAACACTCCAAAGATCACCACCTCCCAAGAGCACCAGAGCTAGTGAGGGGTCAAATTTACGTTTTTTCATCAAGTCCCTGTTGAATATGGGAATACACTGTGTCTATGCTTAATGCCCAACTCGCCTAAACACGCGAGAGTAGTTATTCAACTATAGAACACTTTCCCACCAGGAGACTCGAACCCTAGCCAGCACAGAAGCCTTCCAGCCACCTGGCATGACAGGTAACGCCTTAACCCACTACACCACGCTCAGACCCTTAAAAGAGATGGTAATTTTGGGGCATTTCAACACTCCAAAGATCACCACCTCCCAAGAGCACCAGAGCTAGTGAGGGGTCAAATTTACGTTTTTTCATCAAGTCCCTGTTGAATATGGGAATACACTGTGTCTATGCTTAATGCCCAACTCGCCTAAACACGCGAGAGTAGTTATTCAACTATAGAACACTTTCCCACCAGGAGACTCGAACCCTAGCCAGCACAGAAGCCTTCCAGCCACCTGGCATGACAGGTAACGCCTTAACCCACTACACCACGCTCAGACCCTTAAAAGAGATGGTAATTTGGGGCATTTCAACACTCCAAAGATCACCACCTCCCAAGAGCACCAGAGCTAGTGAGGGGTCAAATTTACGTTTTTTCATCAAGTCCCTGTTGAATATGGGAATACACTGTGTCTATGCTTAATGCCCAACTCGCCTAAACACGCGAGAGTAGTTATTCAACTATAGAACACTTTCCCACCAGGAGACTCGAACCCTAGCCAGCACAGAAGCCTTCCAGCCACCTGGCATGACAGGTAACGCCTTAACCCACTACACCACGCTCAGACCCTTAAAAGAGATGGTAATTTTGGGGCATTTCAACACTCCAAAGATCACCACCTCCCAAGAGCACCAGAGCTAGTGAGGGGTCAAATTTACGTTTTTTCATCAAGTCCCTGTTGAATATGGGAATACACTGTGTCTATGCTTAATGCCCAACTCGCCTAAACACGCGAGAGTAGTTATTCAACTATAGAACACTTTCCCACCAGGAGACTCGAACCCTAGCCAGCACAGAAGCCTTCCAGCCACCTGGCATGACAGGTAACGCCTTAACCCACTACACCACGCTCAGACCCTTAAAAGAGATGGTAATTTTGGGGCATTTCAACACTCCAAAGATCACCACCTCCCAAGAGCACCAGAGCTAGTGAGGGGTCAAATTTACGTTTTTTCATCAAGTCCCTGTTGAATATGGGAATACACTGTGTCTATGCTTAATGCCCAACTCGCCTAAACACGCGAGAGTAGTTATTCAACTATAGAACACTTTCCCACCAGGAGACTCGAACCCTAGCCAGCACAGAAGCCTTCCAGCCACCAGGCATGACAGGTAACGCGTTAACCCACTACACCACGCTCAGACCCTTAAAAGAGATGGTAATTTTGGGGCATTTCAACACTCCAAAGATCACCACCTCCCAAGAGCACCAGAGCTAGTGAGGGGTCAAATTTACGTTTTTTCATCAAGTCCCTGTTGAATATGGGAATACACTGTGTCTATGCTTAATGCCCAACTCGCCTAAACACGCGAGAGTAGTTATTCAACTATAGAACACTTTCCCACCAGGAGACTCGAACCCTAGCCAGCACAGAAGCCTTCCAGCCACCAGCATGACAGGTAACGCGTTAACCCACTACACCACGCTCAGACCCTTAAAAGAGATGGTAATTTTGGGCATTTCAACACTCCAAAGATCACCACCTCCCAAGAGCACCAGAGCTAGTGAGGGGTCAAATTTACGTTTTTTCATCAAGTCCCTGTTGAATATGGGAATACACTGTGTCTATGCTTAATGCCCAACTCGCCTAAACACGCGAGAGTAGTTATTCAACTATAGAACACTTTCCCACCAGGAGACTCGAACCCTAGCCAGCACAGAAGCCTTCCAGCCACCAGCATGACAGGTAACGCCTTAACCCACTACACCACGCTCAGACCCTTAAAAGAGATGGTAATTTTGGGGCATTTCAACACTCCAAAGATCACCACCTCCCAAGAGCACCAGAGCTAGTGAGGGGTCAAATTTACGTTTTTTCATCAAGTCCCTGTTGAATATGGGAATACACTGTGTCTATGCTTAATGCCCAACTCGCCTAAACACGCGAGAGTAGTTATTCAACTATAGAACACTTTCCCACCAGGAGACTCGAACCCTAGCCAGCACAGAAGCCTTCCAGCCACCAGGCATGACAGGTAACGCCTTAACCCACTACACCACGCTCAGACCCTTAAAAGAGATGGTAATTTTGGGGCATTTCAACACTCCAAAGATCACCACCTCCCAAGAGCACCAGAGCTAGTGAGGGGTCAAATTTACGTTTTTTCATCAAGTCCCTGTTGAATATGGGAATACACTGTGTCTATGCTTAATGCCCAACTCGCCTAAACACGCGAGAGTAGTTATTCAACTATAGAACACTTTCCCACCAGGAGACTCGAACCCTAGCCAGCACAGAAGCCTTCCAGCCACCTGGCATGACAGGTAACGCCTTAACCCACTACACCACGCTCAGACCCTTAAAGAAATGGTAATTTTGGGGCATTTCAACACTCCAAAGATCACCACTTCCCAAGAGCACCAGAGCTAGTGAGGGGTCAAATTTACGTTTTTTCATCAAGTCCCTGTTGAATATGGGAATACACTGTGTCTATGCTTCATGCCCAACTCGCCTAAACACGCGAGAGTAGTTATTCAACTATAGAACACTTTCCCACCAGGAGACTCGAACCCTAGCCAGCACAGAAGCCTTCCAGCCACCAGCATGACAGGTAACGCCTTAACCCACTACACCACACTCAGACCCTTAAAAGAAATGGTAATTTTGGGGCATTTCAACACTCCAAAGATCACCACTTCCCAAGAGCACCAGAGCTAGTGAGGGGTCAAATTTACGTTTTTCATCAAGTCCCTGTTGAATATGGGAATACACTGTGTCTATGCTTCATGCCCAACTCGCCTAAACACGCGAGAGTAGTTATTCAACTATAGAACACTTTCCCACCAGGAGACTCGAACCCTAGCCAGCACAGAAGCCTTCCAGCCACCAGCATGACAGGTAACGCGTTAACCCACTACACCACGCTCAGACCCTTAAAAGAAATGGTATTTTGGGGCATTTCAACACTCCAAAGATCACCACTTCCCAAGAGCACCAGAGCTAGTGAGGGGTCAAATTTACGTTTTTCATCAAGTCCCTGTGAATATGGGAATACACTGTGTCTATGCTTCATGCCCAACTCGCCTAAACACGCGAGAGTAGTTATTCAACTATAGAACACTTTCCCACCAGGAGACTCGAACCCTAGCCAGCACAGAAGCCTTCCAGCCACCAGCATGACAGGTAACGCGTTAACCCACTACACCACGCTCAGACCCTAAAAGAAATGGTAATTTTGGGGCATTTCAACACTCCAAAGATCACCACCTCCCAAGAGCACCAGAGCTAGTGAGGGGTCAAATTTACGTTTTTTCATCAAGTCCCTGTTGAATATGGGAATACACTGTGTCTATGCTTAATGCCCAACTCGCCTAAACACGCGAGAGTAGTTATTCAACTATAGAACACTTTCCCACCAGGAGACTCGAACCCTAGCCAGCACAGAAGCCTTCCAGCCACAGCATGACAGGTAACGCCTTAACCCACTACACCACACTCAGACCCTTAAAAGAATGGTAATTTTGGGGCATTTCAACACTCCAAAGATCACCACTCCCAAGAGCACCAGAGCTAGTGAGGGGTCAAATTTACGTTTTTTTCATCAAGTCCCTGTTGAATATGGGAATACACTGTGTCTATGCTTAATGCCCAACTCGCCTAAACACGCGAGAGTAGTTATTCAACTATAGAACACTTTCCCACCAGGAGACTCGAACCCTAGCCAGCACAGAAGCCTTCCAGCCACCTGGCATGACAGGT
This sequence comes from Procambarus virginalis, assembly GCA_020271785.1. Classification (NCBI taxonomy): domain Eukaryota; kingdom Metazoa; phylum Arthropoda; class Malacostraca; order Decapoda; family Cambaridae; genus Procambarus; species Procambarus virginalis. The sequence continues at coordinate 66,989,646 of WNGS01169498.1, forward strand.
AACGCCTTAACCCACTACACCACGCTCAGACCCTTAAAAGAGATGGTAATTTTGGGGCATTTCAACACTCCAAAGATCACCACCTCCCAAGAGCACCAGAGCTAGTGAGGGGTCAAATTTACGTTTTTTCATCAAGTCCCTGTTGAATATGGGAATACACTGTGTCTATGCTTAATGCCCAACTCGCCTAAACACGCGAGAGTAGTTATTCAACTATAGAACACTTTCCCACCAGGAGACTCGAACCCTAGCCAGCACAGAAGCCTTCCAGCCACCGCATGACAGGTAACGCCTTAACCCACTACACCACGCTCAGACCCTTAAAAGAGATGGTAATTTTGGGGCATTTCAACACTCCAAAGATCACCACCTCCCAAGAGCACCAGAGCTAGTGAGGGGTCAAATTTACGTTTTTTCATCAAGTCCCTGTTGAATATGGGAATACACTGTGTCTATGCTTAATGCCCAACTCGCCTAAACACGCGAGAGTAGTTATTCAACTATAGAACACTTTCCCACCAGGAGACTCGAACCCTAGCCAGCACAGAAGCCTTCCAGCCACAGGCATGACAGGTAACGCCTTAACCCACTACACCACGCTCAGACCCTTAAAAGAAATGGTAATTTGGGGCATTTCAACACTCCAAAGATCACCACCTCCCAAGAGCACCAGAGCTAGTGAGGGGTCAAATTTACGTTTTTTCATCAAGTCCCTGTTGAATATGGGAATACACTGTGTCTATGCTTAATGCCCAACTCGCCTAAACACGCGAGAGTAGTTATTCAACTATAGAACACTTTCCCACCAGGAGACTCGAACCCTAGCCAGCACAGAAGCCTTCCAGCCACCTGGCATGACAGGTAACGCCTTAACCCACTACACCACGCTCAGACCCTTAAAAGAATGGTAATTTGGGGCATTTCAACACTCCAAAGATCACCACTTCCAAGAGCACCAGAGCTAGTGAGGGGTCAAATTTACGTTTTTTCATCAAGTCCCTGTTGAATATGGGAATACACTGTGTCTATGCTTAATGCCCAACTCGCCTAAACACGCGAGAGTAGTTATTCAACTATAGAACACTTTCCCACCAGGAGACTCGAACCCTAGCCAGCCACAGAAGCCTTCCAGCCACCAGCATGACAGGTAACGCCTTAACCCACTACACCACTCAGACCCTAAAAGAAAGGTAATTTTGGGGCATTTCAACACCAAAGATCACCACCTCCCAAGCAGCAACAGTCAGCACAAATAAGCATGGGTATGGTGCTCACAGCTTCTCTTTCCTCCTCCGGGCGCGTGAGGCAGCATGCTTCTTCCTTGTGTTTTGTTGAACAAAATCCCTGCATTCCCAGTTCATCCTCGTCGCCAGTGTGTGTCTGTATATAGCTGAGATAGTCTTGGTAGTAAGGTTGATGTAAAGTCATTCCTGTTACTGACTTTAATACTTATAAACGATTACATGACTATGGCTCCCAAGCTTGGCAGGCGTCCTGTGCGCTCTTGTTTACCTCCTCTAGTGGCGTCCAGACGCCGCACATAGAAAACGGATGGTACCATTTTCTGTGAACATGACAGATTGGACTCTTCATTGACCTAAGAAAAACCTTGATACTGTTAATCACAACTACCTCTTACTTAAACTTCAGCATTATGGAATCCGAGGCCTTGCCCTTGACTACATCCGATCCTATCTTAGTGACAGACACCAATATGTAACCATCAATGAGACAACTTCTTCCACTCTACCTATTACCGTTGGAGGGCCACAGGGCAGTATCAAAAAATCAAAAATCAAAATCAAAATGTTTATTTAGGTAAGGTACATACATACAAGTGATTGTACAGAGTGATAGAGTTATAGATAGGGCTAGTACATACAATGCCTAAAGCCACTATTACGCAAAGCGTTTCGGGCATGAGTATCTGAGGCTAAGATACTGAGGGCAGTATCTTAGGACCTCTTCTATTTCTTATATATATAAACGATCTGCCTAATGTCTCTAATATTCTTAAACCTTTATTGTTTGCTGACGATACTACCCTTATCTATTCAGACTTCAACCACATACACTAAATAATGTTGTGAATAATGAATTAAAAAAAGTCCACTTATGGATGTCAACCAACAAACTAACATTAAACATAGAAAAGACTTACTACATCTTATTTGGAAGCAAATCATCAAATGCAATTCAGCTACAGATAGACAACATTAACATCAGTAATAAAAATAATGGCAAGTTTCTTGGCCTATTCCTAGACAAGAGACTCAACTTCAGCACCCACATTCAACACATAACTAAGAAAGTCTCTAAGACAGTTGGTATACTCTCTAAAATAAGATATTATGTTCCTAACTCTGCTCTCCTCTCACTATATTATGCACTAATCTACCTCTATCTTAATTATGGTATCTGTGCATGGGGGTCTACCACTGCAAACCACCTTAAGCCCCTTGGTGCACCCCCCACCTTGGTGCACCCTTCACCACGATAGTCACTGACCACAAACCGTTGGAGACCATCTTCAATAATCCAAAGTCCAAACCACCAGCTCGTATTGTGAGATGGGCTCTTCGTCTGCAACCATACAACTTTACGGTGAAATACAAGCCGGGTGCAGGCAATCCCGCTGATTACATCAGTCGACATCCTGCCAACAGTTTCACCATCACCAAGCATCAGCAAGTTGCCGAGGAATATGTACACTCTGTAACCTGTGATGCAGTCCCTAAGGCTCTCACTCTTGATGAAATCTGTACTGCAACCCTAGAGGACCCAACTCTGCAAGCAACAGTGGATGCATTGACTAAGAAAGTTTCCACGCATCCCATCCTCGGGAGTTGACCAAGATGCATTCAAAGCACTTGAACGCATCCAGACAGAATTAAGTGTTACGCAACAACGCGACACCGTGCTGCGAGGTACTCGTATCGTCATTCCAGCTGTTCTCCAGCAACGTGCTCTGAAGCTTGCACATCAAGGACACCAAGGTCTTGTTAGGACCAAACAGCTGCTACGAGAAAAGGTATGGTTTCCTGGCATTGATCGTCAAGCAAAGGATATGCATGATGCCTGTGTCCCTTGCCAAGCTGCAGTGGATACCACAAGACCAACACCTCTACAACCTTCACCACTACCTGCTGCACCATGGACGGAAGTATCGATGGACTTCTGCGGACCACTACCAACTGGAGAGTACTTGATGGTAGTCATTGATGATCACTCACGTTATCCAGAAGTAGAAATCATCACTTCCACATCTGCAAAGGCTGTCATCCCGAAACTCGACAAGATCCTTTCAAACTTTTGGCATTCCTGAAGTTGTCAAGACGGACAATGGACCGCCATTCAATAGACAAGACTTCGTCAACTTTGCTGAGCATATCGGATTCAAACACCACCGTGTGATGCCACTACATCCTCAAGCAAATGGAGAAGTCGAGAGATTCATGCAACCTCTCATGAAAGCGGTACGCTGTGCTCATGATTGATTTGATTGTTGCCGCCGAAGGCCGCTAGTTTATTGTGCACCCCATACTCATCCTGTGAGCGGTAGCGCAAAAGCATTACAGAGGGCACAAAAGGTCTTTATCAGACCTCATCTTAGATTATTACATTAACAATTACAACTATCATTCACACCTTATAGTTACAATGTCAGCTAGTTACAGAGTAAGCTACATATTTACAGTAAGTCATCATACATTAATGGTAGGTTTTATCGCTAATACATAATAGTTTGACCAATGGGGACATTACAGTCATAGGGGAGCTTCTGTTTATTATTAGTCCTCACAGTACACTACTTGTTTCTGAACCTCATATGTCGTTTATCTACTGGAAGCGAAATGTGGATACAGTGCAAGGATTTCAGGTAATTTATCCATGGTAATAAGATAGGTTGCCATATCATACAGAGTGAGCTTAGATTTATCTCTAAATGGCTCAATTTTACTACAATCCAAGATATAGTGTTCGAGTGTTTGTCCCTGTCTTTGTCCACACACTTTACACTTTACTTCATCTAGATCCCTATACAAGCCGAACTGCCATAGATACTTGTAGCCAAGTCTTATACGAGCTGTGACAACATCTGTTAGTCTACTGACTTTGTTACTTGCTCCATACACATGTTTTACTTCACACATTTCATTGTGATGAACAATGGACCTGCTAATTCCAGTTTGCACAGTTCTACTTTCTTCAAATTCATCCAGGAGTTCTCGTCTAATGACATTTTTAAGGGACCTATTTGATAATTCAAGATTCCGTTCAATACTGTCTTTATTTACTGCAGCCTTAGCAAGGGCGTCAACTTTGTCATGTTCCTGCAGGCCAATGTGAGAAGGAATCTACAACATTTTTATATTTACCCTCTTGCTAAGTATTCTTATATATCTACGTCTAGCTTCCAAGACAAGCACGTTATTACTTGATTGCAAACTGTTTATTGCTCGTAGTGAGGAAAGGGAGTCAGAAATAATTAAGCTGTCTACTTCTGTGTTGTCAATAATTTCGAGTGCTACCAGTATAGCTACCAACTCGGCTTGCATAGTGGACGCCCAGTTACTAATTCGGATATTCCTTTCAATTGTGCTGCCATTCATGCCGAAGGACGATCCTGGAAACAAGCTATGTATGCTTTTTCTCAAGAACTACCGTGCAACATCGCATGGAACACTGGGCAAGTCGCCTGGCGAACTTTTATTTGGACGTCCTATGAGGATCGCACTACCTGTCATGCCAGCCGAGGTAATGGATAAACGTCTCGCTCAGAAGGATGCACTAGCCAGGGGCAAAATGAAAATTGCCCATGATCAACATGCAAAGGAACAATTCATAAAGGTTGGAGACACTGTTCTTGTTAAAAAGAAAAAAAAGAGGGAAAGTTAGATATGCCGTATGATACAAAACCATATATAGTGATTAGTGTAAAAGGAACTATGGTAACAGCGAGTAATAGGGATCATAGTATAACACGTAATATGGCTTATTTCAAAGTGATTCCAACTAGTGTAGAAAATGATGAAGTGCAAAGTCGTGCAAAAGAAAAAGAAAAAATGAGTTATAACAAGATAAACAATTCATCGAGGGATATTCTTGTACTTAAGGACTCTCGTCCTAAACGTCATGTTAAACGCCCTACACGATTTGATGATTAATTGTGTTCCTATGTAATGCAAAGTATTTACTTGTTGTGCTGAACTAAATTTAATATTGTTTGAATAATGCAGATCTCTCATTCAATATTTTGTAACTTTGTATTACAGTTTATTTCATTTTTGTTTAACATTGCATTTGTATTTTTAACATTGAAATCCTTTGTGGTAAAGATTAAGTTGTTTAAATTCTTTGTGTGCTTAATTAATGTTAAATGTATGCAATATCTCTTGATATGTTAATAACTTACTTTGTGTCAATAACTTTACTTTGTGCTACAAGCATGGTAAACATCCTGTATTCATTCTTTTTAACCCTCAAACCGCTAGGGGCCCAAATGGAATACACACCCACAGGCGCAACAAAAAAAAAAAAATCCAAAAAATTCTTTCGTCTTATAGAATTGTTTATTTTTGTTCCCCGATCACGGAAAAAATAACAAAAAAATCGTAGGTAGCATATTTTAGCCGCAGTAGGGTAGGGAAGTGTGGCAAAAAAGGGGCGTTGGCAGAGCCTTCGCCAGACGAGGTCTACTCCGCCCGAGCTGTCAGACGGCAGTTGCCACAAATATATTATTTCCTAATTATTTCAATGTCTCTGATTGATTTTTCTTAGTTTTTTGCAGTAATATTATTCCATACAGTGAATTGTGGTATATTTATATTATAAAATGTGTGAACCATCGCTGTACTTAAAATTATGGTGTGCATATAAGTGATTCAATTATTTTGTTCATAAAACAAACAATAGTTTTGCTGTTGTTACACTATATACACAGGTTATATATATAAGTATCTGCATGTTTTGTTCACCATAACGAACTACTAAGTTGGTCTTGTGAGTCAAAAAGCAACGAGGAGTGGCCGCCACACACCAGCGAGCCACTCACTGCCACGCCCTCCCTCAACACCACCTCACTCACCCTCATTTACCTCCCACAATACTGTTTTTGCATTTATTCACTATACACAGACGTTATTGTCATGTTCACAGAAAATGGTACCATCCGTTTTCTATGTGCGGCGGCTGGACGCCACTAGAGAAGGTAAACAGCGCACAGGACGCCTGCCAAGCTTGGGAGCTACTTGAGAGCTATCATGTAATCGTCTTTTAAGTATTAAAGTCAGTAACCAGGAATGACTTTACATCAACCTTACTACCAAGACTATCTCAGCTATACACAGACACCACACTGGTGACAAGGATGAACTGGGAACGCAGGTATTTTGTTCAACAAAACACAAGGAAGGAGCATGCTGTCTCGCCCAGAGAAGGAAGGAGAAGCTGTCTGTGAGCACCATACCCGATGCTGTATGCAACCCCATGCTGTGTGCTGACTGTTGCTGTGTGCTGATCGTTGCTGTGTGCTGATCGTTGCTGTGTGCTGGCCGTTGCTGTGTGCTGGCCAATGCTGTGTGCTACCCAAGCTGTGCTGATGGGTCCGTAGAATTACCCAAATCTACCCAAATCTACCCAAATGTACCCAAATCCTCCTAGCATTACGTAAGTAATGAAGAAATATGATATATTTACTTACTGTAATGTTGGTGCTGCACGTAGAACACGATCAAACCTATTTTCACTCTGAAATAATGTAATTTCATATCGAAATTCGAAGTAAATTTGTAGCAGGTGACGCCATAGGAAGTCGACGGTCCAAGCGACAAAATTGTGGAGCGACTTATCCAAGATATATGGTCGCCTGGAGAGTATTTGCTGCCATAGCAGCCTCCTGTACACAGTGATTCAGTCGTCGCACTTCTTTGCTCAAATTGTCGCAAATTTAATTAATGATATTAACAAGTAGAATGGGTATTTGTAATAATATCTTTCATAAATACCCACAAAACATTTAATATTTATTTAAAAAAATGTGTCTGGAAGTTAAATCAACTCCACAGGACAATAATTTTGTTATATAGATACTAACGTTATTCGTTTGTATGCGTTCGCTACTTAAACTACCCATGTCCTTTTCGTTCATAGAACACCGAACCCTACACGCTCTCTGATATATTGCTTAATTAATAGAGATTCACAAATAAAACTTAGATTTGTATATGTTATCAGAAAGGCAGAGATAAAATAGTTTTTGTGAATCCATCACAGAGATTATATCTTATTAGACAGGAAAGATATTCATATTTTAAACAAGGTTTCTTGGCCGACGCTCTCCCTATCGATGGGATCTATGATCTTTCGAAGATCAATGTTAATTTAATCTAAATATTGTAATAAACGAAGTTTTCTATGTCATAATAAAGATAGAAATATAAGCTGAAGATATATGCCTTTTTACAGTTACGTGATGGCTATCTCAGGGAGTGTGAAGGCCTGCAAACAAGTGAATTAATTGTGTAATTCATTTGCATATGTGCAAAGTAACATCAAAGGTCTATATGTCAGCATAAACAAAGATGTAGACGATAATGTGACTACATTTCAAGTAAAATATATCTTAAATGAAAGCCAAGACATGGTTAAATAAATAGCCAATACCACACCATCGTCGGTGTCCGGACACATGAAAACTTCCAATGCATCAGTGTCCTTTTTTTTCCAAAGCTTAAGGGTTTGACATTATTGATAGTGTATGAACTGAATATGGCAAAGTGATCACTAACTAATTCATGAACAATTGATCCTCCGACAGCATTATCAATGAGACCGTGACCAATGACATAATCAAGCCTGCCACCCATGAGGTGTGTGACGTTAGAGGAGTCAAAGTTGAATACGGACATGTTATTATCTCTTAAGTATTTTACAAAGACTCATCAGTGTCCTGCCAGGCGGGCAATACAGGCTTCACAATTCAGAAAAAATTAGTAATTAAATACAGATATAAACTTTGTTTTCAAACGTTTATTGTAACAATATCTCGAGTATAAGAATCAAGATATATTTTGGACTTAACAATTTCCTATAAAGTTGCAATGCTACCTTAATTGTATATGATCATCATCATATACAGACAGAAATTAACTTATAAAATGTTGAGGTTAAGATAGACGTATGTTAATTATGACGCATAATCACTCTTCAGAACTTAATTATAAACCATAATATTATAATTATAATAATTCATTTTTTAGGGGAACTGGAAGCCACAGTATATTCATACACGATAGGCTTTTATCAAGGTCATCCTTAAGGTCGAATTACTGACCCCGCCTAGGATGCAACCCCACAACAAGCTGACTAATTCCTGAGTACCTACTTACTGCTAGGTGAACAGTTGCATTACGTGAAAGGAAATTTACTCAACCATTTCTGTCCCGCCCAGGATTCGAACACGGAATTCTCGATTGTGCGTCGAGAACGAACAAGACTAATACTGGGACCCCTATACATATGATGATATGTTTTATATTATCAGAAAATCGGAAACAAAATTTATTTGTAAATATTGGTCATTAAAGTATTTTGGAAACAGAGGTGTAATTTTTAGTTATCTTAATATAGAGCACGAATATCATACTCATCCTGTGAATGGGAGTTTATTGTGCACCCCATACTCATCCTGTGAATGGTAGTTTATTGTGCACCCCATACTCATCCTGTGAGTCCTGTTTACGTGCACCCTATACTCATCCTCTGTGCGGTAATTTATTGTGCAACCCATACTCATCCTGTTACCAGTAGTTTGTTTAACCCCATACCCATCCTGTGACCTGTAATTTATTGTGTAACCCATACTCATCCTGTTACCAGTAGTTTGTGCACCCCATACTCATCCTCTGTGCGGTAATTTATTGTGCATCCCATACTCATCCTGTTACCAGTAGTTTGTGCAACCCATACCCATCCTGTTACCTGTAATTTATTGTGCAACCCATACTCATCCTGTTACCAGTTGTTTGTGCACCCCATACCCATCCTGTGACCTGTAAATTATTGTGCAACCCATACTTATCCTGTTACCTGTAGTTTATTGTGCACCTTATACTCATTCTGTGAGTCATATAGGACATCGTACAACCCTTTCTCATCGTGTGAATCTTTGTTTACTTTGCTCTCCATACTCATCCTCTGTGCGATAGTTTCTTATGCATCCCATACCCATCGTGTGAGTGGTAGTTCATTGTGTACCCTATATACTCATCATGTGAGCATAGGGTACACAATGAGTCCATTTGTACTCCATAGTCATCATCAAGAAGTGTATTTTACCAGCATTGTAATACAAATTAAGAATAAAGTCTTAACTGGAGTACGGACCCATAATCAAAATAAGAGCCATCACTAATTATCATGACAAACGGCCTAGGCTACACTTCCGCCTTCGACAAGCTGCCGCCGGAGGTGGGTAGTTTATTGTACACCCCCGCACCCCCAGCCCTGGGGAGCGGGCATTGGAATGTGGACATGTAAACCATTACCCCCCCCCCTCACTCCTCCTGTTAACAATAATACAAATAATAACAAAAAAAACTAATAATATTAATAAAAATAATAATGAAGAAACTTACTGTAATACCCTTGTGCTTGAATGAAGATGAAGGAAAGACTCAATAAATGTGTAAGTGTATTAAAAACTAAATTTTCAAATCTAACCTTCATTCCTTCTCAATGTGCTGTATACCATGAAATGATTATGCATTGTTCTATTGTGAACATTGTATACAGGGCCTCAGGATATACATCCCCACAACAATGAACTACCTCCCAGGTATCTAATTACTGCTAGGTGAACAGCAGGTCATCTAGCAGTGAACACCACCTGCCAGCTCACCTAGTAATGAACACCACCTGCACATCGCACCGCACCACCTGCCAGCAGGTGCAGAAGTACGATGGAGAGAGCAAAGTATACAATATTTCAAGTATAGGAATAGAGATATATTTAGGATTTAACGTTTTCCTATAAAGTTTCAATAATACCTTTATTTGATGGTGCTACATAGCCTTCCCGGCTTGGTGCCTTCTTTGATAATTACTTACAATTATTGAAGTTTATCATCATCTTTTACAAAAAGAAATTAACATAAAAATGTAGTCATTTTAATACACAACAGGCATAACTGTGGCGTGCTTATCTCTGAAGCTAGACACAGGTATAATGAAATAATCAATGATGGAGTCAGAGTTTGTCTCCTGTGGATTCCTTCCCATATTGGTCTCCGAATGCATGATGGAACTGATGAGTTGGCCAAGACATTTGCTCGTAAAGAGGGAATTGATTACCAACTTGGACTGCCTTTGAGCAGCCTGAGGGCAGTAATATCCCGGGAACATCAACTAAATTTCGGAGACTTGAGGCAAAGTGAAACTCACACCAGTTACTCCATCTATCATTATTCTATTATGCAGGAAGAACCGCACGTCTATGGGTCATCCAATAATGTTAGCAGACTTCTTGATGTTACCACTGCTAGGCTTAAGCTCGGCTACAAGTACCTCTGGGAGTTTGTAACATCTGCTGATGTAGATCTGACTAAATATAAACTCTGTCAGCAGAACTATTCGCATACTTTGCGTCATTATATAATGGAATGTGAAAAAAATCACGGAACTTAGAGATAACACCATCAATGGTTTCCAAGAAATGTGTAAGCACTTCATTCATAATGATGTGCTGCCCGAAATCTTAGCGAAGTATCCAAAATTTGCTTACTGTAAGTAATGCATGCACATGACTGTAAAGCTGCCGCCCAGTTGGGTGGGTGTGGAGCACATGACTGTAAAGCTGCCGCCCAGTTGGGTGGGTGTGGAGCACATGACTGTAAAGCTGCCGCCCAGTTGGGTGGGTGTGGAGCACATGACTGTAAAGCTGCCGCCCAGTTGGGTGGGTGTGGAGCACATGACTGTAAAGCTTCCGCCCAGTTGGGTGGGTGTGGAGCACATGACTGTAAAGCTGCCGCCCAGTTGGTTGGGTGTGCAGCAAGACTAGTAACTGTGTGACTCACCATAGATGTAAAGTGCTTTGTACACTGTCTGTTGTGAGCCTCTTGTTGATCACTTGTGACACAAAAGATTATTTGTGTGGGGGTGATTAAATATGTATGTGTATGTATACATGTATATGTATGTACATGTATGCATGAGTATATGTATATATAACATTAATAATTTTGTAACTAGCGTCAAAAGATTGTTATTTGCTTAGTTAAACGAACTAGAGGGTTCAGTTCCTGAACCGATTATGTGCCTCTGTAATCCTTTACACAACCGCCCACGGGGTGGGTATGGGGTGCATAATAAAGAAAGAAATTGAAAAACAGAACTCGATATGTATGTAAATTATGATACCGGATAAGATCACTATTAAGAAATTAATTATAAACCACAATATGTTCTGTATCATCAAAAATTCGGAAACATATCATATATTTTCAAATATTTGTAATTAAAGTATTTATTTAGGAAATATGTATTTTAGTTTCCCTAGTTAGCTCTGAGAACACATATTCTTGCAGCAAGAATTTCTTTCCACCAATTTGAGAGGTGCTAATGAGACTATAGTCTCGACCCACTGGACAGGTCATGAACAACAATCAACTATAGCACCATCTATGTCAGAAGATATTCAAAATGTTCTTGATATCATTCAAATTGTCAATACGAGAGCAGAATACATAAGTTGAGTGATGTCAAAGGAATCATATTGACTGACCGAGCCCCACTGTAAATATTTGTGGCTTCCTGACCATAAAGTTACCGCCACGGTCTAGGGTAAGAGACCGGATGTACCCAGTATACAAGCCACGCTAGCTATTAGTTCATATAAGCTGACAACTTACCCAGATAAACAAAACTTCCTAATAATATATATTCAATTAATACAAATGAAATGTTTAAATCGTGATTATATATGTATCACGTGGACAATTTTTAATGTAATTTTTTCCCCAGATATTCGGGCTCCTTATTATGCTTCGTCTTGAGGCAAAGCCCAATACCTTACGCCATATTTGATGCTCTGTCCACAGATCATTCTCTCTCTCAAATCATATACACTGATGGTTTCCTACACCGCCCCACGGGTGCAGGTGCAGTTGCCTCTACCCATCAGACAGAACTATTTGCCTTCCTTCTTACACTAAAATGTGTACAAGTCTCTAAACTTGATGCATTAATTGTAAGTGATTTTCTATCATCCTTAGTTACGCTTAACACTCTCAGACACAATTGTAACATGACCGGGTCTGAAGCTAGACAGAGAAAACACAACATTATTAACGATAGTCACAAAATCCATTTCATGTGAATTCCATCTTCGTTGGCCTGCGAAACTTAAGGAATAGTCCAGAAAATATCTACTAAAGTTTATCTCAAGTGTGAAGATACTTCAGCTGATACTTAGATATTTCCAGTAAGTGTAAAGATAAGTGCTGACGATACTACCTTCATCTATTCAGACCCCAACCCAAACGCACTAAATAATAATGTAAATAACAAAGTTAAAAAGTCCACTCACGGAAGTAAACCAACAAAATCCAACTAAACATAAAATAGACCGACTACATTTTAATTGGAAGTAAATCCTCAAACCAAATTAAATTTCAGATAGACAATGTTAACATTAGCAATAAAAATTATGGAAAGTTCCTTGACCTATACATAGACAAGAAACTGAACTTCAGCATCCACATACAACACATATGTGGGTGCTGAGAGAGAGAGAGAGAGAGAGAGAGAGAGAGAGAGAGAGAGAGAGAGAGAGAGAGAGAGAGAGAGAGAGAGAGAGAGAGAGAGAGAGAGAGAGAGAATGAGAGAGAATGAGAGAGAATGAGCGAAAATGAGCGAGAATGTAAAAATATACACTGAGGACAGGCAGCTTGTGCATGTCTATTCGTTAGGCGTGTATCGAGGTCCACCTCCAAGGTCGATCTACTGACCTTCTCCACATTCACCTGGGCACTAGGAGTCTCGAACCACCAACCCCAGGAGTTAGTTTAGTTCATTTATTATGCACCCCATACCCATCTTGTGGGCGGTAGTGGAAAGGGTTACAGAGGCACATAATGGGCTCAGGGACTGAACCCCACAATTCATTTAGCTAAGCAAGTTACAATCTTGATGAGCTAGTTACAAAATTCAGTATAAGTCGTCACATCAACAATAGGTTCGAGATCGACCTCAAATACAGGTTCTAAATTAAGCAACTGACATATATGGAAAGCTAGTGTCACAATTTATATGTTTGTCCTGCACACCGCCTCCCATCCAGTGGGCAGCGGTGGATAGGTTACAAATCACTCAGTTACTACCTACAGTTAGAAAACTGGGGATATGTGGCTAAAATTTCTGGTAGCAGATCATTTTGAATGAAATATTTACACATCGCTGGAACATTGGTTATAGAATTGTCTCTAAATTCACGTATATTTTCGCACTCCATCACATAGTGACGGAGGGTGTGGGAATAATTTTGTTGACACAGTTTACATTTGGTCAGGTCTACATCAGCAGATAATGAGAATTCCCAGAGATACTTGTAACCGAGTCTAAGCCGAGCAGTAGTAACATCTAGAAGGGGGGGGGGGTAATGGTTTACATGTTCACATTCCAATGCCCGCTCCCCAGGGCTGGGGGTGCGGGGGTGCACAATAAACTACCCACCTCCGGCGGCAGCTTGTCGAAGGCGGAAGTGGAGCCTAGGCCGTTTGTCATGATAATTAGTGATGGCTCTTATTTTGATTATGAGTCCGTAATCCAGTTAAGCCTTTATTCTTAATTTATATTACAATGCTGGTAAAATACGCTTCTTGATGATGAGTATAAAGTACAAATGAACTTATGGTGTACCCTATACTCACAGGATGAGGATAGGGTACACAATGAACTACCACTCACACGTTGTACTCACCTAGTTGTGTTTGCGGGGTTGAGCTCTGGCTCTTAGGTCCCGTCTCTCAACTGTCAATCAACTGGTGTACAGATTCGTGAACCTATTGGGCTCTATCATATCTACATTTGAAACTGTGTATGGAGTCAGCCTCCACCACAACACTACTTAATGCATTTAATTTGTTAACTACCCTGACACTGAAAAAATTCTTTCTAACGTCTCTGTGGCTCATCTGGGTACTAAGTTTTCACCTGTGTCCCCTTGTTCGTGTTCCACCCGTGCTAAAGAGTTTGTCTTTGTCCACCTTCTCAATTACCCTGAGAATTTTGTAGGTGGTTATCATGTCTCCCCTTACTCTTCTGTTTTCCAGGGTTGTGAGGTTCAGCTCCCTTAGCCTTTCCTCGTAGCTCATTCCTCTCAGTTCCGGGACCAGTCTGGTGGCATACTTCTGAATCTTCTCTAACTTCGTCTTGTGTTTAACTAGGTATGGACTCCAGGCTGGAGCTGCATACTCCAGGATTGGTCTTACATAAGTGGTGTACAGGGTCCTGAACGATTCCTTACACACGTTTCTAAAGGCAGTTCTTATATTGGCCAGTCTAGCATATGCTGCTGATGATATCCTTTTGATGCGGGCCTCTGGGGACAGGTTCGGTGTGATATCGACCTCCAGATCTTTCTCTCTATTTAACTCTTGCAGGATTTCACCTCCCAGATGGTACCTTATGTTCAGCCTTCTGCTCCCTTCACCTAATTTCATTACTTTACACTTTCCTGAGTTGAACTTTAGCATCCATTTTCTAGACCATTCCTCCAGCTTGTCCTGTAGTCTCTTTCTATCTTCATCTGTTTTGATTCTTCTCATAATTGTTGCATCATCAGCAAACATTGAGAGGAATGAGTCTATACCCTCTGGAAGGTCGTTTACATATACTAGAAACAGGATGGGTCCGAGTACAGAGCCGTGTGGAACCCTGCTGGTGACATCTCGCTACTCGGATCCCTTCCCCTTCACTGTTACTCGCTGTTTCCTATTACTTAGATACTATCCCTTATCCACTGGAGCACCTTACCTTTTACTCCTGCCTGTTGCTCCAACTTTTGTAACAGCCTTTTGTGAGGTACTGTGTCAAAGGCTTTCTGACAGTCCAAGAAAATGCAGTCTGCCCACCCTTCTCTTCCCTGCCTAATTTGTGTTGCATAGTCATAGAATTCTATTAGGCCTGTGAGGCACGATTTACTATCTCTGAACCCATGCTGGTGGAGAGTTACAAAGCTGTTTCCCTCCACATGCTCTACGAGCCTTTTCCTCGCAATCTTCTCCATTACCTTCCGTGGTATACAAGTTAGGGAAACTGGCCTGTAGTTCAGTGCCTCTTGCCTGTCACCCTTTTTGTAAATTGGGACTACATTAGCTGTCTTTCCGGAAGGTCTCCCGTTTCCAGTGACATGATATGGGTATGGGTTGCACAAGAAACTATCGCGCAGAGGATGAGTATGGAGAGCAAAGTAAACAAAGATTCACACGATGAGAAAAGGTTGCACAATGTCCTATGACTTACAGGATGAGTATGAGGTGCACAATAAACTACAGGTCACAGGATAAGTATGGGTTGCACGATAATTTACAGGTCACAGGATGGGTATGGGGTGCACAAACAACTGGTAACAGGATGAGTATGGGTTGCACAATAAATTACAGGTCACAGGATGAGTATGGGTTGCACAAACTACTGGCAACAGGATGAGTATGGGTTCACGTAATGCGACTGTTCACCAAGCAGTAAGTAGGTACTCAGGAGTTAGTCAGCTTGTTGTGGGGTTGCATCCTAGGCGGGGTCAGTAATTCGACCTTAAGGATGACCTTGATAAAAGCCTATCGTGTATGAATATACTGTGGTTTCCTGTCCCCAACACAGTGAATTGTTATAGTTATAATATTATGGTTATAATTAAGTTCTTATAAGAGCGATCCTGTGTCATAATTAACATACGTGTATCTTTACCTCAACATTTTATAAGTTAATTTATGTCTGCATATGATGATGATCATATACAATTAAGGTAGCATTGCAACTTTATAGGAAATTGTTAAATCCAAAATATATCATGGTTCTTATACTTGAGATTGTGTTACAATAAACGTTTGAAAACAAAGTTTGTATCTGTATTTAAAATATAAAACATTTTGTGTTTATCAACGCATCTCTCCGAATTACAATTTTTTTCTGAATTGTGAAGCCTGTATTGGCCGCCTGGCAGGACACTGATGCAATGGAAGTTTTCATGTGTCCGGACACCGGCGATGGTGTGGTATTGGCTATATATTTAACCATATCTTGGGTTTCATTTAAGATATATTTACCTTGAAATGTAGTCATATTATCGTTTAGATCTGTGTTTATGCTGACATATAGACCTTTAATGTTACTTTGCATATATGCAAATGAATTACACAATTGATTCACTTGTTTGCAGGCCTTCGCATTCCCTGAGATAGCCATCACGTAACTATAAAAGGCATATATCTTCACTTTCACTTCAGTTATATTTATGCAAAAGTATTAACATACAGCTTATATGTCTGTCTTTGTTATGACAGAAAACTTCGTTTATTACAGTATCTAGATTAAATTAACATTGATCTTTGAAAGGTCATAGTTCCCATCGATAGGGAGAGCGTCGGCCAAGAAACCTTGTTTAAAATATGAATATCTTTCCTGTCTAATAAGATATAATCTTTGTGATGGATTCACAAGAATTATTTGATCTCTGCCTTTCTGATAACTTATAAAAATATAAGTTTTATTTGTGAATCTCTATTAATTAAATAATATATCAGAGAGCGTGTTGGGTTCGGTGTTCTATGAACGAAAACGACATGGGTAGTTTAAGTAGCGAACGCATACAAACGAATAACGATAGTATCTATATAACAAAATCATTGTCCTGTGGTGTTGATTTAACTTCCAGACACAATTTTTAAAAATAAATATTAAATGTTTTGTGGCTGTTTATGAAAGATATTATTACAAATACCCATTCTACTTGTAAATTTGCGACAATTTGAGCAAAGAAGTGCGACGACTGGATCACTGTGTACAGGAGGCTGATATGGCAGCAAACACTCTCCAGGCGACCATATATCTTGGATAAGTCGCTCCACAATTTTGTCGCTTGGACCGTCGACTTCCTATGGCGTCACCTGCTACATATTTACTTCGAATTTCGATATGAAATTACATTATTTCAGAGTGAAAATAGGTTTGATCGTGTTCTACGTGCAGCACCAACATTACAGTCAGTAAATATATCATATTTCTTCATTACTTACGTAATACTAGGAGGATTTGGGTACATTTGGGTAGATTTGGGTAATTCTACGGACCGCCCTTGAGAGGTTTTAAATCCCTCTCTGGACACTCCAACCGACACTCACTACCACTGTTGTAAATGTGTTGCTAAACACAGAGTACGCAGGCATTAAGATGAAAAATGGAGCACCTAGGTGTCCAAAAGTAAGCATTGTCATATTCAATGTTAATAAACTCATTAAGCCTGAATATCTCTGTGATGAAAATATTGTAAACTCTAAACGTCTGAGAAATGGCCTCATAGCTGCCACATGGAAAGGTGCCACGCCTATACCGGACAGAATTTACTCTAGAGCAGCTTTAGGTCGGCACTATAACATTGCCCTCTACAACCCTCCCCCTCGTAGGTGTTATAAGTGTCAACGATGGGGACGTCACGTGGCCAGGTACTGCACAAGCAAAAACTTTTTTTGTGCCGTGTGTGGTGAACCTCATAAATCTGAGATGTGTTTTAAACTCATAAAGGAACTGCAGTCAGTAAGTGAAAAATGCATAAACTGTGGCAGGAGCGGTGTTCAAGCCTGGCACCTTGACTGTGTCAAGCGACCAGCTGCTTACGGCCAGGTGCCCGGCCCCGCCCACCCGGGAGGACGGTTGCCAGGTACAGCTGCCGGCTCTAATTCCTGTGCAGAGCCACCAGGACGTAGTGTTCGTAGCAGCTGGATACCAAATACTTCACCATCTGCCAAGCACCAAGTGCACCACGGGGCCAGACGACAGGTGTCTGTTCAACCTGCGCCTGCCCGTCAGGTGCCAGGAACCTGTCTCCCGGAGGTGTTGACACAACACTCGCCATACCCTTCAAACCACCATGTAGAGCAGTTGCCAAATGCTGCAATCAGTCCCACTCGCTGTTCAGAGCCATCTGGAGGTGATGTTCGCTCCAGCTGGCTGCCAAACTCACCACCTGATAATTATGAAGTGCACAAGGGGACCGGTGCCAGACCGAAGACTCCTGCCATCATCCCAGCTCCCCCACAAGAACCAGGTGCTGCATCTTCTGCCAGTGGTGGGCCTTCCCCTGATGTAGAGTGGCCACTTCCTGGTTCTGGGATAATGTCACCTACTGTGAGACCACCATCCACAGCTGGACCCCACAGTCAACTGGAAGTGGGGGATAAGGAACTGGATCAAAATGAGACAGATCGCAACCTCAGCCTCCCTACCACCTCGCCCTTGGGTTGCTCCACTGTTCAAGCAGTGGTTGCCCTTCGTGACCGGTTGCAGGAACACCAGCAGCAGTCACAGCAGCAAACGGAGCGGCTGCAAGAGCAACTCCAACATGAGAAAAAATCCACCAGCGATATTTCGACGATGCTCACGTGTATGAGGGGACTTGTAAGCAATGACTGCCAAACTTCCCCTTCCACCCCTGAACCCTCCAAACATGTGTTCGCTTGCCCATCAGGGGAAACTTCTAGTGATCTTGAAATCTTGTGTAGTGGAGCCCTTCCACGCAGGTTAACTGCCAAAGTTGTGCTAAAGTATGTTCAAAACGACTCTATAGCTGGAAATGACCGACAAATTGTACTAGACCATTGGATACAAATGTGTGACATTGGTAAAAAACTAAAAATGTTCCTGGACTTATACCGTAGTGCAATAGATAATATGTATATAGATAACATATATTAAGTGAACTAATAATATCAATATATAATGCTGACTTTAAATGCACAATTAACTAAGTTATCCATCCTTAGCTGGAACATTGCATCCCTCAAAAAAAGGTTCTCAGATTTACATCACAAAGTAACAACTGAACACATCGATATTGTATGTCTCCAGGAGTGCAGAGTTCCCGCAAGATCCTCACCCCCGAAATTGCCCTCATTTGTTTCTTACAACCTCAGATCCAGTAACTCTTGCATTCTATACATCAAACAATCCCTACCCCATCAACTTCTGCCAGAAAAACAAACTGCCGGTCAACAGTATCATGGAGTGAGGATCTATGTGGGCAACTCTGTCCTCAATGTATTTAATCTATATGCTCCAGCAGGAAAGTTAAATTATATTGATCTTCCGGCCTGCGCTCAAGCAGAGCCAACCATCATTCTTGGTGACTACAATGCTAGACACAAGGACATTGGCGGCTCTCGCTTCAGTAACGGTAATGGGAATCAACTGCTGTCGCTACTAAATAGTCACCAAGATGTGCAGATTGTGGGTGACCTTGAACCCACGCATATTTGTGGAGGCATTCTAGACCTCTGTGTTGGTTTCAATCTCTACAGCACTCTAGTTGTTGTCATCATCATCTATTGTAACAGATTTGTTGTCAATCTATCTAGTCACTATTCTTGTCTATCAGATCATCACCTAGATTGACTACTCTATGTATAGGAGATACCATCCTGCCCGGTGGAACTTTCAAACGCAAACGGCTCAGTGTTCCTCCTGCTCGACGTGAAGACTTTGTTGCTCATGTGTCAGAGTGGTACAGCACTTATGATCCCTCCACAGTCCAGACATTTAACGACGATCTAGTACAGAGCATTCAGATGTTTGCTGACCCTTTAGGTCGGCCCCCTGCACCATCCAATAGTCGGAACGACATGAAAGGTAATAAACGTCATGCCTATTACAATGACCCCAAACTGCGTACTTTGAAACGCACTGCCAGACGAGTTGGACTTGCATATAGGGAAACACGTACGCCAGCAATGCTCAAGCTCTTTCAGAAAGCCCTAGCCAAGGCGAGGGAGCGCATGACAGAGCTCAGGCAAGATAACTGGGAAACTTTTGTTAACAGTCTCAACTCTCACACCCCCCTCAGCCAGGCATGGAAGGATATTAAAAGAATTAAAGGCGATAAGATCGGCCAAGTAGCACACCCTCACCCTCTACACAGAGCAAACGAGTTAGTCGATGCTTGGGCAACCACCTCTAGCTTCAATAATCTTCCCCCAGACATACAGTTCAGATTAAATGCTGGTTACGGAGATCGAGAAAGGCTCGTTGACTTCATGCTCCACAAGGAAGATGAATGCAACGTGCCATTCACTGAGTTTGAATTACTCGCGGCCCTAAACAAAGGCAAAGCCACATCCCCCGGTGAAGATGGTATCACTTATGACATATTGCGTCTGCTCCCTTTAGTACCAGGGAATCCCCTGCTTGAGCTGTATAATATGAGCTATGTTACTGGGGAACTTCCTATCTCTTGGACCAACAGTATAATCATTCCAATTCCCAAGCCAAATCAAGAGAATGCTTTCCGCCCAATTTCCCTTACTAGCTGCATTTGCAAAACATTCGAGAGAATGGTCCTAAACCGTCTCCTCCATAGAATAAGAACCATGCTATCCCCCCAGATATATGGCTTCATGCATGGAAGGAGTGTGCATCATTGCATCACCACCTTTCTTACCCTGCACACTGAAAAGTCATATACCACCTTCCTAGATCTTAAGTCTGCCTTTGATATTGCAAATAGACATGTTATCTTGAGTGAGCTTGCAAGAATGAATATGGTGGTCGGCTTCTTTGTTGGATCAGGGGTTACTTATCCAACAGGAAGTCATCTGTATTTTTCCAGGGGCATAGGAGTGTAACAAGAGACTTTGAACTAGGTACCCCGCAGGGTGGTGTCCTCAGTCCTACCTTATTTAATATCTTAATAAACACGCTGTTAAACTCTATACCGAGCAAACCCAACGTCCACATCATTAGCTATGCTGATGATATAATGATACACACCACTGGGTATGCTAACACACAGAACACTCTTAACTCTGTATTAGATTCATGTCAGGACCTAGGTTTAATTATCTCAGCAGAGAAAACAAAGATACTAAATCGGCGCCCACCCAGGCAGGGAGGAGCTGTTCGCAAGATGCAACTATCTGATGGCTCCCAGCTTGACTATGTAAACAGATTCAAATACCTTGGCCTTGAGGTGCCACTGTATGGTCCTGTTGTATTCAGACTCTGTCGTCAGTATAAAGAGAGGCTCCGAGCTCTCAAGGCTGTTGCAGGTTATCACTCAGGCTATGGTGCCAATGTCAGAATTGTCAAAATGATGTACCTTGCATACATCAGATCTTTAGTGGATTATGCTGCACCTCTGCTTGTTTTGATGCCTGAAAGAAAGCTTGGAGGGCTTGAAAAATTGCAGAACGAAGCCTGAGGATAATCCTTGGGTGCCCTCGTACCACAAAGATACTTAATATGAGAAAGGAACTTAATATTCTGAGCGTTGTTGATCGTGTTACTGAAATTAACTGTCAAATTGGTATAAAAATGCTTAGGCTAACTCATCCTAATCCTTGCACAGAAGCCCTCCAGACTTACTTTATTGAAGATCAGCATTGTTCCAAATGGATAACAAAAACTGGAACTCAACTCAGAATGTATGGGGTTCATGATTTGTACCAAGAGAAACAACAACGGCACTTTCCTGCACCGTGGGAGGTTACACCCTTTCCAGTTTTAATCCCTCCCTTTCCACCCAAGAAGCAAATTAGAGATAAGCCCAAGCTTCGTCTTGAGGCAAAGCTCAACGCCTTAAGCCATATTGATGCTCTGTCCACAGAGCATTCTCTCTCTCAAATCATATACACTGATGGTTCCCTACACCGCACCACGGGTGCAGCTGGAAGTGCAGTTGTTCTGACAATGGGCGATGGCTTGTACTTTGAGTGGGGAGTCCGTATAAACAATTGGGCCTCTACCCTTCAGACTGAACTATTTGCCTTGATCCTTGCACTGAAATGTGTACAAGTCTCCAAACTTGATACATTAATTGTAAGTGACTCCTTATCATCCTTAAATGCTCTCAACTCTTTAAGACATAACTGTAACATGCTCGTGTCCGAAGCTAGACACAAATACAACAAAATTATTAAGGATGGTAACAGAGTCCATTTCATGTGGTCTCCATCTCATGTTGGCCTCCGAATGCATGATAGAGCTGATAAGTTAGCCAAAGAATCTGCCTTTAAAGGAGCCGTTGAGTGTAACCTTGGATTGTCAATGAGCAATCTGAGAGCAGCAGTACACCGAGAACTTCAACAAGATCTTGTAGATCTGAGGCAAAGTGAAATTGACACCAGTAATTCCATCTATCATCATACTATCATGCAAGAGGAGCCACACATCTATGGATCATCCAATAAAATCAGCAGACTTCTAGATGTTACTGCTGCTCGGCTTAGACTCGGTTACAAGTATCTCTGGGAATTCTCATTATCTGCCGATGTAGACCTGACCAAATGTAAACTGTGTCAACAAAATTATTCGCACACCCTCCGTCACTATGTGATGGAGTGCGAAAAGATACGTGAATTTAGAGACAATTCTATAACCAATGTTCCAGCGATGTGTAAATATTTCATTCAAAATGATCTGCTACCAGAAATTTTAGCCAAATATCCCCAGTTTGCTAACTGTAGGTAGTAACTGAGTGATTGTAACCTATCCACCGCTGCCCACTGGATGGGGGGCGGTGTGCAGGACAAACATATAAATTGTGACACTAGCTCTCCACATATGTCAGTTGCTTAATTTAGAACCTGTATTTGAGGTCGATCTCGAACCCATTGTTGATGTGACGACTTATATTGAATTTTGTAACTAGCTCATCAAGATTGTAACTTGCTTAGCTAAATGAATTGTGGGGTTCAGTCCCTGAGCCCATTATGTGCCTCTGTACCCTTTCCACTACCGCCCACAAGATGGGTATGGGGTGCATAATAAATGAACTAAAAAAAAAAACTGTATCATAAAAAAACCTGCATAAGTAAATTAATAACCTTGTTTTTAATGTCTAAAAAGAAGGTTTAGTATCCAAACCCTTAATTAAACAATCAATAACCCATGCCTCAATCAAAAAGCTACCCTATCTAATAAAATGACAATCATCAGATTGTACAGCGAACATCATAAAATAAGCATTACTAATTTCATCAAAATCCCGACTGTCAAACTGACAGCAATCATCTAACACCTGGAAACATACATCCTACAACTTGCCTGACCTAGCTAAACAAAATATCCCTAATCTGTCAGTAAAAGCTAGCTATCAAAAATTCCTTGGCTCTTCATTAGCCAACCTCGTGTGTCCCCTAGAGCCGGACACACCACAATTCAAAACAAACAACAAATATATACAGACTGAACTTTCAGTCAACCGGGANAACCAAAGAAGACGGACGGGTTGCCGCCAGAACCGTACCCGAACCAAGAGGTACGAGCAACTGCAACAGAGACAAAGAAGCACACCAAAGGACCCAGGCCGAAAAAGCCCAAGAAGCCAAGGAACACACATAGAACACCCCTGCGGCAGAGGAGGAAAACAAGGGAACGCACAAGCAAGGAAGTGGTGGAAACCGACCACGCCCCCCAACATAGCAGCAAGTGCAGGCAAAACAGACAAAAGGAGATGCCAGGAAAAACGACAGGGGTGAGACAGTACGAAAGAGCAGAAGCATAAAAACCCCAGGAATAAGGACACGCCACCGCAAAATACGGTACTAAAGCACACGCGCAGTAGTAGCAACAGGCACCACCGCAACATGCCACAGGGAAAGAGCAACTCGCTTCTGCAAAGGCAGAGAACGGAGCAGACAGACCCCAGACAGGGCCCACGGAGACACGACAGAACCCAGCAGGCCCAGGAACCCGCATACCAGGCGACCAGGCGGAGAAACCCCGCTCAAAATCGGCAGGATAAGGAACTGGGAGCTCACGTACACCCCAAGCCTGGCCCGAGGCCAGGCTAGACCGGCCAGAGGGAGGCCCACCAGGCAGCCACATGGAGCGGCCTGCAGGCCCACAGACTCCCACAACCAGGACGGCCATAACTAATTCGAAAGCAAGCTAGCGAGCCCCGGAAGTCCACGGATGGACCATAAGGGGCATAACTGGCAATCCCCCACAGTGTTCAGCGGTGTTACACCTATAATAGGGTAAGTAACAATTGTAATTACGAAACCATAAGACGCTCATTTCAACATACTAAGTAGGGTAAGGAAGGTCGGTGTTTTCCATGAAGTTCCGAAAAGGAAAACGATGATGTTTAGCATGTCACCCATGCACGTAACTAATAAGGCAAGAACGACTTATTAAATGTTGCGAGGACGGGGTGGTTCAAGAGAGAACTGGAGAAGCACCTCCAAAGGATACCCGATCAACCAGGCTGTGACTCGTACGTGAGGCAGCGAGCAGCCACGTCCAACAGCCAGGATGAGCAGTCCAGGAGGCCTGGTCGACGACCGGGCCGCAGGGACGCTAAGCCCCGGAAGCACCTCAAGGAAAACCCCAAGGTAATTTTCCAGCAAGAAGGCGTATGCTCGCACGTAGGTCTTTGAACAACTGCAGACCTCTGAAGGATATACAGTGTTCCCCGATGGTGCCCATAGCACCACTGCACTCCACTGGTACTATCCCGCAAGTTCTACCAGATAAGCGGGACCCAAAAACCAGAGTGCAAAACCTTGCAAGCACAGCCAGGAGCCCTACCAGGCGAGTACAGAAACCAACACCACAACCCCCACACCTCATAACACTAACAAAGGTGGAACCCCTGAATGACCCTAGCATGGGTTGGACATGCACAAGAGTGGGACAGGAAGGGGTGAAAAGGGGGACAGACACTGGTGTGCGAACGGTCTCAGTCGTACAAAAGATACCCAAATAAAGACAGGTATATAACACCGCATCCAGCACCCTGCAAAAGACGCCAGACCGCAGAAACTCACCTGGCTAACGGTAGCACGAAGTGACACGACTCAACCGAGCCCAGAAGAACCTGGGAGCACTGACAGGTGAAGACGCCAGAGCCGGACCTGCAGGAGAGCAGGGGAGAGGCGAAGAAGGCGGCCCACACCCATGACAGAAAACCTCTGCGGCCTCCCACAACTGGAACCCAGGACACCCCCGGAGCGAAGGGGCACACACCGCGCCAAGGGAGAAGAGCGAGAGGCGAAGCACTGGAGCAGGAAGGCGTCTAACACCAGCACTACACACCGCCCAAACCAAAACAAACTCCGCGGCGCACGCGCATGACACGCTGGCCGAAAACGCGCAACAGTCTCTGCGGGAAGGCGGCAACCAGGACTACTGCACTAAAAGAAGCCAAAAGAGTGAGCAGGAACAATAAAACCGGCCAAAGAAGCGAAGACAGAGCCCAAATAAAGCACGCAGCCGGTCCACAAGCAGCCCAACAAGGCTACAAGTAGCCCAACAGGGCTACAAGTAGCCCAACTCGGCGACAAGGACGAGGAGCCGACAGACGTTCCAATAACGCGGGAAGTAGCGAAACACCTTCCCGAACCCTCGAGAACACGGAAGCCAAAACCAGTCCCGAAGGCACACAAAGGCGCAGGTGCACCCGAGACCAGGAGTCACGTAGAACCCCCAAAACGGGGAAACATGACGAAAACACCGTCCCAAAAGGGGGTGGGGGGAAACATCCACCCACAGGACGGAACCAACCGACTCAAAGGCCAAGGAACCGAGCCCGGGGAGGGGCTGACACCCAACAGCACGTACGGCGAGTGGGAGGAAAACCCTACTCCGCGTAACCACAAGCCCCGCCTAGAGGGGGAGAAAAACCCCCACGGGGTCCAACGGGGCCATTAAGGCCTCCCAAGTCAGCCCCTCCCCAGCCCCGGGAACCCACACGACAGGCCCCGGGGCCGAGCCGTCCCCCCAAAGCCCCGGCCGTACCAGAAAACCGGGGCAGCCGTGAAAACACGAAGGAAGGGAGCCCACTGGCAGACTCTTACAACACGGCTGGAGGAACAGGCTCAAATGCCCCCGTCACTACCCCGGAAGGGGATTTCCCCGAGACTGCCCGAGTCTCAACACCAACAACCCCGCCCTGAACCTACAGACGGTAAGGAACCGGATGCAGGCAGGAAGGGGAATCCAGGGGAAAAACAAGAACCAAAACGGGGCAGCCCCGGGGCTCCCGGGGAGTTACCACGAGAGCGTTGCCACCACCAAGGCTCAAGTGCAACGCCCCTGCTGCCCGCACCAGCTGTGCACAACTGGGTAAGCGAGCCACAACGAGCAACAAACTCGCAGGACTCTGGGTCGAAGGTGTCACCGACCCCACAGGCAGCAGACGGAGGCAAAACAGAGTCACCCAGAGACAAGGGGTGAGCAACCCTCAAACTCGCTGGAAGCGAGGGGGGGCTCTGGGGTCACATCCATCGGACCCTCGCGCCCCCAGGGGTTTCCCAGGGTCCCGAGCGTTTACTATAAGAGAACTCGCGCTCAGGTAATCCCAGGCAGGGTACTGCTAACCGGCACCCAAAACTACCAAACAACTTTCTAAGAGCTGAACCCCCGGGACGTGTACACTCACGGGGACCAAGCAGGGGGTACCACCAGAAAAATCAGAACACAAGGGACACCAGGGGCAAGAACGAAGGCAGACCCCCCCACCAGGTAGATAAACAAAAAGAAAAAGAAAACCCCGCAAGAGGACAGCGTACCCAAGCGGAACAGAGCCGGCCGCTATGATTGGGAAAGACAAGCTGCACAGTACCCTGCGCCCCACCAGTGCAAAACTGCCCCTTACTCTAAGGCGAACAAGGGAGACAGAACACCCGAGCACACAAAGAGCGGCCGAAAACCAAGCAGTAAACGGCCTAGCAGGGGCAGACCCCAAGGAACTTGTGGAAGGTGGCCCCAAGTCCCAAGGGCAGTACTTACAGGGCACCTAGGGATGGGAACCCTAGGCGCATGCAGCCCGAGTACTGGAGAATCACTCCCGGCTCACGCACCACCTAGAAAAACAGACACCACACTCTAGGTACAGTGCTGAAACAACCACTGGAGCCGGAGCACATAACCGGTGCCTATAGCATCAGCCGAAGAACTGATGGGTGGATAGCCGGCGTGGGAGGTCTGGGGCTCCCCCTTCCCCCTCCCGGGGAGGGGGGAGCTGCGCAGACAGCGGCGCGGTGACGTGTGACGTCATACTAGTTTGCTTGTTTTTCTGTTGGGGAGTTCTATCCACTAGTTTGGCTTTTGGTAGCAATTTTAACCAGAACAGGGGTTTGTTTTGGGGCGCTTACCTTTCTGGGTGCCTGTCCCGGTCGATGGCAGACATAGAATGCTTCCAATCACACGGGGGCTTCTATAGGCCATTGCTCCCCGTGCCTCTCTGAGGGGGCCCGGTTCTGGCCGTGGTTCCCGGTAGGCCTAAGAACTCCATACACATGACTGATGCCAAAGTCTGACATTAGCATATCAGCCTGGGATAGCTCCGGGGAGCCGACGGGGCTCCCCCAGAAAAGTATGCAACAAAATGATGTTTATAAATATTTATAAAATCAATAAATCTACGTAGAAAAGAAAAGCAAACGTAATTTTTAAGAGGCATAAACTCTACATATAATGTGCAAGTTTCATGTAAATTAAATAATAAATAAAGTCTGTGAAATCAGATATAATTGTAAAATATTTACCTGCACAAGCAAAGGTCAAAGTTCAGCCACCTTTGGCTGAGGTTGATGTTGACCAATATCATTCAAAATTTGCACCCTTGTAGATAAGCATGGGTTCAATAAGGTGTGCAAGTTCCATGCAGATCGCCTGATAAATAAAAGAAAAAAATTATTAAAGAAAAAAAATCAATAAATAAAAAAAAAATCAATAAATACAAAAAATTATATATTTGTCACCAGTTTTATATGTACAAATATTTATGAAGTAATATCACAATATAACACTAAAACATACTAACATAATATAATTGGTCAGAAATATGGGTCCTCAAGGTGGCACTGCAGTGGCACTAGTAGGCACCTGCCCCATAGCCGGGGTCAGCTCCCTCAGGGGCCGTTCTTGGCTTGGTGGTGCGTCTCGTTGGTCTCTGCATCTCCTTGTCCTTCTTGCTGAAGTACCAGTCCCGTATGTCACTCTGTGGTAGACCAAGGAGGTTGGTCAGAGATCCCATCAGATACCCAGCGTTGTAGTTGACAGCTGTCATTGCCATGGCGAATTCTACCATTACACGACTGACAAACTGGTCTTTGGGGGCGAGTTTCCAAACTCGGTGGTGTAGAGACTCGTTTGGATTCTGAGTCTTCCCCTTCAGACACTTGGTCATGTTGTCCTCTGATACAAGATTGTAGTATATCTTCAGGACTTCAGTCATGTGGATACTGGGTAGCTGGAAATGTACCCTCATCGTCTTGTGTGATCTTGGGTCTTTTCATTTGCAATGTCTTGCTGGTAAAAACACCAAGACTCTTTCCCTTTAGGGCAGTGCATGTGCATTGGCTTCTCATCAGTCGATGTTGTATGAAACAGTCCGGAGAGACAGGCATCCCTCATTCGTTTCCAGTCTGTGTTGACGTTATCCCTGATGGCTTTGGTGAAGTAACTTGCCAACTTTTGAATGGTGACATCAGTTAATTTACCTTTTCCTTCCACCAGTGACATTCGTCTGGTCTTTTTCACATTCCCTTTTGTCTCTCTCAATTCCACAGCTGTTTTCTGAAAGTTCCGGAGCTGTGTTGCAAGTCTTTTGCTGAAGTGATTTATACACTCAGCCTTTTCCACGGTTACATTTCGATATGGACCAGCACCATTATTCATTGCACAAATTTTATTGAAGGCTGAAGAATCCCCATCACTGACCAAGGTCGTATACCTGAATTTGAGGTCTTCAGATCGACCCCACATCAATACTGCGGCATCAGCCTCCATATTTTTGGCAGTGCCGTCATAGTTCTTATCACAATCAGGTGCATGTTTACGCATCGCACTGTCAAACTCGGTCGGTGTTAATTTTCCGCTTTGTTTTCTATTCAGTAACGTCTGGCACTTTTTGCAGTTTTTGCAGAAACAACTGTAGTCCACAACGAGCCCGGTAAATATCTCCACAACAAAGGCACACCCAATTTGTGAATGATGGCCCCTTGTGTGCCACGATCCGTCAAACGATACATCAATGTCCAGGATCCCACCAACCGGGTGCCTATCAAATTGTTCTATGTAATGATTGACGATGATGACGAGAGTTTTGTTGCAAGTGCACCCATTGCTCACTGGCAGCACTTTTTACCATTCTCTGAATCCTATTATATACACTATAGGATACACATTTTATGTTTGCTGTGGAACACATACCCGTGTAATATGTATATCCGTGTCCATTTAGCATGTTGCCGTACACTAAGGATATCAGATTTTCATTATTTCCCATCAGTTCTTCAGTGAATGACAAATTACAAGAACTACAGGTTCTTCTCACATTTACATTATGTAGCGCAATCATAATGTCATGATGAAAGTTAGCCCGTTTACATTTTATGCACACGGAATATCTATCAAGGCATTGTTCAAGTTTCCTATCCGTGACAAGTACCACAGACTCACGTGGATTTACTCTATATTTCACTTCACTGGTACTGTCACCGTCAGTGTCACCGTCAGTGTCACCGTCAGTGTCCGTGTCACTGTCATTTCCAATTTTTTCTTCTCTAAATAAACTTATTCGTTTCTTGGCACTGCTGTGGATACGTTTACGCTTTCTTGAAATGTTTGGAGTTGCCAGATCAGCACGTGAGGTGCTGGGCCGTGCAACAGCACGTGAGGTGCTGGGACGTGCAACAGCACGTGAGGTGCTGGGCCGTGCAACAGCACGTGAGGTGCTGGGCCCTGCAACAGCACGTGAGGTGCTGGGCCCTGCAACAGCACGTGAGGTGCTGGGCCCTGCAACAGCACGTGAGGTGCTGGGCCCTGCAACAGCACGTGAGGTGCTGGGACGTGCAACAGCACGTGAGGTGCTGGGCCGTGCAACAACACGTGAGGTGCTGGGCCCTGCAACATCAAGAGCGAGAACGTCTGGAGTAGCAGGTGGAAGATCTGACGTAGCAGGTGGAGTAGCAGGTGGAAGAGGTGGAGTAGCAGGTGGAAGAGGTGGAGTAGCAGGTGGAAGAGGTGGAGTAGCAGGTGGAAGAGGTGGAGTAGCAGGTGGAACATGTGCGGTGGTAGAGGGTTGGAGGGCTGCTGGCTGCGACAACCTCCTCACACTCGCAGCTGAGAGGCCTCCACGATCTTCACTAGTCAATGTGCGTAATGTACGTATTCTAGCCAACTCGGACCTTCTACGGGCAGCTAGCAAGGATTTAGCTTTCATCAGCTTCCTTTTGTACGTCATATTGCAGTAAAAATAACACAAATAACGATAATTCTGGGAGATATTGTGAGAGCGCATCCACGATAGATCAACACGCTCAGGGACACACAGAGTGACTGACTCCTCTTCAGCAAACCTACCCCCTCCCCTCACACGAGTGTGTTGCCAATGAGCGAATTTATATTCGTTTTATGCATAAAACGTTATTTTCCGCGATATTACGAAATATTAGACTTCTACAACGTAAGACACAATACCCCACGGCGCACCCAGGCCGCGAGGACCGGATTGGGGAAACTTGCAGCGGGAAATTTGACTCTAATTACATTATTTTTCAAGATAACATGAAATGGTTTGCACCACCGTGTTGCCAGAACGTCGTAGTATTTTTCGTAATTTTTCGTAAATATTTAATTTTTCTTCGGATTTTCGGTTACCATGCCCCCTTAACCCACTACACCACGCTCAGACCCTTAAAAGAGATGGTAATTTTGGGGCATTTCAACACTCCAAAGATCACCACCTCCCAAGAGCACCAGAGCTAGTGAGGGGTCAAATTTACGTTTTTTCATCAAGTCCCTGTTGAATATGGGAATACACTGTGTCTATGCTTAATGCCCAACTCGCCTAAACACGCGAGAGTAGTTATTCAACTATAGAACACTTTCCCACCAGGAGACTCGAACCCTAGCCAGCACAGAAGCCTTCCAGCCACGTGGCATGACACGTGGCTTCTGTGCTGTTTTGTTTGTTATTTGTGTATTTGACTCACTGAATTTGTGCGCCCCTTGAGGGACTTGAAGTAGAGGGGGGTAGAAATAGCCTAAGCTACTCTATCCCTTTGAGATGTATTTCTTGCTTATCTCAATAAACATACTTGAACTTGAACTTGAACCATNACGGTGGAGCGTTATTGTTGGCGGTTAAGCAAGCTCGGAGTGTTGCTCCTTAGAGTTAAGCTAGATATGAAAACTTTGCAGTCAACACTGCATTTTCTTCTCCATAATAGAAGCAGTTTTTGGAAGGTTTTCGGCTTAGGATGACTGCACAAGTTTTGATGTTGGGAGATGTATCACAGTGGAGGACTTCAAATGATTTTTCATTTCTATTATGATTATTATTAATTCACGATACCTATCGAGGTTTAATATACACAAATTACTGTACTAAGACAAGATGCAATTACGAAAGCTGTTTAAATCCTAGGAAAATCAAACATTTTCTTGATGGGCACATGAGTCCACCACTATCAAAGGTTTTATGTACCTATTATTTACCTGGTAAATTCAATGAGGTCACTCATCGAGTGGCCTCGACGAGGACAGGAAGCCGGAAGCATGTCAAAACGTCCCCCCCATTTGCCCTGATCGTTTCCAGCTGCATTTTAAAACCTATCAGAGTTTTCCGCGTTACGGCTTCGGTGGGTAGGCGGTTCCATACGTTTATTACCCTATAAATATGACAAGAGACTTGATACAGACATTCATTTTGATCCAAGAGACTTAAATTCAATGAAGTTCATATATCAGCATATATTGAACCGAAAATTATTATTTTTTGCATTAATTGTTAAAGGAATTGTACCAGTTACAACGGTTCTATCTAAAAGCTAAGAACTACTATTTGTGACTATTGGACTATCGTCAATATAAGTACTATCTAAACAGGAGGATGAGTTTTAACATTAGTTAGATGAGTATTGTGATAAAAGATGATTGTTGCAGCCTTTACCATTTTCTGTAATCTTTTTATGACTACCTAATGTATTTATTCATTACTTGAGCTAATGCAAATTACAACATTTTATGGCTGTTACATTAGAGTTTTAATATTTGATGCGGAATTTCCAACATTTTCCACGGTGGAGAAACACAGGTGGAGACCAGTGTTTAGGACTAGTGAACACTTTATTGCTTCTCTTCAGAATTGTGGATATGTTGCAGATGATGAGACCAAAACGTGGCTGAAGAATGTGGACCAAACCACTCACTAGAATTCTTCGAGTAATCAATTTCACTAGTCAAGAACTTCATCTTCTAATGTGTGGTTTGATCAAACATGGACATATTGTTTAAGTTTCACATTGCACTGCTGTGTGTCAGTTCTTTCAAGACGTACATCCCGTACTGGAGCTGCAGGGGTGGGAAGTCTTTGAGCAACTTCATTTCCTGTACTCCAAGGAACTAATTTCTCTAGTGCCTTGAGCCTAGTGGTGCCTCTGCACTTTACTTTCACTATTTATTTATTTATTTATTTATTTATTTATTTATTTATTTATTTATTTATTTATTTATTTATTTATTTATTTATATACAAGAAGGTAAATTGGTTTGTGAGAATACATTGAATAAGGCAGTATTACAATCTTGTAAAGCCACTAGTACGCGCAGCGTTTCGGGCAGGTCCTTAATCTAACAGATAATTTTAAGTAGGTAAGTTCTATCAGAATTGATAAATGATTACAAATACATTGCAAGAGAAAATGAGATAAGAGAGCTTTGTATGTATATTAAAGCACATTGTTATATTAAGCTCTGATTGATTACATTGACAGCTTGATGGGTAATTTAAAAGATTAATAGACACATACAGCAGAATGACAGCACATATAAGACAGCAATGATCACTATGGTAAAGATTTTCCGATTGGGTACATAAAGACTGGGAGACTGGTAGCAATAGATACAGATAAACAAGATTAATAAACACCATACAGCAGATTGGCAGCACATATAAGAAGACAGCAATGATCACAATGGTAAAGATGTTCAAATTGGGAAACATAAAGGTTGGGAGATTGGGTAGCAATAGATACAGTGCAATTTTAGGCAAAAGGTAAAAAACTATGAAGATGAAATTAGGTACTTTTTAGTATTGATTTTGAATGATGTAAAAGTTGGACAGCTTTTCAATTCAATAGGGAGTTCCATTAACTGGGTCCCTTTATTTGCATAGAGTGTTTACACAGATTAAGTTTAACTCTGGGGATATCAAAGAGATATTTATTTCTGGTGTGGTGATAATGGGTCCTATTACATCTATCCAGGAAGAGTTTTTAGAGCAGGATTTGCATTTAAGAACAGGGTTTTGTAAATGTAGTTGACCATCCAGAAACACAAGCCCACGCCTTAGGATGTCGCGTCTCGCCGCTTCTGTACACAGCAGGTCCGTGCTTCTTCCTCTACAGTACGTCGCAGGTTGAATTCGGTCTCCTGGCCGTCAACTTTCCTCCCAACTACGGCAGCCAGCCTACGTCTCGGCGGTCGTCGCACGTTTCCCAATTAGTTCTTGTCACTGTGCTCCCAGAGTAACTGCCTCTCACCACTACGAAGTCACTGTGAAGTTACCAGCCGTCCCAGACGATACTGCTTAGCTCCACACGCACAGCACCCGACTTCAGAGCACTTGAAGCTCACAACACTGTCAATTCCCCGTCGTCTAGATATATCGCTAGGTATTTGGGAAGACTTCTCGACGTGCTTGCATCCAACTGTTGACTCGTAGGTTTCCACGAAGGTGGGGTTACTGTCAAACTTGACAGGATCGTCGATCGCACGTTCAACCTGGTTGACAGGGCAGTCAACCCGGTTCACTCACGGTGGATTGGCCCGGCCACTAAGCTGTCTCTTATACTGGTGAAACGCCAATGACGACACACGTCGATGCCCGGCCCACTTCTTGCAACGCACCTGTCCCTGAGCACTTGTTGCTCAATATTCTGTCAATTCCTTATCTGAGCCACATCTGGGTTGCAGGAAGCCCTCACAGAGTGCGCGCTAACAACTGGAGACGCTTACATCCACCGGAGTTCGGTAAATCCGTCACTCTGACAGGACGACCGATCGCGCGTCCTTCCTCTCGGACGTGTCGTGAAAGACTGATCTCGCCACGGCGCCACCACGGCTGGACCCCCATGCCTATGTGACGTCACTTTTTCCAAAGTTGGTTTTCATTGGCTCCCAGTGCCACATCGCTGACGGTGACCAATCTGGCGCCACTGACGTCACACAGTTTTGGCGGGAGAACAGACTCGCCAGCGCCATATTGGCTCCCTAAAGGGCCTATCCCACAGGCCAAAATACTATATTTTTCCAAATTTCTCGGCTCATCGAGAATGCTGTTCTCTCCCACATATGTTCAATTGGTGCCTGCAATGTAGAGAACGCTCGGGAATAGTGGACATAACTCTTACAGCAGGCGTGGGAGAATTAGAAGGGGGAACACCGTCACAATATATATATATATATATTATATATATATATATATATATATATATCTATAATATATATATATATATAGATATATATATATATGTCGTACCTAGTAGCCAGAACGCACTTCTCAGCCTACTATGCAAGGCCCGATTTGTCTAATAGGCCAAGTTTTCATGAATTAATATATTTTCTCAAATTTTTTTTCTTATGATGAATGATATGCTACCTATTTTATTATGTATGAGGTCAATTTTTTTATTGGAGTTAAAATTAACATAGATATATGACCGAACCTAACCAACCCAACCTGACCTACCTAACCTATCTTTATAGGTTAGGTTAAGTTAGTAGCCGAAAAAGTTAGGTTAGGTTAGGTTAGGTAGGTTAGGTAGTCGAAAAACAATTAATTCATGAAAACTTGGCTTATTAGGCAAATCGGGCCTTGCATAGTAGGCCGAGAAGTGCGTTCTGGCTACTA
This sequence comes from Procambarus virginalis, assembly GCA_020271785.1. Taxonomy (NCBI): domain Eukaryota; kingdom Metazoa; phylum Arthropoda; class Malacostraca; order Decapoda; family Cambaridae; genus Procambarus; species Procambarus virginalis. Next base: position 67,024,777 of record WNGS01169498.1, read on the forward strand.
GGTACGACATATATATATATATATATATATATATATATATATTATATAATATAATATATATATATATATGTATATATATATATATATAATATATATATATATATATATATATATATATATATATATATATATATATATATATGTGTACCTAGTAGCCAGAACGCACTTCTCAGCCTACTATGCAAGGCCCGATTTGCCTAATAAGCCAAGTTTCATGAATTAATTATTTTTCGACGACCTAACCTACCTAACCTAACCTAACCTAACTTTTTCGGCTACCTAACGTAACCTACCTATAAAGGTAGGATAGGGTAGGTTAGGTAGGGTTGGTTAGGTTCGGTCATAAACTACCTTAATTTTAACTCCAATAAAAAAAAATGACTTCATACATAATGAAATGGATAGCTTTATCATTTCATAAGAAAAAAATTAGAGAAAATGTATTAATTCATGAAAACTTGGCTTATTAGGCAAATCGGGCCTTGCATAGTAGGCCGAGTACGACGTTCTGGCTACTAGGTACGACATATATATATATATATATATATATATATATATATATATATATATATATAATATTATATATATATCATAATTATATATATATATAATATATATATACTATATATATATATATGCGGAAATTCCACAGAGAAAAATGAAAGGAGGTGAACGTTTCGGCTTATTAGAGCCTTTGTCAACACCACACTGACTGACTTTCGTCAGTCTGCTGTTGACAAAGGCTCTAATAAGCCGAAACGTTCACCTCCTTTCATTTTTCTTTGTGGATTTTTCGCATAAAATGATCAGTGTTTTTGTGATCGTCAATTGCATATATATATATATAAAATATGACCGAAAAAGTAAGATTAATAATTCTAACACGAATTTTCTCAATATTTCTTATGTTTCTTGTCACTGTCGATGGTAATTGAAAAATCATATCTCCAAAATTCATTTTTATTTCTAGTCTGACGTGACACTTGAACGCGTTTCGTAATAACTTATTACATTTTCAAAGACTTTAGTTTACACACACACACTATAACCTGCAAACACTAAACAGATTTCTTACTATGCTACAATTTAAATGGCTTTTAATTTTATTACCTGCATTTGGGTGAGGTGATATGTTACAACAGTTTTGGATGAGGTGAAAACAAACTTTCAACACAGGATAGACACGAATATGGGGTAATATTTTGGGTAAAGTTAAAGGGAAGAATGGAAGTAACTGCAGAGGGCCTATTGGCCCATATTTCTTGATGCTTCTATATTGGTGCAGAGTCTTGAAGTGGGTAGAATATAGTTGTGTATTATTTGGCTGTTGAATGCTGGTGTTGACTTCTTAATGTGTAGTGCCTCGCAGATATCAAGCCGCCTGCTATCACTGTATCTATCGATGATTTCCGTGTTTTTTGTTACGACTTCTCTGGTGATGGTTTGGTTGTGGGAAGAGATTATATGTTCCTTAATGGAGCCCTGTTGCTTATGCATCGTTAAACGCTTGGAAAGAGATGTTGTTGTCTTGCCTATATACTGAGTTCTTTGAGGGTTACAATCCCCAAGTGGCATTGAGGCACATTCCTATGTGCCTCAAGTGCCTCAAAACCCAAGTGGGCATTTGAAGGCATAGACGACATTGGTCTCTTTCAAAGTGTTCTGCTTTGTGTCTGGAGAGTTTCTCTTGAGTAGGCTGGCAGTTTTCTTGGTTTTATAGTAAATCGTCAATTGTATCTTCTGATTTTGTCTGTAGGAATAACGTTTCTATTAACAAAATCTTTCAGGACCCTTTCTTTCGTTTTATGAGCTGTGGAAAATAAGTTCCTGTAAAATAGTCTAATAGGTCGTACAGGTGTTGTGTTAGTTGTCTCTTCAGAGGTTGCATGGCGTTTCACCTTCCTTCTTATGATGTCTTCAACGAAACCATTGGAGAAGCCGTTGTCGACTAGGACCTGCCTTACCCTACAGAGTTCTTCATCGACTTGCTTCCATCCTGAGCTGCGGCTGAGAGCACGGTCGACATAAGCGTTAACAACACTCCTCTTGTACCTGTCTTGGCAGTCACTGTTGGAATTGAGGCACATTCCTATGTTTTTTTTCCTTAGGTAGACTGCAGTGTGGAAACCTCCGCTCTTTTCCATGACTGTTACATCTAGAAAGGTTAGTTTCCCATCCTTCTCCATCACGTAAGTGAAACGCAACACGGAATTCTGCTCAAATGCCTCCTTCAGCTCCTGCAGATGTCTGACATCAGGTACCTGTGTAAAAATGTCGTCAACATACCTGCAGTATATGGCGGTTTCAAGTTCATATCGACTAAGAGATTTTGTTTGATGGTACCCATGTAGAAGTTCGCAAACAGGACACCTAGGGGAGAACCCATGGCGACCCCATCTACTTATTTATACATGTGCCCATCCGGGCTCAAGAAGGGTGCCTCTTTAGTACAAGCTTGTACTAAGAGGCAAGTACTAAATGTGTCATTTCCTCCGAGGGCTATGAGTCCCCCTTCTTCCAGCCAGAGATCGTACTCCCTTCCATTTTGAAATATATATATATATATATTATAATATATATATATATTATATATATATATATATATGCCCAACTCGCCTAAACACGCGAGAGTAGTTATTCACTATAGAACACTTTCCCACCAGGAGACTCGAACCCTAGCCAGCACAGAAGCCTTCCAGCCACCTGGCATGACAGGTAACGCCTTAGCCCACTCCACCACGCTCAGACCCTTAAAAGAGATGGTAATTTTGGGGCATTTCAACACTCCAAAGATCATTACCTCCCAAGAGCACCAGAGCTAGTGAGGGGTCAAATTTACGTTTTTTCATCAAGTCCCTGTTGAATATGGGAATACACTGTGTCCATGCTTAATGCCCAACTCGCCTAAACACGCGAGAGTAGTTATTCAACTATAGAACACTTTCCCACCAGGAGACTCGAACCCTAGCCAGCACAGAAGCCTTCCAGCCACCTGGCATGACAGGTAACGCCTTAGCCCACTCCACCACGCTCAGACCCTTAAAAGAGATGGTAATTTTGGGGCATTTCAACACTCCAAAGATCACCACCTCCCAAGAGCACCAGAGCTAGTGAGGGGTCAAATTTACGTTTTTTCATCAAGTCCCTGTTGAATATGGGAATACACTGTGTCCATGCTTAATGCCCAACTCGCCTAAACACGCGAGAGTAGTTATTCAACTATAGAACACTTTCCCACCAGGAGACTCGAACCCTAGCCAGCACAGAAGCCTTCCAGCCACCTGGCATGACAGGTAACGCCTTAGCCCACTCCACCACGCTCAGACCCTTAAAAGAGATGGTAATTTTGGGGCATTTCAACACTCCAAAGATCACCACCTCCCAAGAGCACCAGAGCTAGTGAGGGGTCAAATTTACGTTTTTTCATCAAGTCCCTGTTGAATATGGGAATACACTGTGTCCATGCTTAATGCCCAACTCGCCTAAACACGCGAGAGTAGTTATTCAACTATAGAACACTTTCCCACCAGGAGACTCGAACCCTAGCCAGCACAGAAGCCTTCCAGCCACCTGGCATGACAGGTAACGCCTTAGCCCACTCCACCACGCTCAGACCCTTAAAAGAGATGGTAATTTTGGGGCATTTCAACACTCCAAAGATCACCACCTCCCAAGAGCACCAGAGCTAGTGAGGGGTCAAATTTACGTTTTTTCATCAAGTCCCTGTTGAATATGGGAATACACTGTGTCCATGCTTAATGCCCAACTCGCCTAAACACGCGAGAGTAGTTATTCAACTATAGAACACTTTCCCACCAGGAGACTCGAACCCTAGCCAGCACAGAAGCCTTCCAGCCACCTGGCATGACAGGTAACGCCTTAGCCCACTCCACCACGCTCAGACCCTTAAAAGAGATGGTAATTTTGGGGCATTTCAACACTCCAAAGATCACCACCTCCCAAGAGCACCAGAGCTAGTGAGGGGTCAAATTTACGTTTTTTCATCAAGTCCCTGTTGAATATGGGAATACACTGTGTCCATGCTTAATGCCCAACTCGCCTAAACACGCGAGAGTAGTTATTCAACTATAGAACACTTTCCCACCAGGAGACTCGAACCCTAGCCAGCACAGAAGCCTTCCAGCCACCTGGCATGACAGGTAACGCCTTAGCCCACTACACCACGCTCAGACCCTTAAAAGAGATGGTAATTTTGGGGCATTTCAACACTCCAAAGATCACCACCTCCCAAGAGCACCAGAGCTAGTGAGGGGTCAAATTTACGTTTTTTCATCAAGTCCCTGTTGAATATGGGAATACACTGTGTCTATGCTTAATGCCCAACTCGCCTAAACACGCGAGAGTAGTTATTCAACTATAGAACACTTTCCCACCAGGAGACTCGAACCCTAGCCAGCACAGAAGCCTTCCAGCCACCTGGCATGACAGGTAACGCCTTAACCCACTACACCACGCTCAGACCCTTAAAAGAGATGGTAATTTTGGGGCATTTCAACACTCCAAAGATCACCACCTCCCAAGAGCACCAGAGCTAGTGAGGGGTCAAATTTACGTTTTTTCATCAAGTCCCTGTTGAATATGGGAATACACTGTGTCTATGCTTAATGCCCAACTCGCCTAAACACGCGAGAGTAGTTATTCAACTATAGAACACTTTCCCACCAGGAGACTCGAACCCTAGCCAGCACAGAAGCCTTCCAGCCACCTGGCATGACAGGTAACGCCTTAACCCACTCCACCACGCTCAGACCCTTAAAAGAGATGGTAATTTTGGGGCATTTCAACACTCCAAAGATCACCACCTCCCAAGAGCACCAGAGCTAGTGAGGGGTCAAATTTACGTTTTTTCATCAAGTCCCTGTTGAATATGGGAATACACTGTGTCTATGCTTAATGCCCAACTCGCCTAAACACGCGAGAGTAGTTATTCAACTATAGAACACTTTCCCACCAGGAGACTCGAACCCTAGCCAGCACAGAAGCCTTCCAGCCACCTGGCATGACAGGTAACGCCTTAACCCACTACACCACGCTCAGACCCTTAAAAGAGATGGTAATTTTGGGGCATTTCAACACTCCAAAGATCACCACCTCCCAAGAGCACCAGAGCTAGTGAGGGGTCAAATTTACGTTTTTTCATCAAGTCCCTGTTGAATATGGGAATACACTGTGTCTATGCTTAATGCCCAACTCGCCTAAACACGCGAGAGTAGTTATTCAACTATAGAACACTTTCCCACCAGGAGACTCGAACCCTAGCCAGCACAGAAGCCTTCCAGCCACCTGGCATGACAGGTAACGCCTTAACCCACTACACCACGCTCAGACCCTTAAAAGAGATGGTAATTTTGGGGCATTTCAACACTCCAAAGATCACCACCTCCCAAGAGCACCAGAGCTAGTGAGGGGTCAAATTTACGTTTTTTCATCAAGTCCCTGTTGAATATGGGAATACACTGTGTCTATGCTTAATGCCCAACTCGCCTAAACACGCGAGAGTAGTTATTCAACTATAGAACACTTTCCCACCAGGAGACTCGAACCCTAGCCAGCACAGAAGCCTTCCAGCCACCTGGCATGACAGGTAACGCCTTAACCCACTACACCACGCTCAGACCCTTAAAAGAGATGGTAATTTTGGGGCATTTCAACACTCCAAAGATCACCACCTCCCAAGAGCACCAGAGCTAGTGAGGGGTCAAATTTACGTTTTTTCATCAAGTCCCTGTTGAATATGGGAATACACTGTGTCTATGCTTAATGCCCAACTCGCCTAAACACGCGAGAGTAGTTATTCAACTATAGAACACTTTCCCACCAGGAGACTCGAACCCTAGCCAGCACAGAAGCCTTCCAGCCACCTGGCATGACAGGTAACGCCTTAACCCACTACACCACGCTCAGACCCTTAAAAGAGATGGTAATTTTGGGGCATTTCAACACTCCAAAGATCACCACCTCCCAAGAGCACCAGAGCTAGTGAGGGGTCAAATTTACGTTTTTTCATCAAGTCCCTGTTGAATATGGGAATACACTGTGTCTATGCTTAATGCCCAACTCGCCTAAACACGCGAGAGTAGTTATTCAACTATAGAACACTTTCCCACCAGGAGACTCGAACCCTAGCCAGCACAGAAGCCTTCCAGCCACCTGGCATGACAGGTAACGCCTTAGCCCACTACACCACGCTCAGACCCTTAAAAGAGATGGTAATTTTGGGGCATTTCAACACTCCAAAGATCACCACCTCCCAAGAGCACCAGAGCTAGTGAGGGGTCAAATTTACGTTTTTTCATCAAGTCCCTGTTGAATATGGGAATACACTGTGTCTATGCTTAATGCCCAACTCGCCTAAACACGCGAGAGTAGTTATTCAACTATAGAACACTTTCCCACCAGGAGACTCGAACCCTAGCCAGCACAGAAGCCTTCCAGCCACCTGGCATGACAGGTAACGCCTTAACCCACTACACCACGCTCAGACCCTTAAAAGAGATGGTAATTTTGGGGCATTTCAACACTCCAAAGATCACCACCTCCCAAGAGCACCAGAGCTAGTGAGGGGTCAAATTTACGTTTTTTCATCAAGTCCCTGTTGAATATGGGAATACACTGTGTCTATGCTTAATGCCCAACTCGCCTAAACACGCGAGAGTAGTTATTCAACTATAGAACACTTTCCCACCAGGAGACTCGAACCCTAGCCAGCACAGAAGCCTTCCAGCCACCTGGCATGACAGGTAACGCCTTAGCCCACTCCACCACGCTCAGACCCTTAAAAGAGATGGTAATTTTGGGGCATTTCAACACTCCAAAGATCACCACCTCCCAAGAGCACCAGAGCTAGTGAGGGGTCAAATTTACGTTTTTTCATCAAGTCCCTGTTGAATATGGGAATACACTGTGTCCATGCTTAATGCCCAACTCGCCTAAACACGCGAGAGTAGTTATTCAACTATAGAACACTTTCCCACCAGGAGACTCGAACCCTAGCCAGCACAGAAGCCTTCCAGCCACCTGGCATGACAGGTAACGCCTTAGCCCACTCCACCACGCTCAGACCCTTAAAAGAGATGGTAATTTTGGGGCATTTCAACACTCCAAAGATCACCACCTCCCAAGAGCACCAGAGCTAGTGAGGGGTCAAATTTACGTTTTTTCATCAAGTCCCTGTTGAATATGGGAATACACTGTGTCCATGCTTAATGCCCAACTCGCCTAAACACGCGAGAGTAGTTATTCAACTATAGAACACTTTCCCACCAGGAGACTCGAACCCTAGCCAGCACAGAAGCCTTCCAGCCACCTGGCATGACAGGTAACGCCTTAGCCCACTCCACCACGCTCAGACCCTTAAAAGAGATGGTAATTTTGGGGCATTTCAACACTCCAAAGATCACCACCTCCCAAGAGCACCAGAGCTAGTGAGGGGTCAAATTTACGTTTTTTCATCAAGTCCCTGTTGAATATGGGAATACACTGTGTCCATGCTTAATGCCCAACTCGCCTAAACACGCGAGAGTAGTTATTCAACTATAGAACACTTTCCCACCAGGAGACTCGAACCCTAGCCAGCACAGAAGCCTTCCAGCCACCTGGCATGACAGGTAACGCCTTAGCCCACTCCACCACGCTCAGACCCTTAAAAGAGATGGTAATTTTGGGGCATTTCAACACTCCAAAGATCACCACCTCCCAAGAGCACCAGAGCTAGTGAGGGGTCAAATTTACGTTTTTTCATCAAGTCCCTGTTGAATATGGGAATACACTGTGTCCATGCTTAATGCCCAACTCGCCTAAACACGCGAGAGACGTTGGGCACAGCTGATTTCAAGACGATCGATTGAAGAGCTGCTGTGTCCCTCAAGATCTTAAGTCCAAAACGTCCCTCAGAATCTGAACCGTGGGTAGTGATAGTTCCTGGATACAGATGCTTGCTAAAGAGAGAGAGATCATTAACATGAACACCAACATTCATTACAGGCTTACCGGACTTAGGGTGAGTAGGTTTGGGCTTAGTGGGTTCTGTGTTACCTTTAGATTGGGACTTACCACATTTTTCTATGGTATGTCCATAGATTCGACAATACCTACAGTACAGTTGAGAGGTACCTTGATCTGGGCTCACTTTCTCGTAACTGTACCAAGACTTCTTACTGGTAGGTTCTGGCGTCAGCCGGTGGATGAGGCTGTAAGTGTCAGCTGACTTCGCGCATTTCACCAAATCGGTCTCTTCCTTATCTGCTAAGTATAGGCGGACAGGAGGAGGTACACGCCTCAAGAATTCTTCAACCAGTATGAGGTTGACGAGCTCTGGAAAAGTAGAGACATGTGCGGCCTCCAGCCATTTCATGAAATATCTCCGTTTGGTGTTAGCAAATTCTAAGAAGGTTGTGGTACTTGCCTTTACGTAGTCGCGGAATTTTCGTCGATAGCTTTCGGTGGAGAGAAGGTAGGCGTCCAACACAGCTTGCTTCAGGGTTGTGTAGTCGTTTTCAGATGCCAAAGTGCTGAGTGTGACTGCTGCTCTACCTGTTAGAAGTACTCGGAGAAGGGTAGCCCATTGGTCGTCAGGCCAATTAAGTTGATTAGCAAGGGTTTCAAAAGTTGTGAAAAAAACATCAACCTCCGTTTCTATGAACGGTGGCATTAACTTACTTGCATGGGAGATATTGAAACTGGGAGGATGACTAGCTGCATCTTGTAGGCGTTGAGCTTGGTGTGTAGTGTCCATCGTGAGTTCTCTTTCATGATATTCTAGAGCTGTTTCCGCTTGCCGTTTGTCGTGTTCGCGTTGTATTTCTAGTTGTCGTTGTCTTGTTTCAAGTTGTACTTTTTCATGCTCTTTGAATAGGGCCAATTCTCGATCACTTTCTTCTTTCTTCAGTGCGCCTCTCGCTCTTTGAGGCGGATTTCTCGATCTTGTTGTTCCTTGAGCAATGCGGCCTCTTCTTTCTTGAACTGGAGCTCTCTTTCTTGCTCTTCCTTTCTGATGGCAGCTGCTTCCTTTTGTTGCTCCCGCTCGATCTTAGCAAGTTCTTGTTTGAGCTTCATTGCTGTCAAATCATGCTTATCTGAAATAGTATATTGTTCGTGAGTATCAGAATCTATAGTCCCTTCATCCAAAAGATGATCCAGTATCATATTATGTATGGCATATTTGTTGGCTCCATGGGGAACTTCCAAGTGATACTCATGTGCAAGAGTTATCAATTCGACCCTCTTAGCATGACGTAAGTTCCCTATTTCACTTTCTGGATCTGTCTAGAAAGCTTGGATACGAAACATGTTGAAAATGGCAAATAAATGTGACACGAATATACTGTGATGATATGGTGAATGTCAGAAACAGGAAAACGTGGCAACTGGTACCTATCCGGTGGAATTGTTGACAATTAAAGTTAAGTCAAGATGGTAATTGAATAAGGTCGCAGGAAAACTTGTACCCGGTACTCACTGTGGGAGGCTAAGGGCAAGAAAATCCTACTAATTAGGTGAAACTGAGTTTCGAAAAACAAGTGAAACACTAAATGGTTCCAAAGTAAATTAGGTAGTCCAAGAATGTAGGCTTACCTTGCTGAGTCACAATAGAACATAAACAAATTTTCCCAAAGAAATTAATATGATACTTACAGAATTAGTGAACTTTGTGCTCTGAAAAAAGAAAGCTAATTCCCTACCTAAGTAAATATCATCTTTCTGACCGACGAGTAGGGGTGCGAGTGTCAACTGGTGACGAGAACTATTGGCGAGGTCCCAACTAGTCAATAAAAGTCCATGCGAGAGGAACGATGGCCCTCTTTCTCCTCCTAGAGTCGGATTGCAGAAATTAGGTGCTATTGACCCAGAGACAGACCACAGTACCAGGGTACCTATATGATAATCTGTCGAAAATATGAGAAATACCTGAGGGACAAAAGATGTTAAACACGGGTAATAACACGGAGGGGGAGACGACCAATTAAGAGTATGACTGCGGCCGACAGTCACCACGTAATCCAAAGTTGTCTCACACTCACCATATGCTACTCCCGTAATGCACAATATACACAGCACCATATGAATAATAAAAGGGATTAGTGAAAATATTGAACGCAAGGGAATAAAGCCAAGTACGCTTACCACAATTACCTATACCTGAGTGAAGCTCCCAAGTATATGTGAGACTCCCGGACAGGCCCCCAAGTATATGTGACGGTAAAGTAGTGGAGTATAGTGTTCGGCAGTCTTCCACTGGCAGATGTCCAAGCCAGGTCACATAACAGAAAAAAGTAAAAAAAAGTAAAAAAAAGAATGACTGCTTGTTTGATAATCTGTGGTAAGGTAGGGGAAGAGACACAAAACACAAAATAATAAACAATGACATTTAATGATTCTAGAAAACAAATTAAAATAAAGACAATACCTTGGCTGAGTAACGTGACTAGGGAACAAGTGAAAAAGAAATAACATAAAAATGAATTATGTTAACCGGAGGACAATATGAAACACAAGTGAAATATTAAATAGTCAATATATAAGAATGGCGCTGGGAATATATGAGCAAGCTAACAACCGCTATTTGATCACACGAGGTGAGTCAACTAGATGTTATCAGCTAGAGCACAAGATATATTCTGACGAGGAACAGCTCGTGGGCGCCAACGTTGACTTGACGACGCTCGTGAGTGGTGGGTAGCTTGAGTGGCGAGATCCTGGACAGCCAATGAGAATGCAGCATTTCCCACACTGGTAGTTCGCTAGTGAATTACAGTCGACGAGGAGCTGGCGGTGAGGTGTATGAGGGGGGAGGGGGTGCAGGTGCGTGTGCTGTCTTGATATATACGTTTTTCTACTGTAAAACGTATCTTGAATGTTGAGAATGGAACGTGACGACGGTAGGGAAGAGCAGGCTAAATCTCTGGGAAGAGATTATCGTCACAATATATATATATATATATATATATATATATATATATATATATATATATATATATATATATATNCTGTGTCTCTCAAGATCTTAAGTCCAAAACGTCCCTCAGAATCTGAACCGTTGGTAGTGATAGTTCCAGGACACAGATGCTTGCTGAAGAGAGAGAGATCATTAACATGAACACCAACATTCATTACAGGCTTACCGGACTTAGGAGGAGTCTGTTTGGGTTTGGTGGATTCGGTGTTACCTTTATATGGAGACTTACCACATTTTTCTATGGTATGTCCATAGAGTTTACAATACTTACAGTACAGTTCGAGGTACCTTGATCTGGGCTCATTTTCTCGTAACTGTACCAAGACTTCTTACTGGTAGGTGGTTCTGGTGTCAGCCGGTGGATGAGGCTGTAAGTGTCAGCCGACTTCGCACATTTCACTAGGTCGGTCTCTTCTTTATCTGCTAAATATAAACGGACAGGAGGAGGTACACGCCTCAAGAATTCTTCAACCAGCATGAGGTTGACGAGTTCTGGAAAAGTAGAGACATGTGCTGCCTCCAGCCATTTCATAAAATATCTCCGTTTGGTGTTAGCAAATTCTAAGAAGGTGGTGGTACTTGCCTTTATGTAGCCACGGAATTTTCGTCGGTAGCTTTCGGTGGAGAGAAGGTAGGCGTCCAACACGGCTTGCTTCAGGGTTGGGTAGTCATTCTCAGACGCCAAAGTGCTGAGTGTGACTGCTGCTCTACCTGTAAGATGTACTCGGAGAAGCGTAGCCCATTGGTTGGTAGGCCAACTAAGTTGATTAGCAAGGGTCTCAAAGGTTGTAAAAAAAACATCAACCTCCGACTCGACGAACGGTGGCATTAACTTACTTGCATGGGAGACATTGAAAATTGGAGGAAGACTAGCTGCAGCTTGTTGGCGTTGAGCTTGGTGTGTAGTGTCCAACGTGAGTTCTCTTTGACGACATTCTAGAGCCAGATCCGCTTGCCGTTTGTCGTGCTCGCGTTGCAGCTCCAGATGACGTTGTTTGAGGGCTAGCTCACGTTCTTGCTGTCCTTGGAGGAGGAGGACCTCTCTTTCACTCTCTTCTTTCCTCAGGGTGGCCTCTCGCTCCTTGAGGCGGATTTCTTCTTTCTTGAACTGGAGCTCTCTTTTTTGCTCTTCCTTCCTGATGGCAGCCTCACGTTCTTGCTCTTCCTTTCTGATGGCAGCTGCTTCCTTTTGGTGCTCCCGCTCGATTTTAGCAAGTTCAAGTTTGAGTTTCATTGCCGTCAGATCATGCTTATCTGAAATAGTGTAAAGTTCGTGAGTGTCAGAGTCTATTACCTCTTCATCCAAAAGGTGATCCAAGAGTAGGTTATGTACTTCATACTTGTTGGCTCCATGGGGAACATCTAAGTGATACTCATGTGCAAGAGTTATCAATTCGGTCCTCTTGGCATTACGTAAGATCTCTATTTCACCTGCTGGATTTGAACGGAAAGCTTGGATACGAAACATGGTGAAATTAGCAAATAAATGTGACACGAATGTACTGTGGTGATATGGTGAATGTCAGAAACAGGAAAACGTGGCAACTGGTACCTATCCTGTGGAATTGTTAACAATTAAAGTTAATTCAAGGTGGTAAATGATTAAGGTCGCAGTAAATCTTGTACCCGGTACTCACTGTGGGAGGATAAGGGCAAGAAAATCCTACTAATTAGTGAAACTGAGTTTCTAAAACAAATGAAACATTTAATGGTTCCAAGAGTAAATTAGGTAGTCCAAGAATGTAGGCATACCTTGCCGAGTCACTATAGAACATAAGCAAGTTTTTCCCACTGAAATTAAATATGATACTTACAGAATTAGCGAACTTTGTGCTCTGAAAAAAGAAAGCTAATTCCCTACCTAAGTAAATATCATCTTTCTGACCGACGAGTAGGGGTGCGAGTGTCAACTGGTGACGAGAACTATTGGCGAGGTCCCAACTCGTCAATAAAAGTCCGTGCGAGAGGAACTATGGCCCTCTTTATCCTCCTAGAGTCGGATTGCAGAAATTAGGTGCTATTGACCCGGACAGACCACAGTACCAGGGTACCTATATGATGATCTGCCGAAAATATGAGAAATATTCTAGGGACAAAAGGTGGTAAACACGGGTAATAACACTGAGGGAGAGACGACCAATTAAGAGTATGACTGAGGCCTACAGTCACCACGTAATCCAAAGTTGTCTCACACTCACCATATGCTACTCCCGGAATGCACAATACACACAGCACCATATGAATAAGAAAATTGATTAGTAAAAATAGCAAGGGAATTAAAGCCAAGTACGCTTACCACAAATTACTAATACCTGAGTGAAGCTCCTAGGACAGGCCCCCAAGTATATGTGACGGTAAAGTAGTGGAGTATGGTGTTCGGCAGTCCTCCAATGGCAGGTGTCAAAGCCAGGCCACACATACAAAAAAAAGAATGACTGCTTGCCTGATAGTATGTGGTAAGGTAGGGGAAGACACACAAAACACAAAGTAAAAACAATGAAATTTAATTACTCTAGAAAACAAATTTAAATAAAGACAATTCCTTGGCATTGAAATAGTGCAAAAATAACAAGTGAAAAAAACATAACAAAATAATTATGACTGGTTACGTTAACAGGAATACAAAGAATTAATAAATGGTGCTGGGAATATTAGCACAAGCTAAGAACCTCTACTTGATACATGGGGTATATCAGTTAGTTGTTCTCAGCGTCGAGCACAAGAATATTCTGAGGAAGTCTCTTGGTATGACCTAGACGTTGACTTGGGTAGATGGCGTGCGTGGTGCGAAGCAGAAGTGGTGTGATCCTGACCAAGCAATCAGAATGCAGACAGGCCAACACTAGTAGTTAGCTCGTTGAATTGTCGCGCTGAGCTGGTGAAGAGAAGTGTGGGGGGTATGCAGGTGCTTGTGGCTGCCTTGACAAACGTTTTGCTACTGTTAAATGTATCTTGAATGTAGCAATGAACGTGACGATGAAGGGAAGAGCAGGCTCAATCTCTCTTGAAAGAGATTATCATCATGTATATATATATTATATATTATATATATATATATATATATATTTATATATATATATATATATATATATATATATATATATATATACCTATATATATACATGTATATGTATATATATATATATATATATATTATATATGTTATATATATATATATATAATATAATATAGTATATGTATATATGCCCAACTCGCCTAAACACGCGAGAGTAGTTATTAAACTATAGAACACTTTCCCACCAGGAGACTCGAACCTAGCCAGCACAGAATCCTTCCAGCCACCTGGCATGACAGGTAACGCCTTAACCCACTACACCACACTCAGACCCTTAAAAGAGATGGTAATTTTGGGGCATTTCAACACTCCAAAGATCACCACCTCCCAAGAGCACCAGAGCTAGTGAGGGTCAAATTTACGTTTTCTCATCAAGTCCCTGTTGAATATGGGAATACACTGTGTCTATGCTTAATGCCCTACTCGCCTAAACACGCGAGAGTAGTTATTCAACTATAGAACACTTTCCCACCAGGAGACTCGAACCCTAGCCAGCACAGAAGCCTTCCAGCCACTGCATGACAGGTAACGCCTTAACCCACTACACCACGCTCAGACCCTTAAAAGAGATGGTAATTTTGGGGCATTTCAACACTCCAAAGATCACCACCTCCCAAGAGCACCAGAGCTAGTCAAATTTACGTTTTCTCATCAAGTCCCTGTTGAATATGGGAATACACTGTGTCTATGCTTAATGCCCAACTCGCCTAAACACGCGAGAGTAGTTATTCAACTATAGAACACTTTCCCACCAGGAGACTCGAACCCTAGCCAGCACAGAAGCCTTCCAGCCACCTGGCATGACAGGTAACGCCTTAACCCACTACACCACGCTCAGACCCTTAAAAGAGATGGTAATTTTGGGGCATTTCAACACTCCAAAGATCACCACCTCCCAAGAGCACCAGAGCTAGTGAGGGGTCAAATTTACGTTTTTTCATCAAGTCCCTGTTGAATATGGGAATACACTGTGTCTATGCTTAATGCCCAACTCGCCTAAACACGCGAGAGTAGTTATTCAACTATAGAACACTTTCCCACCAGGAGACTCGAACCCTAGCCAGCACAGAAGCCTTCCAGCCACCTGGCATGACAGGTAACGCCTTAACCCACTACACCACGCTCAGACCCTTAAAAGAGATGGTAATTTTGGGGCATTTCAACACTCCAAAGATCACCACCTCCCAAGAGCACCAGAGCTAGTGAGGGGTCAAATTTACGTTTTTCATCAAGTCCCTGTTGAATATGGGAATACACTGTGTCTATGCTTAATGCCCAACTCGCCTAAACACGCGAGAGTAGTTATTCAACTATAGAACACTTTCCCACCAGGAGACTCGAACCCTAGCCAGCACAGAAGCCTTCCAGCCACCTGGCATGACAGGTAACGCCTTAACCCACTACACCACGCTCAGACCCTTAAAGAGATGGTAATTTTGGGGCATTTCAACACTCCAAGATCACCACCTCCCAAGAGCACCAGAGCTAGTGAGGGGTCAAATTACGTTTTTTCATCAAGTCCCTGTTGAATATGGGAATACACTGTGTCTATGCTTAATGCCCAACTCGCCTAAACACGCGAGAGTAGTTATTCAACTATAGAACACTTTCCCACCAGGAGACTCGAACCCTAGCCAGCACAGAAGCCTTCCAGCCACCTGGCATGACAGGTAACGCCTTAACCCACTACACCACGCTCAGACCCTTAAAGAGATGGTAATTTTGGGGCATTTCAACACTCCAAAGATCACCACCTCCCAAGAGCACCAGAGCTAGTGAGGGGTCAAATTTACGTTTTTTCATCAAGTCCCTGTTGAATATGGGAATACACTGTGTCTATGCTTAATGCCCAACTCGCCTAAACACGCGAGAGTAGTTATTCAACTATAGAACACTTTCCCACCAGGAGACTCGAACCCTAGCCAGCACAGAAGCCTTCCAGCCACCTGGCATGACAGGTAACGCCTTAACCCACTACACCACGCTCAGACCCTTAAAAGAGATGGTAATTTTGGGGCATTTCAACACTCCAAAGATCACCACCTCCCAAGAGCACCAGAGCTAGTCAAATTTACGTTTTCTCATCAAGTCCCTGTTGAATATGGGAATACACTGTGTCTATGCTTAATGCCCTACTCGCCTAAACACGCGAGAGTAGTTATTCAACTATAGAACACTTTCCCACCAGGAGACTCGAACCCTAGCCAGCACAGAAGCCTTCCAGCCACCTGGCATGACAGGTAACGCCTTAACCCACTACACCACGCTCAGACCCTTAAAAGAGATGGTAATTTTGGGGCATTTCAACACTCCAAAGATCACCACCTCCCAAGAGCACCAGAGCTAGTGAGGGGTCAAATTTACGTTTTTTCATCAAGTCCCTGTTGAATATGGGAATACACTGTGTCTATGCTTAATGCCCTACTCGCCTAAACACGCGAGAGTAGTTATTCAACTATAGAACACTTTCCCACCAGGAGACTCGAACCCTAGCCAGCACAGAAGCCTTCCAGCCACCTGGCATGACAGGTAACGCCTTAACCCACTACACCACGCTCAGACCCTTAAAAGAGATGGTAATTTTGGGGCATTTCAACACTCCAAAGATCACCACCTCCCAAGAGCACCAGAGCTAGTGAGGGGTCAATTTACATTTTTTCATCAAGTCCCTGTTGAATATGGGAATACACTGTGTTTATGCTTAATGCCCAACTCGCCTAAACACGCGAGAGTAGTTATTAACTATAGAACTCTTTCCCACCAGGAGACTCGAACCCTAGCCAGCACAGA
>WNGS01169498.1:67042216-67101819 GCA_020271785.1 Procambarus virginalis
AATTTTGGGGCATTTCAACACTCCAAAGATCACCACCTCCCAAGAGCACCAGAGCTAGTGAGGGGTCAAATTTACGTTTTTTCATCAAGTCCCTGTTGAATATGGGAATACACTGTGTCTATGCTTAACGCCCAACTCGCCTAAACACGCGAGAGTAGTTATTCAACTATAGAACACTTTCCCACCAGGAGACTCGAACCCTAGCCAGCACAGAAGCCTTCCAGCCACCTGGCATGACAGGTAACGCCTTAACCCACTACACCACGCTCAGACCCTTAAAAGAGATTGTAATTTTGGGGCATTTCAACACTCCAAAGATCACCACCTACCATGAGCACCAGAGCTTGTGAGGGGTCAAATTTACGTTTTTTCATCAAGTCCCTGTTGAATATGGGAATACACTGTGTCTATGCTTAATGCCCTACTCGCCTAAACACGCGAGAGTAGTTATTCAACTATAGAACACTTTCCGACCAGGAAACTCGAACCCTAGCCAGCACAGAAGCCTTCCAGCCACCTGGCATGACAGGTAACGCCTTAACCCACTACACCACGCTCAGACCCTTAAAAGAGATGGTAATTTTGGGGCATTTCAACACTCACCACCTCCCAAGAGCACCAGAGCTAGTGAGGGGTCAAATTTACGTTTTTTCATCAAGTCCCTGTTGAATATGGGAATACACAGTGTCTATGCCTAATGCCCTACTCGCCTAAACACGCGAGAGTAGTTATTCAACTATAGAACACTTTCCGACCAGGAGACTCGAACCCTAGCCAGCACAGAAGCCTTCCAGCCACCTGGCATGACAGGTAACGCCTTAACCCACTACACCACGCTCAGAACCTTAAAAGAGATGGTAATTTTGGGGCATTTCAACACTCCAAAAATCACCACCTCCCAAGAGCACCAGAGCTAGTGAGGGGTCAAATTTACGTTTTTTCATCAAGTCCCTGTTGAATATGGGAATACACTGTGTCTATGCTTAATGCCCAACTCGCCTAAACATGCGAGAGTAGTTATTCAACTATAGAACACTTTCCCACCAGGAGACTCGAACCCTAGCCAGCACAGAAGCCTTCCAGCCACCTGGCATGACAGGTAACGCCTTATCCCACTACACCACGCTCAGACCCTTAAAAGAGATGGTAATTTTGGGGCATTTCAACACTCCAAAGATCACCACCTCCCAAGAGCACCAGAGCTAGTGAGGGGTCAAATTTACGTTTTTTCATCAAGTCCCTGTTGAATATGGGAATACACTGTGTTTATGCTTAATGCCCAACTCGCCTAAACACGCGAGAGTAGTTATTCAACTATAGAACACTTTCCCACCAGGAGACTCGAACCCTAGCCAGCACAGAAGCCTTCCAGCCACCTGGCATGACAGGTAACGCCTTAACCCACTACACCACGCTCAGACCCTTAAAAGAGATGGTAATTTTGGGGCATTTCAACACTCCAAAGATCACCACCTCCCAAGAGCACCAGAGCTAGTGAGGGGTCAAATTTACGTTTTCTCATCAAGTCCCTGTTGAATATAGGAATACACTGTGTCTATGCTTAATGCCCTACTCGCCTAAATACGCGAGAGTAGTTATTCAACTATAGAACACTTTCCCACCAGGAGACTCGAACCCTAGCCAGCACAGAAGCCTACCAGCCACCTGGCATGACAGGTAACGCCTTAACCCACTACAACACGCACAGACCCTTAAAAGAGATGGTAATTTTGGGGAATTTCAGCACTCCAAAGATCACCACCTCTCAAGAGCACAAGAGCTAGTGAGGGGTCAAATTTACGTTTTTTCATCAAGTCCCTGTTGAATATGGGAATACACTGTGTCTATGCTTAATGCCCAACTCGCCTAAACACGCGAGAGTAGATATTCAACTATAGAACACTTTCCCACCAGGAGACTCGAACCCTAGCCAGCACAGAAGCCTTCCAGCCACCTGGCATGACAGGTAACGCCTTAACCCACTACACCACGCTCAGACCCTTAAAAGAGATGGTAATTTTGGGGCATTTCAACACTCCAAAGATCACCACCTCCCAAGAGCACCAGAGCTAGTGAGGGGTCAAATTTACGTTTTTTCATCAAGTCCCTGTTGAATATGGGAATACACTGTGTCTATGCTTAATGCCCAACTCGCCTAAACACGCGAGAGTAGTTATTCAACTATAGAACACTTTCCCACCATGAGACTCGAACCCTAACCAGCACAGAAGCCTTCCAGCCACCTGGCATGACAGGTAACGCCTTAACCCAGCAAACACAAATCATCTAGGAAACGTTCGTCTATCTCTTCCCATAGGCGTGGGAATGATTTACATTGAGAATGGTGCAGGAGAGCCTTTGAGAAACTTTTAATCAAAAAATCCAAACACATAGGTTTTATAATAAATTGTTTTTCTACAACTATTTTGTTCCTAATGTATTACAAATAGTTTTTACATGTTTAAATATAAAATTTATGGTGTTTTTTGTAAAATTCATTAATAAATTGTGAATGATATTTATTTTCTGAGTGAAACCTTCACAATCCATTTACTTATATATATGATCAGAAAAAAGTAGTTTTCCAAATTTACAAAAAATCGCTCTTTTTAACACAATTTGACTCGTTATGCATTCCACTAAACACTAATATCATGTTTAAATATATAATTTATGTATTATTCCCTAAAATAATTTATATAAATTATAAAAGTTGCTGGAAATTGGTGTGAAAGAATCTGAAAACGTTTTGTTGTCTTATATTGGCGTGTTCTTATTAACTATGTCTCGAGTGCACAGTTTATCAAAGAAGAAGATTAACATTCGTCAACCCTTAAAATCTTATAATTATCTTGCTGTTGCAAAATGGGTGAATCTTTAAGAACAGCTAGTATATATGACAAATGGCGTTTTCCCGAACTCAAACATTGTATGGTTTATTATTCAACACATATTTCTAATGACTCTTAGATGTTTACATTCTCTGAAGTATAATTGTGAAGGCTGTGTCCATCACTCTCACCACAGATTCTTAAACTCCTCTCTGCAGGTTCAACTATAATTAATTTCCATTCTGAATCTCCATGGACATTTGTATCCAAAATGAAACCAATGTGGTTTCCTTCAGGGCCTTCAGCCAGCACATTTGCTCATTAATTTCCAGATTCCAACATGGTAGGGGATTTACAGAAATTTTGCTATTCATATTGTTATTTTATAAATATGAATGCATTTCCATATGATAAGACAAATACATGAGTTTATGATAAATTCGTTTTCTGTGATATAACATTGATATGCTCTTTTTTCTTTAAACCGCATACTAAACTACATCACGATCGAGCGTATATATTGCTTTTTAAGAATTAAGCGCCACCACTGACCGCCAATTAAGTGCTCACATCAACAGAGTTGATGTATAAATGTTCAACGCTCAACAGAGTTAGTATAAATGGGGTTAAATCAGAGTTTGAAAATGTTGTAGGTTGAGTACCTCAAGGCTCTGTCCTGGGACCTCTGTTGTTTATAATACTGTATATATAAATGATTTAGATTCAGGTTTGAGTAACAACATTTGCAAATTTGCCGATGATACAAAAATCGGTAGGGAAATAACACAGAAGAAGACTCACTATCTCTTCAAGTTGATCTAAATAGAGTTTTGAAATGGGCAAAAGGTTGACAGATGCAGTTCAATGCTGATAAATGGAAAGTTTTGAGGTTAGGTAATGATATATGATAGAGTTACAAGATACGAGATAGATGGTGTTGTGATTGCAAAGTCGGGTATTTCGAAAGGGAACTTGGAGTTATGATTAGTAAGAATTTAAACCAAGAGATCAATGCATGAATGTTCGTAATAAGGCAAATAGTACACTAGGATTTATTAATCGAAGGGTTAATAACAAGACACCTGGTTTTGTTCTTCAGCTATAGCTTGCTCTTTAAAGCTCTTCATTCCCGTGCTGTCTCTTGGGTGGCTTAATTCTTATCAATCAATCAATTTGTTGCTTTGGTTAGGCCCCATTTTGATTATGCAGTTCAGTTTTAGTCGCCGTACTATAGAATTGATATAAATTCACTTGAACGTATCCAGCATAGTTAATTAACAAAGTTAATTCCCCAATTGCATTCACTGAAAAGGCGAAGAGTTAGGTGTGACATGATAGAGGTTTACAAGTTGATGAATGGACATAACAAATGGGATATTAAAAGTATCAGCACCAGACGAAATAATGGGTATAAATTGCATAAGTTTAGATTTAGGAAAGACCTGGGAAAATACTGGTTCGGTAACAGGGTTGTTGATTTGTGGAACAAATTACCGCCAAACGTGGATTGATTGTTTCAAACGTGGGTTCGACATGTATATGAGTGAGCTTGGGTGGTTATAAGAGTGGAAAATGTTGTAAGCTGAGTGCCTCAAGCCTCTGGACTGGGACCTCTGTTGTTTATAATAAATATAAATATTTTAGATTAAGGTTTGAGTAGCAGCATTTGCAAATTTGCCGATGATACAAAAATCGAATATCAAAAAATATCAAAATATCAAAAATCGAAAATCCAATATATGATCTGTCTTGATCTTTAATGGACCTATCCTTTTCCTAACCTTTGTTCAATATAACTGAAAAAAACCTTTAGGATTTGCCTTTGCTTAACCTGCTATACGAACTTCAGAGTTAATTTTTTCAACTTCATAGTGGTGGAGGAATTATTTTTCGAACTTCATAGTAGTGAAGGTGGGCTGCCTCGATTGTTTCAAGGCGGGTTAGACATGTATATTAGTAGGATTGGGTGGTTGTAGATAGGAGCTGCCTGGTATGGGCCAATAGGCCTTCTGCAGTTACCTTTGTTCTTATGTTTTTGCCCTGTAACCTAAATGGTTACAGAGGCACATATATGGGCTTAGGGACTGAACCCCACAATACATTTAGCTAAACTGGTTACAATCTTGATGATATAGTTACAAAATTCAGTATAAGTCGTCACATTATCAATGGGTTCGAGATCAACCACAATTACAGTTTCTATGCAGGCGATGAGTCACAATAACCTGGCTAAAGTATGTTGACCAGACCACACGAAGTTGAATGGATGACGATGGGATGTTGCTTAAGCGTCAGAACGAAAATGTGTATACTCTTTTTACTTTCCTGACCTTAGTTCTCTAGCTACGTATTTCATTTTGGTACCAACGTGTTCGCAATACAATTCTCTAGAAGAACATTAGTAAAAAAGGTCACGAAAGGTATAGGGATACCAGCACCAAATAAATAACTATGTAGATGACTGGCCGTGAGCGCCCAACAGCAACAAGATGTTTTTACTCTTGGGATTGTTATCACTTCCACACTTGTCCTACAGCGTTAAATTTGGTATCAATGGACTCGCAATGAAATTCCCAACACGATGATATGAATATAAATGTAGAAAAATGGTCGCGGCCCACCCGCAAGAGTGTGGGAAATGGTGGAACTGTTACCGAGTATCAGTGATGCTACGACACACGTGTGATACAGAGATTTGAAAGTTTATAATTATTTCACTGTCGTGACATTATTATTCTATGTACGTCATTCATTTTTGTGTCAATGTGTTCGCAATAGAATGTTCTATGAGCCCGTAGGAAAAAAAACAACAAAGCGTAAGTTAGAATAGCACCAAATATAAAACAACGTGGAACATATCAGTGAGCGGCAAACACACACGAAATGTTTTTACTGTTGTTATGTTTGTCAAGTTTATACTTGTTGCACACAGTTATTTTTGGTTGTACATTGATCGGAATAAATTCCCTAAACAGACATATGCATATAATACATGATATGGGGGAAGCATTACCAGTATAAACGGTTAAAGTCACCCACCTGCAACCCGTTTGGGACACTCATGATCAGTTGTGTTGTATTTGTACAAAACAAAGGCATTATGCAATGCCATTTGCAGGAAATAAACGTTGTCTTTTTGGTCCACTTGTGAGTTTTCCTGGTAAAATGGTAATACTATTTGATCGAAGTGGTCCACACCTTTCATGAACTTATTGTACCATGCAGCCTAGTGGTGAGAAAGACAACCTCATGGCGCGCAGTTTGAAACAAACCCAAAGTAAATCGGATTAAAATTGAAATTTTATACTATACTTTTGAGGACTCTTTATGTCCAATTGAGGAAGCGGCTAGGCAAACAGGACTNGCCTTTTCAGTGAATGCATTGGGGAATTAACTTGTTATTAACTCTGCTGGATACGTTCAAGTGAATTTATATCAATTCTATAGTACGGCGACTAAAACTGAACTGCCTAATCAAAATGGGGCCTAACCAAAAGCAACAAATTGATTGATTGATAAGAATTAAGCCACCCAAGAGACAGCACGGGAATGAAGAGCTTTAAAGAGCAAGCTATAGCTGAAGAACAAAACCAGGTGTCTTGTTATTAACCCTTCGATTAATAAATCCTAGTGTACTATTTGCCTTATTACGAACATTCATGCATTGATCTCTTGGTTTAAATTCTTACTAATCATAACTCCAAGTTCCCTTTCGAAATACCCGACTTTGCAATCACAACACCATCTATCTGTATCTTGTAACTCTATCATATATCATTACCTAACCTCAAAACTTTCCATTTATCAGCATTGAACTGCATCTGTCAACCTTTTGCCCATTTCAAAACTCTATTTAGATCAACTTGAAGAGATAGTGAGTCTTCTTCTGTGTTATTTCCTACCGATTTTTGTATCATCGGCAAATTTGCAAATGTTGTTACTCAAACCTGAATCTAAATCATTTATATATACAGTATTATAAACAACAGAGGTCCCAGGACAGAGCCTTGAGGTACTCAACCTACAACATTTTCAAACTCTGATTTAACCCCATTTATACTAACTCTGTTGAGCGTTGAACATTTATACATCAACTCTGTTGATGTGAGCACTTAATTGGCGGTCAGTGGTGGCGCTTAATTCTTAAAAGCAATATATACGCTCGATCGTGATGTAGTTTAGTATGCGGTTTAAAGAAAAAAGAGCATATCAATGTTATATCACAGAAAACGAATTTATCAAAACTCATGTATTTGTCTTATCATATGGAAATGCATTCATATTTATAAATAACAATATGAATAGCAAATTTCTGTAAATCCCCTACCATGTTGGAATCTGGAAATTAATGAGCAAATGTGCTGGCTGAAGGCCCTGAAGGAAACCACATTGGTTTCATTTTGGATACAAATGTCCATGGAGATTCAGAATGGAAATTAATTATAGTTGAACCTGCAGAGAGGAGTTTAAGAATCTGTGGTGAGAGTGATGGACACAGCCTTCACAATTATACTTCAGAGAATGTAAACATCTAAGAGTCATTAGAAATATGTGTTGAATAATAAACCCTACAATGTTTGAGTTCGGGAAAACGCCATTTGTCATATATACTAGCTGTTCTTAAAGATTCACCCATTTTGCAACAGCAAGATAATTATAAGATTTTAAGGGTTGACGAATGTTAATCTTCTTGTTTGATAAACTGTGCACTCGAGACATAGTTAACAAGAACACGCCAATATAAGACAACAAAACGTTTTCAGATTCTTTCACACCAATTTCCAGCAACTTTTATAATTTATATAAATTATTTTAGGGAATAATACA
This sequence comes from Procambarus virginalis, assembly GCA_020271785.1. NCBI lineage: Eukaryota > Metazoa > Arthropoda > Malacostraca > Decapoda > Cambaridae > Procambarus > Procambarus virginalis. The sequence continues at coordinate 67,049,875 of WNGS01169498.1, forward strand.
TAAATTATATATTTAAACATGATATTAGTGTTTAGTGGAATGCATAACGAGTCAAATTGTGTTAAAAGAGCGATTTTTTGTAAATTTGGAAAACTACTTTTTCTGATCATATATATAAGTAAATGGATTGTGAAGGTTTCACTCAGAAAATAAATATCATTCACAATTTATTAATGAATTTTACAAAAAACACCATAAATTTTATATTTAAACATGTAAAAACTATTTGTAATACATTAGGAACAAAATAGTTGTAGAAAAACAATTTATTATAAAACCTATGTGTTTGGATTTTTTGATTAAAAGTTTCTCAAAGGCTCTCCTGCACCATTCTCAATGTAAATCATTCCCACTCCTATGGGAAGAGATAGACGAACGTTTCCTAGATGATTTGTGTTTGCTGGGGTCAAATTTACGTTTTCTCATCAAGTCCCTGTTGAATATGGGAATACACTGTGTCTATGCTTAATGCCCTACTCGCCTAAACACGCGAGAGTAGTTATTCAACTATAGAACACTTTCCCACCAGGAGACTCGAACCCTAGCCAGCACAGAAGCCTACCAGCCACCTGGCATGACAGGTAACGCCTTAACCCACTACAACACGCACAGACCCTTAAAAGAGATGGTAATTTTGGGGCATTTCAACACTCCAAAGATCACCACCTCCCAAGAGCACAAGAGCTAGTGAGGGGTCAAATTTAAGTTTTTTCATCAAGTCCCTGTTGAATATGGGAATACACTGTGTCTATGCTTAATGCCCAACTCGCCTAAACACGCGAGAGTAGTTATTCAACTATAGAACACTTTCCCACCAGGAGACTCGAACCCTAGCCAGCACAGAAGCCTTCCAGCTACCTGGCATGACAGGTAACGCCTTAACCCACTACACCACGCTCAGACCCTTAAAAGAGATGGTAATTTTGGGGCATTTCAACACTCCAAAGATCACCACCTCCCAAGAGCACCAGAGCTAGTGAGGGGTCAAATTTACGTTTTTTCATCAAGTCCCTGTTGAATATGGAAATACACTGTGTCTATGCTTAATGCCCTACTCGCCTAAACACGCGAGAGTAGTTATTCAACTATAGAACACTTTCCCACCAGGAGACTCGAACCCTAGCCAGCACAGAAGCCTTCCAGCCACCTGGCATGACAGGTAACGCCTTAACCCACTACACCACGCTCAGACCCTTAAAAGAGATGGTAATTTTGGGGCATTTCAACACTCCAAAGATCACCACCTCCCAAGAGCACCAGAGCTAGTGAGGGGTCAAATTTACGTTTTTTCATCAAGTCCCTGTTGAATATGGGAATACACTGTGTCTATGCTTAATGCCCTACTCGCCTAAACACGCGAGAGTAGTTATTCAACTATAGAACACTTTCCGACCAGGAGACTCGAACCCTAGCCAGCACAGAAGCCTTCCAGCCACCTGGCATGACAGGTAACGCCTTAACCCACTACAACACGCACAGACCCTTAAAAGAGATGGTAATTTTGGGGCATTTCAACACTCCAAAGATCACCACCTCCCAAGAGCACAAGAGCTAGTGAGGGGTCAAATTTACGTTTTTTCATCAAGTCCCTGTTGAATATGAGAATACACTGTGTCTATGCTTAATGCCCAACTCGCCTAAACACGCGAGAGTAGTTATTCAACTATAGAACACTTTCCCACCAGGAGACTCGAACCCTAGCCAGCACAGAAGCCTTCCAGCTAATTGGCATGACAGGTAACGCCTTAACCCACTACACCACGCTCAGACCCTTAAAGGAGATTGTAATTTTGGGGCATTTCAACACTCCAAAGATCACCACCTCCCAAGAGCACCAGAGCTAGTGAGGGGTCAAATTTACGTTTTCTCATCAAGTCCCTGTTGAATATGGGAATACACTGTGTCTATGCTTAATGCCCTACTCGCCTAAACACGCGAGAGTAGTTATTCAACTATAGAACACTTTCCCACCAGGAGACTCGAACCCTAGCCAGCACAGAAGCCTACCAGCCACCTGGCATGACAGGTAACGCCTTAACCCACTACAACACGCACAGACCCTTAAAAGAGATGGTAATTTTGGGGCATTTCAACACTCCAAAGATCACCACCTCCCAAGAGCACAAGAGCTAGTGAGGGGTCAAATTTAGGTTTTTTCATCAAGTCCCTGTTGAATATGGGAATACACTGTGTCTATGCTTAATGCCCAACTCGCCTAAACACGCGAGAGTAGTTATTCAACTATAGAACACTTTCCCACCAGGAGACTCGAACCCTAGCCAGCACAGAAGCCTTCCAGCTACCTGGCATGACAGGTAACGCCTTAACCCACTACACCACGCTCAGACCCTTAAAAGAGATGGTAATTTTGGGCATTTCAACACTCCAAAGATCACCACCTCCCAAGAGCACCAGAGCTAGTGAGGGGTCAAATTTACGTTTTCTCATCAAGTCCCTGTTGAATATGGGAATACACTGTGTCTATGCTTAATGCCCTACTCGCCTAAACACGCGAGAGTAGTTATTCAACTATAGAACACTTTCCCACCAGGAGACTCGAACCCTAGCCAGCACAGAAGCCTTCCAGCCACCTGGCATGACAGGTAACGCCTTAACCCACTACACCACGCTCAGACCCTTAAAAGAGATGGTAATTTTGGGGCATTTCAACACTCCAAAGATCACCACCTCCCAAGAGCACCAGAGCTAGTGAGGGGTCAAATTTACGTTTTTTCATATATTCCCTGTTGAATATGGGAATACACTGTGTCTATGCTTAATGCCCTACTCGCCTAAACACGCGAGAGTATTATTCAACTATAGAACACTTTCCGACCAGGAGACTCGAACCCTAGCCAGCACAGAAGCCTTCCAGCCACCTGGCATGACAGGTAACGCCTTAACCCACTACAACACGCACAGACCCTTAAAAGAGATGGTAATTTTGGGGCATTTCAACACTCCAAAGATCACNTCCCAGCAGGCGACACAGCCTTCTCATTGGGGACCCAAGGTCCACAGGCTCCTTCACAGCCCCCTGCATCACGGCAGGCATTATCCCTGGTCTTCTTAAACTAGCGGAAAGGCTTGCAGGACCAGACAACCAGCGCTTTGTTAGTGAACTGAACGCATTTACATAGACAATGGCCTGGCCCCCATCATAGCCACTAGCGTAAATCTCACTGCGTCCTCTACCACTCCGGAGACTACCACCAGGACGACCGTGCGGTCAACTTCAACCTGGTACTGGTATCAGCTACTGGTACAGAAAATGGCTCTAAAGAGCCTCCAATTACGGGCTCACCATAGCCCGTGCTATGGAACTTATTGTTCTGAGTAGCGAATCTTAAACAACAACAACAACAGCTGTTTAAACTCTGTTCAGTTAAAGTTGTGTGTGTGGTAAACTAAAGTCTTTGAAAATGTAATAAGTTTTACGAAACGCGCTCAAGTGTCGCGTCAGACTAGAAATAAAAATGAATTTTGGAGAATTGATTTTTCATTACCATCAACAGTAAAAAGAAACAGAAGGAAGATCGAGAAAATTCGTGTTAGAATTATTAATTACTTTTTCGGTCATATTTAATAATATATATATAATTATATATATATATATATATATATATATATAATATAATATCTATATAATATATATATATATATATATATATAAGCAATCTAGCTGGGGTCGCCCCATTGCCGACCAAGAAGTGTGGTGTTGACTTTGCTAGAAGCTGCGACAACACCACATGACACTGCCCGACTTAGAGCTGTAGCTGCTCCCATGCAGGTGATTTCCTATTAGCAACCCCAATGTCAGCAACTGGCACCCGTCTCACACCGCAAGCCCTTCGAATTGCCGTGGCTCTCCGCCTCGCTGCCCCAATCCACACCGAATACAGGTGTATTTGCGGCAAGGCAGAGGCCGACAGGTACGGACGGCATGGCCATCTCTGCCAAAGGATAGGAGGATGGCATGCAAGACATGGCGAGGTCAATGACATTATTAAGAGAAGCCTTACCACTGCCGATTGTCCAGCAGAAAGAGAGCCCTGTTACCTAATGTCCCGCAACTCTGATGAGCCTGTCGGTCGCCCGGACGGAATCACGGTGAACCCCTGGAAGAATGGTAGACAGTTGGTGTGGGACTGCACTTGCGTTTCAACTTCAGCCAATACCTATGTTGACTTGAGTGCTACACAAGCAGGAGGAGCTGCCAATCATCGGGAAGCGGCCAAGTCATGTAAATACAGAGACCTTGAGCACCACTACAATTTTGTCCCCATTGCCTCAGAGACACTTGGTGCCTGGGGTAAAAGTGCTGCTAGCTTTTGAAGGAGTTGGGGTCTAAGCTAATCGAATCAACTAGAGACCCTAGAGCTGCCAGTTGCTCACTGGATCCATGGTTCCTGCCCGCCATCTGAGGAGCTGGAGGAGCTATACAACTTGTGACAAGCAGCCTTGTAACCTGCATGTAATCAATATTGTAACTTTTTTTGTGTAATAACATTTTCAAATAAAGTTAGATAAATATATACACATACCAAAAGAATAGGGCTGGTAGGAGAAGAAAATATCAAAGTGTTCAGTGAGGATCCACAAGGTCTTCTCTGAGTACTCTTTATTTTCTGCTCCTAGGCTATGGGTCCCTATACTTGCACCAGAGGTGGTACCCCTTCTAGGTATATATATATATATATATATATATATATATAATATATATATATATATATATATATATATACATATATATATATTCAACTATAGAACACTTTCCCACCAGGAGACTCGAACCCTAGCCAGCACAGAAGCCTTCCAGCCACCTGGCATGACAGGTAACGCCTTAACCCACTACACCACGCTCAGACCCTTAAAGAGATGGTAATTTTGGGGCATTTCAACACTCCAAAGATCACCACCTCCCAAGAGCACCAGAGCTAGTGAGGGGTCAAATTTACGTTTTTTCATCAAGTCCCTGTTGAATATGGGAATACACTGTGTTTATGCTTAATGCCCAACTCGCCTAAACACGCGAGAGTAGTTATTCAACTATAGAACACTTTCCCACCAGGAGACTCGAACCCTAGCCAGCACAGAAGCCTTCCAGCCACCTGGCATGACAGGTAACGCCTTAACCCACTACACCACGTTCAGACCCTTAAAAGAGATGGTAATTTTGGGGCATTTCAACACTCCAAAGATCACCACCTCCCAAGAGCACCAGAGCTAGTGAGGGGTCAAATTTACGTTTTTTCATCAAGTCCCTGTTGAATATGGGAATACACTGTGTTTATGCTTAATGCCCAACTCGCCTAAACACGCGAGAGTAGTTATTCAACTATAGAACACTTTCCCACCAGGAGACTCGAACCCTAGCCAGCACAGAAGCCTTCCAGCCACCTGGCATGACAGGTAACGCCTTAACCCACTACACCACGCTCAGACCCTTAAAAGAGATGGTAATTTTGGGGCATTTCAACACTCCAATGCCCCAAAATTACCATCTCTTTTAAGGGTCTGAGCGTGGTGTAGTGGGTTAAGGCGTTACCTGTCATGCCAGGTGGCTGGAAGGCTTCTGTGCTGGCTAGGGTTCGAGTCTCCTGGTGGGAAAGTGTTCTATAGTTGAATAACTACTCTCGCGTGTTTAGGCGAGTTGGGCATTAAGCATAAACACAGTGTATTCCCATATTCAACAGGGACTTGATGAAAAAACGTAAATTTGACCCCTCACTAGCTCTGGTGCTCTTGGGAGGTGGTGATCTTTGGAGTGTTGAAATGCCCCAAAATTACCATCTCTTTTAAGGGTCTGAGCGTGGTGTAGTGGGTTAAGGCGTTACCTGTCATGCCAGGTGGCTGGAAGGCTTCTGTGCTGGCTAGGGTTCGAGTCTCCTGGTGGGAAAGTGTTCTATAGTTGAATAACTACTCTCGCGTGTTTAGGCGAGTTGGGCATATATATATATATATATATATATATATATATATATATATATATATATATAATATGTGTGTGTGTGTGGCCATTCTATCAATTTTAGTTTCATAAATAGAAGACCAAGGCAGCTTCTCTATGATGGATGCCTATAACTCGGACAATATAATTTATATTAATATGAGCACAACAGATCTCGAAAGAGAAATAGACAACATGCCCAGGCACTCGGCCCCAGGTCCTGAATCCTGGAACTCCACATTTATAAAGTGCAAAGCACCAGTTACACGAGCGCTCAGTGTAGCACGGAGAAAAAGAATGAACACTGATACAAATTAAATCAGCAGATATAGCTCAACTCCACAAGGGTGGAAGCAAAGCCCTTGCTCAAAATTATTGACTGCTAACACTAACATCAAACATAATTAAACTTTTGAAAGAGTAATTAGAATTATAGCGGGAAGATCCCGCCTGTCGTATTTATTGAACCACTAAATAACAGCTCTTCAATCTCCTCTCAACATGCATAAGAAATATTGCCAGGACGAAAGTGAACATGTTCAAGAACAATGAGACAAATTTCTGCAGGAAGTACCGGACCAACTGGATTGGTGCGGATAGTGGACATGTGGTCCTAGGGGCCGCTCCAGGCAATTGCCTTTTGGACCGAGTTACACAAATCAGCAAAATGAAGAGTAAAATAACTTCCAGAACTGACTGCAGGTATACACCCGGCCTAAAACAATATACATATAGAGACATCTAAACAAATGACTTTACATCTAATGTTCCCTCACGTCTAATTGATACTTGTTTCATGCCAAGGAAAAAATCGCGTGCCGCTTTCTGCATGAACATGTTCAGGTATTTCCAATTTGATTCTTGCTCCAGACTCGTGGGTCGGTCGTACAACTAGTAATAGAGTTTTGATAAATCACTGACCTGTGGATCACGATCATTAGTCGAGGAAGTGACTGCCCTCATTCGATTTAGAACAACGTTCAAGAGTGGTGAACAACGTGATGATCATGTACGTTGCTCGCCAACGTTCAACATGGTGAACAAGAACAACGATCTTGTTCACAGACAAGAACAATTATCTAAAGTCACAAAAATTTTTATTGAATTAATGTCTTAAAATGCTATCTTTTAGCGAGCATTAATTACATATTCTTATGATAAAACATTGTGAGCAGAGCGGAGAAGGGACCAGCGCCTTGGGGTCACCCCAGACCTGCACCTTCTTTACCCTCGACCAAAATATGCTGAAGGTAAGAACAGGTATTATTACGGGCTCACCATAGCCCGTGCTACTTGGAACTTTTTGTTCTGAGTAGCTGAATCTAAAACAACAACAACAACAACAACAGACAGGTATTATCAGGAGAGAACACTAAGCCATTATGACTTTATAGCACTTAGATGTGATATAATAATAAGGAATTACGATAGGCCGGAGGGAAGGAATGGTGCCCAACCAGTTGGACGGTCGGGGATTGAACACCAACCTGAAGGAAGCGAGGCCGTCGCTCTACCGTCCAGCCCAAGTGGCTGGGTTGCACGAGGATATATGTGTGTGGACATCTCCTATGTTTTACTTCACGCATTGATCGGTAGTATAATTGGCTTCGTTCTCGACTCGCAATCGAGAATCCCAGGTGGGACACATATGATTGGGCAAGTATCCTTTCGCTTAATGATCTGTTCACCTAGCAGTAAATATGTATCGGGAATTAGACAACTGTTGTGGAATTGCATCCTGGGAAGATCAGTAATTCAACTTTGGGGAGACCTCGATATATAGATATATATATATGCGAACAAGCCTGAATGGTCCCCAGGCATATATGCAACTGAAAACTCACACCCCAGAAGTGACTCGAACCCATACTACCAGAAACACTTTGCAACTGGTGTACAGGGCACCTAATCCACTCGACCAACACGACCGGACAAAAACTGATGGTAGCTGAGGCTGTTTGCCCATCAGTCTGCGGCACTCTGATGGTAATCTTGGGCATAGTATTTTATCAAATCATCTCATTCTTTGGGGCACACGTGAGGAACACAAATGCGAACAAGGTCGTGATGGTCGAGTGGATTAGGTGCCCTGTACACCAGTTGCAAAGTGTTTCTGGCAGTATGGGTCGAGTCACTTCTGGGGTGTGAGTTTTCAGTTAGTTATATATATATATATATATATATATATATATATATATATATATATATATATATATATATATATATATATATATACATATATATATATATATATATATATATATATATTATATATGTATATTATATATATATATATATATATATATATATATATATATATATATATATATATGTAAAATACATATATATACATACAGGCTGCATGTCACGGATAAAACGAATTACCATGCACCGCATACCCATCCCGTGGGCGGTGGAAGAAAGGGTTACAGAGGCACATCATGGGCTCAGGAACTGAACCCCATAGTTCATTTAACCAAGCAAGTGACAATCTTGACAAGATCAACGAAACACATCACTTAGCATCTGGACATAATAAAATTGTAAGATGAACTTTGAAGAGTTCATTTTCAATTTCCTTCTCAAGTGAAGAAGAACATAAGGAATATCGAGATATTTGTGCTAGAATCATTGCTCTGATCTTTTCTGTCATATTCAATACTATTAAACATGGAAACACAGCAGAGTTGGAACTTATCCGTCTCTGTTGTGTCCATTACTCACCCAGAGAGCCCCTCCTCCTCCTCCTCCCCTCCAACAGGTGCATCAGGAAGCAGGAACTCTTCCTGAGAAGAATATATGACAACGACTATTGCTGTGCCACTGTAACCGGCTTAAGCAGTTAAGACCACACGTTTACGCGTGCACAAAGATAAATATTTCCAAGCCATTCACAGACCGCAGCTAATGCAAGGGGTGGATTAATTCCTCTCGTGACCACGTGTGAAGTCTAATGGCTCAGGCCAGTAAATGCACGGTGTAGAATTCAACCCTCGGTTCGAATTCCAACTTAATGAATACTACTTCAGTATTTCAAGCATTCACCTTAATTTTAATTCTTAAAAACACAATTTATTTATTTATTTATTTATTTATTTATTTATTTATTTATTTATTTATTTATTTATTTATTTATTTATATATACAAGAAGGTACATTGGGTTTGTGAGAATACATAACATAGTATTTACAATCTTGTAAAGCCACTAGTACGCGCAGCGTTTCGGGCAGGTCCTTAATCTAACAGATAATTTTAAGTAGGTAAATTCTAGCAGAATTATTAAAATGATAACAGATACATTGCAAGAAAAAAATGAGATGAGAGAGATTAGTAAGTATAGTAAAGCACATTGGTATATTAAAGCTCTGATTGATTACATTGACAACTTGATTGGTAATTTAAACAAGATTAATAGACACCATACAGCAGATTGATAGCACATATAAGAAGACAGCAATGATCACAATGGTAAAGATGTTCAAATTGGAAACATAAAGGTTGGGAGATTGGGCAGCAATAGATACAGTGTAATTTTAAAGCAAAAGGTAAAAAATTATGAAGATGAAATTAGATACTTTTTAGTATTGTTTTTGAATGACGCAAAAGTTGGACAGCTTTTCAATTCATTAGGGAGTGAGTTCCATAGACTGGGTCCCTTTATTTGCATAGAGTGTTTACACAGATTAAGTTTGACTCTGGGGATATCAAAGATATATTTATTTCTGGTGTGGTGATAATGGGTCCTATTACATCTGTCCAGGGAGAGTTTCAGAGCAGGATTTGCATTTAAGAACATGGTTTTGTAAATGTAATTGACACAAGAGAATTTGTGGAGTGAGATTATGTTTAGCATGTTTAGGGAGTTAAACAAGGGGTCTGAGTGTTGTCCGAAAGCAGAATTTGTTATTATTCTGATAGCAGATTTTTGCTGGGTGAGGATGGACTTGAGGTGGTTTGCAGTGGTTGAACCCTATGCACAGATACCATAATTAAGATAGGGATAGATTAGTGCATAATATAGAGAGATGAGAGCGGAGTTAGGTACATAATATCTGATTTTGGAGAGTATTCCAACTGTTTTAGAGACTTTCTTAGTTATGCGTTGTATGTGGGTACTGAAGTTGAGTCTCTTGTCTAGGAAAAGGCCAAGAAACTTTCCATCATTTTTATTGCTAATGTTTACATTATCTATTTGAAGCTGAATTGCATTTGTAGATTTGCTTCCAAATAAGATGTAGTAGGTCTTTTCTATGTTACGTGGTAGTTTGTTGGTTGACATCCATAAGTGGACTTTTTTTAGTTCATTATTAACAACATTATTTAGTGTATGTGGGTTGGGGTTAGAGTAGATGAGGGTAGTATCATCAGCAAACAAAATAGGTTTCAGAATGTTAGAGACATTAGGCGGATCATTGATGTATATAAGAAATAGGAGAGGTCCCAAGATGCTGCCCTGTGGCACTCCAACGGTTATTGGAAGAGTGGGAGAGGTTATATTATTGATGGTTACACATTGGTGTCTATCACTAAGATAGGATTGGATATAGTCCAGTGCATGGCCTCGGATTCCATAATGATGGAGTTTACATAAGAGGTAATTGTGATTAACAGTATCAAAGGCCTTTCTCAGGTCAATGAAGAGTCCAATCGGAAACTCATTTTTGTCAAGGGCTGAGTAAATTATATCAAGGAGACTAATAATTGCATCGTTGGTACTCTTTTGGGAGCGGAAGCCAAACTGACAGGGGCTAAGAATGTCAAATTTTATGAGATAGGAATAGAGCTGTTTGTAGATAATTTTTTCAAATATTTTGATAGTATGGGTAGGTTTGATATTGGTCTATAATTGTTTATTTTACAAGATTTATGTCTATTTACAAGATTTAGATACTCGGTAATGGTCAGCAGTGCACTTTTATTACTAGGAAGACAGCAGTTAAATTAAAATATATTGCACATATGTCGCATTAAATATACCTGGATTATCAACAATAACCGGACCAAGGGAGTACATTATTATGTGTTGCTTAATACACCTAGGATGGTGAAGGAAACACGTATCAACAGTATGAGTGTGCTAGCGGGTCTGACATCAGCAGAAGAGGCAGGAGAGCTACTGAAACACGCCTCAAACAACAAGTCAAATTATAAGATCCCAACATCAAATCTGTTCCCATCAATGACATCGTGATGTTGATTAGTACATATTATTTCAATGTCAGTGAGAGGGAGAGATTCTATAGGGTATGGCTGAAGAGTGCCATGCTGAGGCAGGCGTCCATGACACTGTCGACAGCATGGCTGATGAGTGTGTGTGTGTGTAAGGGTCTAATGCTGAGGTAGGCAGCCACAGACAAAAACAACAATATGGCTGAGGACTTGCTACAGCAGATGACTAGACCTCCCTCCCAAAGATAACCTACAATGCAGTGAAGGGTGTAGAAGCAAAGCATTCACTGTGGGACAGTGATGATGAGTCAACATAGTTCTGATGATAATCTCATATATATTAGAAACCGTGAGGAAGGACGGACATCAACGCTGTGAAGTTACCTTAAATAACTAAATCACCCACGGATGCATTGCCAATTATATTGCGGCATTTAGCCACATCATAGCACTTGTAACGTATCAAAAATGAAGGAATAGAAATGAAGATTGGATAAAAAAAAACTCATAGGGTGAGGGAGGTAGAGAGATGAAAGGAAGATGTGAGGAAGAGGGGTCAGAAGAATAGGAACGTTTAGAATGAGAGAGAGAAAAATGAGATCAAGGAGGAAAGTAGAAGAGTAGAAGTATAGTAGAGAAATAGAAAGGTAGAAAAGTAGAAAGTAAAAGATTGCTGCCACCATCCATTCAAGTTAATTATATATACGATAAGGAATGGAACTTGTCTGCACAACAATATTATCTGGAGTTATCATGTATCAACTGTAAGTATGTACTCGCATAACCCAGTATCTTTAAGTTCAAATGTTAAGCCAGTAAACTTCACAGGGCTCTCCACTCTAGCCTTCAAAATCCAAGATCTAGGCATCAGAATTAAAGGCAATTTACAAAAATAAGTTAACCAATTATATATTTACTATTATTAATATCATAATTCACCCATTTCACTTGATGTTCAATATGTCAACATTAATATACAAATTTGAGTCACCACACAAGAAACTGAGAACACCTACGGCTGACGGCCCCTGGGAATCACGCACCTAAGTTGAAATCACAGTATATGTCGCCTTACAAGTTCACTCACCAAAGTCTCTGAGACTAAGTTTGATAGAAAGGGGGGCGGCTACAGCTGACAGACAGTCCCCACCGGGCCTGGGAACAGGCCTAGTCTGGCTGAGGGCCTCTCGTCAAGCGATCTATGTATCGCTGTCCTGCTCAGTGTCTCAAATGTACAGTTTCATGAGTATTATGGGGGCACTGGGAGCTAATCTCTGCCTACCAAGAAGATAGCCTCTGGCTATCTACTTACCACTTAGACAGCGACTTGTTTGAAAGAAACAACACAGCCAGCATCTGCAATTATCAGCTTAGCAGAAGCAAGATCACTTCACACGGCCTGACCCCTACTCAACCTGAGACCATTAAATCTCTAGAGGTGTGACTTCTTAATTGCTAAGTAACGACAACTTGGCAACACCAGTATCCTGTGTGACTGAACTCTCATTGTATGTGAAATATTAAATAAAACACATTTATGGTATTACACACTAAATAAAACTCCCAAACACAACCAGTAGTGTGGTTCAATGAAAAATCAGTGTACATTGAATACTGGTTTTCAGAACAGTATAAAAACGAACAGAGGTTGTGTTAAACAACATATCTGGGGACTAGCACTACCTTCCACATCATGCTGTGATGATTGGGCACCTCTGCTCCAAGCGCCACCGTCTCCCCCTACATCAACTACATAGTGGCTGGGCTCAGCTATTCCATGGGAGTTGGGACTCCTGGTTCAACCAACCTTGACGACGAGTGGACGTCTAAACACTAGAAGCACTAGAGAGTGTTTATAACAATAATATTTCATTGGACATTTTGATATGTCCGTAAACAGTTTAATGAATGTAAACAAGCTGCCAAATAGTGAGAAAAGATTGCAGGTTCATAAGTAGATACGTAAATGATTGTTGAATCCTGGTCCTGCACTGCCGGAACACCATTTACCCAGTGTGGGTCTCGATACTGTTGTCAACATTCCTGTTTAATGGTCCGGATTGTTACAACGCCTGATGCAGTTATCGCCTGGGATTTCATGGAAGTAATAGATTTTCCGTTTTCTGGCTGGTTCTTCGGTCATAGAGAAATTGTCCAGTGGCGGTTTAACCACGAGACGAATTTGCTGCTGGCTGCCAGAGGATGCAGATGTGCCCCTGTTTGGTCCTCAGTCGATGAGCTTGGCGTGAAGTCAGTTGGGTGCTGGTTCTGTGCCCTATGTGGTGCCCTGCTGGTGTGGTGTACAGGATTGCCTCATGATGGAGACGTCATTGCCTACTGTTAAGCGGTCATCTTCGGCCGAGCTTGAATTTTCGACATCGATGGACCATGGCTCTTTGGTCCCGCTTCTCAACGGTAGTCGGGGTGGCTTTGGAAGAGCTTCATATCAGCCTGGCAGATGTGATGGGCATTCAGCTCCTTCGTGACTGCCAAGTGGTGGTGAAATTTCTGCTAAAGGAAGTTTTCAAAGAGTTCATCGACTGTTATGAGGGACACTCCCTATGCCTAATGGAGCCCCTGGAAGATCGTGTGGAGGTGGTGGCGGAAGGTGTGGTTCCACCTCCTGGCCTTCATCCTGATGAGCGTGTGGCGGTTACGGGTGCGGAGAAGGTAGTGAGCCCTGAGGTACAGGGGGTCGATGGTCGGTAGGTATATATGGATCATCCCTTCTTTGAACCCCCTCGTTCTGCCTGGTTCTGTTAGCGATTCCCTGAGTGAAGTTCTGTTGCAATTGGGGCTCCTGCCGCCTGGTACTTAGTTTCATTTGTGGTTCCCTCTCCCTTTCCAGATAGCATCCCATCTTATTTGTGCCTCCCTGAATGTCAATGGGCTTCGTTCTCTGGCCACCTAGATGGGTGTATATACACTGAGAAGCTTTTACGGGCTACTCATGCCCATGCCACCACTTGGATGGTTTTGATTCAATGCCCAGCCGTCAGGGGGAAGGGGGCAGTCGAGGCGCTTGCACACCTCACTTATTGCCTGGTGATGCGTGAGTGAGGGTCGCTGTGGTTGGATGGTGCGCCGACTGGCCGGTGAGGCGGCTGGCATTATGGCGTCGTTTGGTGCCCATATCCGGCGACTAGACTCTGCAGGGCTGGAGTTTTCTGCGCCTGCAGATTGGTCAGTTGTGCAGGTGGCACTCCTGGACGTCCTTCACGTCGACATTCAAGACCTTCATGGACTAGAGAAGGTGTCGAATCTCCATGTGGCGGTGAAATTTGCCTCGTCTGCTGCGTACTGGCGTTTCATACATAGGTATGATGGCCGTTCTCTTCAGCTCCCTAATTCTGCTGGAACTGTTACGATATCGGATCGGTGGGTATCACTGAAGTTTGTGAGTGTCCACGGGGTGCCCTTGGATTTCCCTGAACCTGTGCTGCATGCCTGCTTTGCCAGGTTTGATACTGTGGTTTCGCACAGTATTAACCGTTTACATTCTGGGCGTTTCGCGCATTTGTGGCTTGGCATTTGAATGCTTGCCATGCATTTGACCAGTGCCATTCCGTCACAGGTTCGCTTCTGCGGTTTCACCATTCAGGTGTTTTATCAAGACCAGCCTCGTTCTTGTTTCTGGTGTGGTGATGAAGGTCACGTTGGGGCTGGGTGCTGAGCTGCTGTGGCTGTGAAGCATCCTATTTTTCAACCGAGTGATTCCCCCCCCCCCTCCCATCGATGTGAGTGAAGTTGAGCCAAAGGTCCTGGAGCCTGTTGTTGTGCACTGTGCCGTTCCCCAGTCGGCTAGGCAAGATACTTTGCCTGTTCCTTCTCTGCCTGACCTGCCGGTTGGCCCCATGATCCTGGAGGTGCCTGTTGCAGATGTTGTGGCTACGGTAGTTGCGGACATGCATCCGGCTCCGTGTGATTCTGTGGTGGTGGTGGATGTTCCTGTGGCAGTGGTGCAAGAATCTGTAGCTGGGCGGGTTGGGGTTCTCCCTGCTGCGTGTGTCACTAGCTCTGTGTTTGATGTCGCCGCAGCCGGTGGGGCTCCTGCTGCCAGGGATGAGTTGCGGCCTTCTGCGGGTCCTGGGGGTCTTTTCCCCTTGGCGCTGCCTGGCTCTCCAGCCACAAGCATACGCTGCAGGAGCGCTCCCGGACCAAAGGTCCTCCTGGGAAGAGGGTGGAGGCTTTACATGGAGTGGCTTTGCCTGGTGTTCTTCCTTCCTCCCCCTCCCCCTACTGACTTCATGGAACCTAGCAGTGGCATGGTGGATGGTCGGGACGTGGTTTCCCCGCTGGTTGTGGACGCAGATGCCGGCTGGGAGGTGGCAGCTGGGACTGTGTTGGAGGAAGCGGGCGTGGTTGCTCCTATGAGGATTCGAAAAACTTCTGGGGCCTCCATCCCTGAGAGGCTGTCCTCTGTGGGGCGGCGGGTCGGTGGTCAGTGACTTGCTGCTGCCGCCCTTGTGGTGGGTTCGTGTGTGCCACCGGTGGGGCCTAAAGGGTTGGGAGGTCTTGATTTTTTCTCCCGATGGCGCCCTCTATTACGTGTGCATCCCTGAATGTGCGTGGGGTGCATGATTTTGAGGTACAGTTGGTGGATGTCTTTCGTGAGCAGTGCATGGATGTGGCTTTCATTCAAGAGCATAATGTTAAGGATATGTCTGTTTTGCATGGTCTGTGTGAGAATTTTCTTGTGGAGGTAACTTTCTTAACCCGCCGAGGACGTCTTTTGGGAGTACATTGATGCTGTTTTCTAGACGAGCATCCATCTCCGTGCTTCACACGGAGATAGATGAGGATGGGCGGGTGTTGTTTGTCAGGGTGGAATATTTGGGGATGGTGCTTTCGCTCTTGACTGTCTACACCCTCTCAAGGTGTAGTGCGGCGTCCGGAGAAGGGTTTTTTCAGGGAGGGGCTTCTGCATTTTTTACCTCATGATATGCGGGATATGATTTTTGGTGGGGATTGCATCGCCAGCGTGAGAATAGTGCCCAGCCCAAAATGTTTCTGGGGCGCTGATCAAGATTTTGTGGTGTTGCAGGTTCCGTGATGCTTCCATTATGTGTGGCGGTGCGTTGGCGGTTGCTTGGCCTTTATTGCTCATAGGGCGTGTTCTTGGCTGGATCGGTTTTATGTTCATGGGAGGGAGAGGTCTGTGTTCGGGTTGCACACTGTCCCTGCGGTGGATCATTGTCTGGTGGAGGTCGTCCGGGTTGGTGTTCGCAGTCAGGTGCAGGTGGATAAGGGGTGGTGGAAGTTGAATTGTGGGCTGCTGCGTTGTCCATGGGTATGTGCTCAGTTTCAGGAGTGGTGGGTCGGGATTGTTGCCTGGCGGTGTACGTTTTCTTCTCTTTTCGATTGGTGGGAATGGTGCAAGGTGGAGTGTCGGCGTTTGTTTGGCGTGGTTGCGAAGAGGGAGGAGACGGGGAGGTTTGGGTTGCTATGGTTGCTTCAGGAGCGGCTGTCTCGTTTCTATGTGCAGCTGAATGCAGGGATTGATTGCTTTGCGGAGGTCTCTGTGTGTAAGGAGCGTATTTGTGGGTTGCATGATGAGTTGGCTGATGGGGTTCAGGTACGGGCTCATGTGGCGGAGCGCGGGGAGGGGGAGCAGCTTTCTCCCCTTATTTTTCAGGGATATTCCTGCGTGGGCCCGAAGCCTCTGGCTGGCCCACTAAGTGTTGTTTGCTTCTGTTTTACTTAGGCGGAGTATGAGTATTTATGACTCATATGGTCGCTTCAGTAAGATTTTGCCATATGTGTTTAACAACATCTGCTCTGTTGAATCTAAGTTGAAATCTTAATGGGTTTGTAACTGTGCACTGTGTTAGATAATGTTCCAGTGGTCTGTTGGGCATTTCTCCACAGTGCTGACATTTCCTCTCATCTTCCAGAACCTGTAAGCAAGCTTTCTCCCTCTCTCTTGCGGAGGGAGAAAGCTGCATGGGATTCTGTCCTTTTCACGGGCCTTCGTCGCCCTGACGGTTCCGTCCTATTGAACACGGATGGGGTCATGCATTACTTGAGGCAGGTGTTGGAGGCGCTGTATGAGGAGGTGCATGTGGATGAGGAGTTCGCTGCTTCTTTTTTGCGTGGTAGCACGCCAGGGATGTTGGGTGCGGATTGTTCTGCGGTGGTGAGGGTTGTCTCGTAATCGGAGCTTTGGGTGTGCTCTGGTCTTTTCGGTCTGGGAGGGTGCCCGGTTCGGATGGCCTTCCTGTGGAATTTTATCTTACCTTTTGGGATGTGCTTGGAGGTTTCCTTGGAGGTTGTGAGGGCTTGTTTCCTGGGATGCATCCTGCCTGCATCCCAGTATGACGGAATCGTGTGGTTGCTCCCGAAACCTGGCGATTTACGGTTTTGTCGAAAACGCCCCATTGAAGCTCCATTTCCTTACTGAATGTTGACTACAAGATCGTGTCGAAGATATTGGCGGGTCGCTGTCGTGATTTTCTTGGCTCTGTGGTCTCTGTCGAGCAGTTTTGTGGTGCTCCAGGTCGATTTCTTCTTCATTGCAACTCTCTCTTTCGGGATGTGCTCATGTACGCCTCGGGGTATCGTTTGTCGGCTGCAATGATTAGCTCAGGTTGGTCGAAGGCTTTCATTCGGATGTCGTTGGGCTTTGGGTTTCGGGCATTGGAGCGGTTTGGATTTCCGCCATTGTTTGTTGCATGGGTCCGCATGTTATATGCTCGTTGTCGTAGTCGTGTATGTCTAAATGGGTTCTTTAGTTCTTCTTTTCCTGTTCACCGCTCCGTGCATCAGGGCTGTCCTTTGTCTATGTTGCTTTATGTTCTTTTTCAGGAGCCCTTCTTTCGAGCGGTCAAGAATTGTGCCTTGATTGTTCCTTCTCGGTTGCCCTCTGGTCTTCAGCTGCCCATTTGTGGGTATGCTGATGATACGGTGCTGTCTGTGGCTTCCGAGGGTTCTATCGGTGATGTGCAGAATCTTATTCGGCGGTTTGAATTGGCCACAGGGGTCGTTGTCAATTGGGATAAGTCTTGTTTGATGGGATGGGTAAGTGGGCCCCCTCGCCATGTGTGGGCTAGGTCATGGTTTCCGGTGATTTCTTCTATTCAGGTTCTTGGGTTGACTTGGTTCAGCTCGTATGACCTTTCTTTGGACTGGAATTGGGGTGCTGTCTCCCGTTCTGTTGGGGTTGCAGTCGGGTTGTTGTTGGGTCATCCGTTGACAATTTTTGCAGTCTCCGTGGTGAAGTGGTAAGACACTCGCCTTGCGTTCCGCGAGCGCTATGTCATGGGTTCGTATCCTGGCCGGGGAGGATTTACTGGGTGCAATTCCTTAATGCAATTCCTTAACTGTAGCCTCTGTTTAACGCAACAGTAAAATGTGTACTTGGATGAAAAAACGATTCTTCGCGGCAGGGATCGTATTCCAGGGACCTGCCCGAAACGCTACGCGTACTAGTGGCTGTACAAGAATGTAACAACTCTTATATATCTCAAAAAAAAAAAACTGTAGCCTCTGTTTAACGCAACAGTAAAAATGTGTACTTGAATGAAAAAACGGTTCTTCGCGGCAGGGGATCGTATTCCAGGGACCTGCCCGAAACTCTACGCGTACTAGTGGCTGTACAAGAATGTAACAACTCTTGTATATATCTCAAAAAAAAAAAAATTATCAGCGAGCGCTGCTTGCCACTAGTAAGGTCATTTCGAGGGTGTGGCTTGTGGCTCGGTGTTAAACCCTTGGATCACTGGCGAGCTCTTGAGTTGGAGTGTCTGCTCTATCGTTATGTGTGGTGTGAGAGGTACCATCCAGTTCACCGTTCTACGCTGGTATTGTGTTTGCAGGAGGGAGGTGATGGCATCCCTGACGTTTTTACAAGGAAAGGGC
This sequence comes from Procambarus virginalis, assembly GCA_020271785.1. Classification (NCBI taxonomy): domain Eukaryota; kingdom Metazoa; phylum Arthropoda; class Malacostraca; order Decapoda; family Cambaridae; genus Procambarus; species Procambarus virginalis. The sequence goes on from WNGS01169498.1 coordinate 67,068,852, forward strand.
CTTGTTTTGGGTCTCGTTGAGTCAGGGAGTTGTCGTTGGGTGGGGACTTGCTCGGGGTTCTGGGTTCCTGCGGGGGCGGCTGCGGTTTACCTGGTGATGGTTGCAGTGTGCTTTTCCGGCGGAATTTAGTAGGTGGTTTACGGATGCGTATGTACAGGGTGATGCTCTGGGGGGGGGGGTTAGGTTGGTGGTTGGGTGGTGCTTGTTTCTGGGTCTGGTTGGGGTGTCTGCCTACTTGGGGTGTGGTTTTGTTGGGGTTGGGTTCTTGGCTTTGGATTGTTCATGTGGGTGGGGTTGTCCTTTTATATCACCCGCCTCCTCCTTTGGTCCTCCTTGGCGGTTGGTTGAGTGTGTGTAGTGTTCTTGTGCTGCTCCTGTGTGTGTGTGTGTGTGTGTGTGTGTGTGCGATGTTATTCCCGGTTCCTGTGTGTTCCAGTGGGTAACTTCGTGTATGCGTGTGAGGAATGTGGGTGTCCATTCTTGGCTCCTGAGTGAGCCTGTGCTTCTGTTTTTCCCCGGTTGCTGCATATGTCGGTTCTCTTCGGGGTTCCGTATGGCCTTGTGGCTTGGCCTGGCCTTTGCTCTTTGAAAGCTTGCATTATTTTATCTTTCTTTATGGTTGTATTTATGTACGTCTTTATTTCTGTACCTGCTTTGTGTGTGTGTGTGTGTGGCTTCTTAATTTTCTTTCTTGTTTTATGCTTCTGCACTTCCCTGTATTTGTTTGTAATTTTCCGGTTCCTGTGTGTTCCGGTTGTGTGCGTGTGTGTGCCGGATTTGCTCTTGTGTGTGTCCGTGTGTGGTTAGGTTTCTCGTCCCCGGTTCTTACGTGTGCCGGGGTTTGTTTCCAATGTCTGTACATGTGTGTGGGTCTGGTGTGTCGGTTCCAGTTTGTGTGTGTTCAAGTGTGAGCGATATTGTCCCTGTGCACGGTAATGGCTTGACTTTGTACGATCTTTTATGTGCTTTTTGCTTGTTGCTCATTTATGTTTCTGTTTTGTTGGCTGAGCAAGATTCAGCGTTTTGTATTTTTTGTTCTTTGAATCATGTCTGCTTCCTTGCTTTATGTATTGTGTTTGTTTTCGTTATTTGTCTTTTTGTAAATTTGCCTGTTTTGTTCCTTTGTATATTGTGTGTTTATTAATAAATAAAGAAAAAAAACTTGGATGGTTTAATCTTCGCCAATGAGTCACTCGTCGAGAAGCAGGGTGCACCTCTCGGTGTTCATAACCCTTCAGCTGTTATTGTCTGATCAACGAGGTCTAGGGGGAAGGGGGACATCCCCCCCCCCTCTTAAGCCGAGTCCTAAACTATGAGATAAAATTATTTTAATTGTATCATTATAATTATTCATTTTAAAAAAAATCAGGAATAGTTAGTTTTAATTCTAAATATTATACTTTTTATTTGTCTGGGAGCCCTGGGGGGCAAATCACCCATGCCTAAACTCGTGACAAGATAGAGATAATCAGTCTGGCAAACTGTCAGACAAGGCACCCGGCTGGCAGAGAAGTATATTAAATATAAATATAAATATGAATATGTTTATTCAGGTAAGATACATACATAAAGTGATTTTACATAAATGGATCGATTTATAGGTAGAGCTTAGTACATACAATGCCTAAAGCTACTATTACGCAATGCGTTTCAGGCAGAACATTGTTATTGTTCAATATTGAAGGTTATGTTGGTATATAGTTGGCCAATTGTATGCTTGTGTGACTTTAATATACCCTATACGTCTGTCTGTCAGTTATAAAGCGAGGCAACGCCTCATATTTCAGTAAGTTATTAATATAGTTCAACAGCTGTGAACCTTATCCAAGCACTAGACCTCATGAGTGTCCATTGTGTCAGAAAAGATTCAGCCGCAATAAGTAAACAAGACCTCATAAGTGTCCATGGTGTTGGAAGAGATTCAGTCAGGCTGAGTGTACCTAATCTTATAAATTGAGTATACTGTAAATACATTACATATATACTTGAATATATAAATTAAGTTAACCATTGCTTGTTTAGTTATTTTTTAAGTAATCATATAAGTTCATTTAATTGAATATAATTTTAGTACTTAGTAACAGTACTTAGACCATATTTAGGGTCATTTATCATACTTCTACAATTTACTATTTAAATTGTTTATATTATAAGTGTATTGGCTGTTAATAGCTATGGTGCTAGGCTAGACTGTGTATGTTCAAATCTCTGATTTAAACAGAGTCAGTGTTCAGTCATTGAACTGAATTTATTAAATCTTATCCTTGTATAAAATACAAGCTGATGTGAGATACCTGTTGGCAGGTGGACTGTGGATCTTCAATCAACCTACCAACTAAATCATTCACCCACCTGCCCCTTACAGCCCACAATCTGTCATTAGGAAAAGAGGAGCTAGGATTTACTTCCCTAGCTAGAGATTTTAGTTGAATTAATTTGCAGACAGTAATTTTTAATTTAGTTCAGTACAAGTCCCTGGTAGTCTCCTCTTATATCAATCCCAGCAGGTTTTTCCCACATTTTTGGTCCTTCGAACCTAGATATTTATAGTCCTTCGTTTACCAAATATTATTCCAGCAAATACATAAGAAACTTCTTGATTTTGCATTGGAATAATTTTTACATATTCTAGCCTAACCTAGCCTAACAGCCAATAATATTTATCATAGCTATATATCTAAGTAAACAATTGTTTACAGTGGCTAAAGCCACCATATCCATTAACTGCTAAGCAGTCATAGCATATTAATACTGTTCTGTGTTAAGAAACCACAGTTCTTAATCTGTCAGTGTCAAAGACAACTGCATCTTAATCATATATACTATTATTTACCACACTTGTGGTAACATTACATACACATTTAAGTGTATTATGTAGCATTATCTCTAATCAACTGATTTTCAGAGCTGCTCATTACATAATATTCTTTAAAAAAGTTTTTATCACTGTAAGAGCATTTCATTACAAATTATCCATAATCAACTGTATCAAACCCTATTACAGGTAAAACCAGTAGGCATTCTACTGTATTTTATCAAGCAACTATTAGGGTAACAGATCTTGTAATAACTTTGCAAAAATTGTGCCATTTACTATTTTAAAAAATTATTACAGGATTTACCAACTTAGCGTGTTCGTGCATTCGGATCACAAACCAAATTATTACAGTACCTTTGATAATTTAGCACCTGCTACAACCAGATTCCAGGGAGGAAATGAAGGACGATCTTTGGAATCATTACCTAAGTAGACAGGAAAGCTCATTTATCAAAATACATTAACATCATACATATTTATCAGAAAAGAGAAAATATCTCAGAATCTCCGAAACTTGGAAAAGGTCAAAATGGCTGACAGTGTTCCACCAGCAGCTGAAACAGGAAATAGGTGGACACTTATTGGTCTACAAAATCACCTATCTCAACTGATTGACAAATGTCAAAAGTTGGCTAAACAACCATCTCCTGATTTAATAATTCTGAATACCAGAGTAGAAGCAGCTGTTGATAAGTATGTACAAATCAACCGCCATGCAGAGATTTATCTAACAGAAATGGCTACAGCAGATTTAACCCAAAGGGAACTTCAGGAAATCATTGCTGAAATGACAATGTATGAAGATAAAATCCAAGATCAACTTGATCCTTTAATCAAACAAATATCTCAAGCAGGAACCCAATCCAATGTGAGCTCATCCACTCAACAGAGCAATGCAACTATCACACACATAGCAGCAGAGCTCCCAAAGGTACTTTTACCATATTTTGAGGGTAAGGATGAAGACGATTGGGATACCTTCTGGAGAGCCTTTGATTCTATAATCAACTCCAAAGCTTCTCTCAAAAAGGCGACAAAGTTCCAATATTTGCAAGGCCAGTTACGGGGAGAGGCAAGGCAGGTCATTGCTAATTTGTCATTAACAGATGATGATTACGACCATGCCTTACAGTTGTTACAAGATAACTAGAGTGATAAGGAGACTGCAATTGCCCATCTCTCATACAAATTATTGGATTTACCCTCTCCAAATAAAAGTTATGAATCACTACAATCATTTCGATTGTCTATAGAATCAATCATCAAAGCCCTCAGTACAAAAGTACCTGTAGGAAATGCAGAGTGGCTTACAAAGTTAATCATTCAAAGGAAACTTCCTAATGAGGTCATAGACAGCCTATGCACCCATTATAACACCAACATCTTATCACAGAGCCAAATCTTTGATGGACTTCGAGCTTACGTACAAAGATTACGAAGCCGAATGTAATTGTAGCATGGCTAGGCAAAGAACAGTCACCACTTAAAATCCCACACATGATTGATGATGAATTGGAATCTGTACATCAATTGTGGGAACTTGATGCCATAGGAATAATTCCTGAACAACCAAGTCCTGATGATGTCTGTGCATACAATCAGTACTTAGAAACTGTACAGTACCATGATGGACAGTACTGGGTAAGGCTACTATGGAAAATCAACCATAAAACCTTATCTACCAATTATCACATGGCTTATAGTCAATTTAAATCTCAATTAGCAAAGCTAAGAAAAAGGCCTGAGCATTTAAAACTCTATCATGAGATTATTGCTCAACAATTAAAGAATAAGTTCATCGAAGTCGTGAAACACGACAATAAGCAAACAGGCCATTTTTTACCACACATGGCTGTAATGAGAGAATAAAAAACAACTCCTTTACGGATAGTTTTTAATTGTAGCTCTAAATCTGGACCCCAAGGAACCAGTCTAAATGATTGTTTGCAAACAGGTCCAAATCTAACTCAGAAATTGTATGACATACTGTTGAAGTTTAGACTTAAAAAATATGCGTATTCAGCAGATATTAGTAAGGCCTTTCTAAGAGTTGGCTTGCAGGAAGAAGATAGAGACTTCACTAAGTTTTTATGGGTAGAGAACCCAGAAGATATCAATAGTCCTACAGTGACTTTCAGATTCTCATCAGTACTTTTTGGCACGACAAGTAGTCCATTTCTATTGCAAGCGACTTTAGATACTCATCTGAAGAAATTATCAAGTCCCTATCAGGCTGAAATCAGTCAGAATCTATATGTAGATAATTTTCAAGGGACAGTTAACAGTACTACTGAACTGTTACAATTATATCAAGAGGCCAACAAGGAGTTACAAGGTGCCAACATGCCACTACAATCTTGGGCCTCTAATAATGCAACATTAAATAATCAAATAGCAAGAGTGAATATCACGTACCAGAATCACAAAAGGTGTTAGGTAAGGAGTGGGATCTAATCTCGGACACAATTTCAATCAGATCTGTACCAGTAAATTATTGCATTGCTACAAAAAGGGATTTGCTTTCACAAGTTAGCGAAGTATTCGACCCACTTGGTCTACTAAATCCTTAAACTATAAAGTGGCATTTATTGGTGCAAGAAGCTTGGAAGACTAAAGTTGGTTGGGATGATCCACTACCACTCCAGTTACAAAAAGCTTGGATGGAAGTGGCTCAAGAACAAACTTTAGTCGAAAAGATAATCTTTCCAAGACACATAGTCGAGGAAAATGAAGAAGTATCACTACATGTATTCGCAGACTCGTCAGCCAAAGCTTTTGGAGCTTGTGCTTACTTGGTGACTTCTAATCAATCATATCTTATCACCTCTAAGGCCAGAGTTGCTCTATTAAAAAAGAGGACTTTGCCTCAGATGGAACTAACTGCATTGCTAACTGGCACACGCTTAGCAATGCATATCAAACAAGTCTTGTCTACCATGAACATCAAAGATGTCATTATATGGTCTGACAATGAAGTTGTCTTACAATGGGTACGAAACGACAACTGTCCGACTCCATATGTAAAAAATCGCGTCTCGGAAATTAAAGAAATTTCTGCAGGCTTTCAATTGTTGCATGTACCAACAAAAGATAATCCAGCTGATCTTTTATCAAGAGGTATGACGTTTAAACAGTTTGCAAAGGCAGATATTTGGTTTCATGGGCCTACATGGTTAGTGAATGGTAGTTGGCCTGAACAAAAGCCACACGTCATCATGACACAAGCCATAACTACCACCAGGCAGCAAGCTCAAATATCAGTCTTGGATTGTACTAGTTACTCCTCACTTATCAAATTAATCAATGTAACACAGAACGTGTTTCAATATCTCAAGAAAAGAGGTATAAAATACACTTTTCCAGATGCACTTATTTATTGGGTAAGACAAGCCCAGAGAGAAACTTATGGGAATAACTATGAAAATCTTCCGCATAAGTTAAAACACAATCTCGGTCTGTGGATAGACCAAGAAAATCACAACATTCTGCATTGTGGAGGGAGACTTAAACATGCAGATGTCAATCTAGATACCGTGCATCCATGGCTTTTACCAAAAAATCATTGGATCACCAGGTTGATTGTGTTACATACACATCAACAAATCAAACATGGAGGAGTGTTAGACACACTCACACAAATCAGACAACAGTATTGGATTCCTCAGGGAAGACAGTCAGTCAAATCAATCTTGAAAAATTGCATGATATGCCGAAGGTACGATGCATGAACTTGCTCTTATCCAGGGCCACCACCCCTACCAAAGGAACGAGTGGTCCATCTACACCCTTTCGAAACGACAGGAGTAGATTATACAGGAGCAATATATCTAACAGGGACTCCAGATAAGCAACCTATCAAGGCATACATCTGTCTGTTCACCTGTGCTACCACCAGGGCAGTACATCTAGAGGTAACACCCGATATGACTGCTCAATCCTTTATACAAGCTTTCCGCAAATTCGCAGCACGCTGATCATGCCCCAAGCTGATGATTTCAGATAACGGAGCAAACTTGGTAGCTGGGGAAGCATGTCTATGGGAAATTTGTTCCCATCCTGCAGTTACTTCCACACTGGAACAGCATCATTGCAGATGGAAATTTATCTCTCCGAGAGCCCCATGGCACGGAGCATTTTATGAACGGTTAACAGGAACTGTCAAAAGATCCTTGAGAAAATCTCTACGCCGTCAGAAAATCAATCTTCAAGAACTCCAGACAGTAATCACGGAAATAGAATCAAGGGTGAATAAACGGCCGTTGACTTACTTGTCTGAAGATCCTACTCAACATGAGCCATTAAGTCCTGCACACCTAATGTATGGAAGACTTCTGACTCCAGTACCATCTCTAGTGGATGATGAGATCAGAGATCTTTCGTATGTGGGTCAGAGCGAGTTGGTTCAGGGGTATAAGCATCTGTCCAGCATAATCCAAAAATGGAATGATGTTTGGACAAAAGAATATCTTACATCTCTACGAGAACATCACTGTGGGGCCAGTGTCCCACATAATATATCTAATCTTCAACCTGGCGATATTGTCTTGGTAGACAGTGATGGCCCATAGGGCTGACTGGCCATTAGGTAAAGTTGTCTCAGTCCATCCAGATAGCCAGGGGATTCTGAGAATAGTCAAAATCCTGTCTAAAGGAACAACTTCCCTAAAGACATTGGATAAACTCATCCACATGGAATCAGTGAGCCAGCTGCAGTTAGATCCTGAGAGACCTCAAGACACTCTAACTTCACATGACCCACAGACTCCTAACAGACACAATCGTCCACAAAGGACAGCCGCACAAAACTGCAAGCAGAATTTGCACTTGTATTATCAATCCGATGGAGAGTAAATAAATACATAGGGTTACTACTGTTCTTAGTATTGGACTCTGTGCCAGTTCTCTCCCTCTGGAAGATGTGGGAAATTTTTACCCACTATATCTAATAATCATCTAAGAATTGTATTATTTCTATATCATATCTATATCAAATCAAAATCGTATCAAAAATCACATTAGAATCACAATAGATTCATTATATATCTTGATCCTAGATGATAATGCCACTTGGATCACGTACGCATAGGGCCCAATAGATGCCTACGTGACTTTGTGCATGATCTCTTATGGATCCAGAAGCTTCTAGAAGGATTTTTTAATTAAAAAATAATTGGAACATTGATTCAATATCCGGTAGGGATAAAATCGAATCCTTAATATGAATCAGTGGTACTATCAAGTACTACTTATAATCTTTATATCCTATATCTAATTATATTATAATCACATTGTCATGTTCACAGAAAATGGTACCATCCGTTTTCTATGTGCGGCGGCTGGACGCTACTAGAGAGAAGGTAAACAAAGCACACAGGACGCCTGCCAAGCTTGGGAGCTACTCTATCATGTAATCGTCTTTTAAGTATTAAAGTCAGTAACCAGGAATGACTTTACATCAACCTTACTACCAAGACTATCTCAGCTATACACAGACACCACACTGGCGACGACGATGAACTGGGAACGCAGGTATTTTGTTCAACAAAACACAAGGAAGGAGCATGCTGTCTCGCCCAGAGGAGGAAGGAGAAGCTGTCTGTGAGCATCATACCCGATGCTGTATGCAACCCCATGCTGTGTGCTGACTGTTGCTGTGTGCTGATCGTTGCTGTGTGCTGGCCGTTGCTGTGTGCTGGCCAATGCTGTGTGCTACCCAAGCTGTGCTGAGTGTTGCTGTGAGAGAGGAATCTGCCGACGCTGTGTACGAAACGACGCTTTGATGCAGTGTACAAAACCCGATGTTTTGGTTACGAAACGACGCTTCGTGCTACAAAATTCTTCAAGCTGTGAACCAACTGCTGCCTACTGCTGCCAACTGCTGCCTACTGCTGTACCAACTGCTGCCAATTGCTGTACCAACTGCTAACAACTGCTGTGTTGCTGTGAGTAGGAACAACACATGTACACAAGGGCTAGGTAAGAAATCAGTTGCTGCTGTGTTGTGCACTGTTGTGAACTTTTGCATTAAAATGCTTGTGTGCTTTGCAAAATTAAAGTAATTACAGTGAATTCTTGAATAACATATACAGTGCAGTAAGTGTTATATATTCTGAGGAACATTCTAAGTGATAAGTTTACATTTATTCAGTAAAAATGGCAAATATACCTCAGTTTCCTGCATTTGATCCTGACTGTGACCAGACAAACCTGTCACAGAGGTGGGTCAAATGGCTTAAAAGGTTTGAAAATTTGTTGATAGTTTCTGACATCAAAAGTGCTGAAAGAAAGCGTGCCTTTCTGCTTCATTATGTAGGTGATAGAGTTTGTGACATCTTTGATACACTGAAAGATACTGGTGGTGCCAAAGATTATGACACTGCCAAGGCCAAATTAACTGAGCATTTCAAACCAAGGCAAAATACTGCTATGGAAATTATGCATTTCAGGAGAGCAAAACAACTCTCTAATGAAACTGTTGATCAATACCATACACGTCTGCAGGGTTTAGCAGCCCACTGTGAGTTTGCTGATGTTGACAAAGAAATCAAACAGCAAATAATTGAAACATGCACATCTACACGTCTTCGTCGAAGAGCTCTAGAACTTGTTGATGATGAAAGTTCTCTTAACAAGATACTGGATATGGCTCGTCGAATGGAAGATGCTGCACGTGATGCTCGTGCCATGGAGTGCAGTGCCAACAACGGTTCTGCCACTGTTACTAACAGTCAAGAAGTATGTAAGGTTCAGGGAGTACACCATGATCGTAGAAGATATCATGCCAAACCTAACATTAAATTGAGCCGAGAACCACATCACAACTGGAGTCATGGAACAAGACTCAAGCAGTCACAACGACTCACATCAGAGGTTGTCAATAATAAATGTTACAATTGTGGAGGAGACTACCCACACCCAGATAATGTTTGTCCTGCACAAGGTAAGAAGTGCTATGAGTGTAGAAAACTAGGTCATTTTGGTGCTATGTGTCGTTCCGCACTAAAGAAACCACAATCAATAAATAAAAGCAATGTACGAGGATCAAGTCATAGGAGTCGAGGTGGCAAACACAATATTGCACCTCAAATCAAGAATGTTAATAATATACAAGACAACATTTCATTACAACCAGTCTCAGATGACAGTGAATGTGATTATATTTGTGGAGTACAAGCAATCACAGAATGGAATGATCTTCCAAACAGCCCAGAGACTATAGTATACATTGCTGGCATTTGTCTCAAAATTCTTATTGACACTGGATCAAACATTGACACCATTGCTGAGTGCCACTATGAAAAATTTAAAAAACAATTCCCAAAGCTTGAAAAATACAATGGCAAAGCCACTGCCTATGCTTCAAAGGTAGCCTTACCAGTGATTGGAACTTTCACTGCAGAGATTAAGTCAAAGAATGCAATGCTCATTACTACATTCCATGTTGTTAGGAATGCAAAGGAGTCTTTACTCAGTTACAAGACTTCAACCAAATTGGGGCTACTTCAGCTTTCTAATGCTGTAGCAGTGGAATCTGCAAACAATGTTGATGCTATTGTTGCTGAATTTTCTGATCGGTTTAAATCCATAGGTTGTTATACTGATAGCAAGGTACATCTGCATATCAACCCAGATGTAATTCCAGTTGCCCAACCACATCGCCGACAACCATTCCATACTCGCAAGAAAGTCGATGCCGAACTGGATAGGCTGATAGAACTAGATATCATTGAACCGGTAACAGGCCCAACACCATGGGTAAGCCCAATTGTCACTCCACCAAAGCCGAAGAATCCAGATGAGATACGCATTTGTGTAGACATGCGTGTTCCCAACAAGGCAATAATGCGTGAACGCCATCCTACACCCACTGTAGATGATATGATATACCGCTTGAATGGTGCAACTGTATTCAGCAAGTTAGATTTAAACAAGGGCTATCATCAGCTTGAACTTGATGATGAGAGTCGATTCATCACAACGTTTACGACACATCGAGGTCTGTATAGGTACAAGCGCCTGAGTTTTGGTATTAACAGTGCTGCTGAGGTATTCCAGCATATCATCAGCCAGGTATTGCAAGATATACCTAATGCTGACAACATGTCTGATGACATCATTGTTTATGGCCGTACCCAAGCTGAACACGACAAAGCTCTTCGTGCAACATTGCAACGCTTACGAGAAAAGAATTTGACGCTAAGCCGAGCAAAGTGTGAGTTCAATCAACATAAAATTGAATTCTTTGGACATGTACTTAGTGACAAAGGTCTGTCTCCAGATCCTAAGAAAGTTGCAGATATCAAGAATGCTGCACCTCCTTCAACATCCACTGAAGTACATAGTTTTCTGGGAATGGCAAACTACTGTTCTCGCTTCATTCAGATTTTGCTACCATTACGAAGCCTCTACGTGAGCTCCTGAAGAAAATGCATCATGGTACTGGAGCGATGTCGAGCAAAATGCATTTGATGCTGTGAAAGATGCACTAGTAGAATGCGACTGCTGCATACTTTGATCCATCAATGGACACTGAGTTAACGGTGGATGCTAGTCCTGTTGTTTAGGTGCGTGTTAGCCCACACAAACCTGGTCAACCAGATTCAGAGTAGTAATTGCCTATGCCAGCCGTCTCTCCCTCACAGATGTTGAAGCAACGATACAGTCNTGCAACAGGGTGGAAGCAGACCAATACGGACAGCATGGTTGCATTGTGGAAGCACAAAGGGCTGGCATGCAAGACACAACGAGGTCAATGACATCATCAAGAGAAGCCTCGTCTCAGCTAGGTGCCAGCGGAGAGAGAGAACCTCGCATCCTAGGGGTCCCAAAACCCGGATTTCCCCGCACTTCACCCTGATGGCATCACCATATACTCTGGAAGGAGGGTAGACAGTTGGTGTGGGACTACACATGTATCCACCCTGGCTGACACCTATGTACACTTCGGAGCAGATAAAGCAGGTGGGGCGGCCAACCACAGGGAAACAGCAAAATCACTCAAGTACAGGCGACTGGATGGTCACTACCTCTTTGTTCCCATAGCGTCTGAGACGCATGGCCCCTGGGGCAAGAGTGCCTTGGGATTCTCAAGGAATTGGGTTCCAAGCTCATTGACGTCACCAGAGACCCAAGGGCTTCCAGTTTTTGTTTCAGTGCCTCAGTGTGGCGATCCAGAGGGGAAATGCCTGCTGCCTCCTCGGATCCTGTCCGGAAGTGGAGGAGCTTCAAGAGATCCATAACCTTTAGGCATTTGTCTTGTATGTCTTGTAACCTTTAAATACACAATAAAGCAAAAAAAAAAAAAAGGAGGGAGTGGTAGGAGAAAAGCACACAGAAACTGAATTGGAGGGGACCTACATTCCCTCCAATGCGTTTTATGTGGTTTCCTCCGAGGCTATGGGTCCCCCTTCTTCCAGCCAGAGGTGGTACTCTTTTAATAATTTTATTATATATATATATATATATATATATATTTTTTTTTTTTTTTTTTTAAACCTAGAAGGGGTACCACCTCTGGTGCAAGTGTAGGGACCCATAGCCTCGGAGAAGAAAATAAAGAGTACTCAGAGAAGACCTTGTGGATCCTCACTGAACACTTTGATATTTTCTTCTCCTACCACCCCTATTCTTTTGGTATGTGTGTATATTTATCTAACTTTATTTGAAAATGTCATTACACAAAAAGTTACAGTATTGATTACATTCAGGGTACAAGGCTGCTTGTCACAAGTTGAAAAGCTCCTCCAGCTCCTCAGATGGCGGGCAGGAACCATGGATGCAGTGAGCATTTCCTCTCTGGATTGCCACACTGAGGCGCTGAAAAAGGAAACTGGCAGCTCTAGGGTCTCTAGTTGTTTCGATTAGCTTAGACCCCAACTCCTTCAAAAAGCTAGCAGCACTTTTACCCCAGGCACCAAGTGTCTCTGAGGCAATGGGGACAAAATTGTAGTGGTGCTCAAGGTCTCTGTATTTACGTGACTTGGCCGCTTCCCGGTGATTGGCAGCTCCTCCTGCTTGAGTAGCACTGAAGTCAACATAGGTATTGGCTAAAGTTGAGACGCAAGTGTAGTCCCACACCAACTGTCTACCATTCTTCCAGGGGTTCACCGTGATTCCATCTGGGCGACCGACAGGCTCATTAGAGTTGTGGGACATTAGGTACCGGGGCTCTCTCTCTGCTGGACAGCCGGCTGTGGTAAGGCTTCTCTTAATAATGTCATTGACCTCGCCGTGTCTTGCATGCCATCCTCCTGTCCTTTGGCAGAGAAGGCCATGCCGTCCGTACCTGTCGGCCTCTGCCTCGCCGCAAATACACCTGTATTCGGTGTGGATTGGGGCAGCGAGACGGAGAGCCACGGCAATTCGAAGGGCATATATATATATATATATATATATATATATATATATATATATATATATATATATATACATATATACATACATACATATATTTTTTTTATTTAATCTTTGTTACAAAAAAGGAGTTACATATGGGGTACAAAGATGATTATCATAAGTTGTCGAGTTCCTCCAGTTCTTCAGAGGGTGGGCAGGAGCCCTGAATGCAGTGTGCATTTCCCCTCTGTATCGCCATGCTGAGGCACTGAAATGGAAGCTGACAGCTCTACGGTCTCTTGTTGTTTCAACTAGCCTGGAATCCAGTTCCTTCAAAAAATTGTGGCACTCGTACCCCAGGGGCCGAGCGTATCAGAAGCAATGGGGACAAAAATGTAGTGGTGATCCAGTTCTCTGTTCCTACGGAATTTGGCTGATTCTATGTGAGAGGCAACACCACCCGGTTGTGCAACACTGAAGTCAATGTAGGTGTTTTCCTGGGTTAATATTCAAAATTTAGGAAGGGGGACCCTCCACGAGGGCAAAGAGGGAACCACACGAAGGTAAATATTGGTAACACGAAGCGAAAGAGCATTTTGTAAGCGAGACAACTGTACAGAAAGAGGTAGGTGGTGAAGGGGAACAGGAACCACAGGAGGGGTAAAGGTCAAGGCATGACATAAGTGAGAGTGAATGTGTTGTAAGGACCGTGCAAGGTAGCGATGACAGTGGCGATAACGACAATCCTGTAGAGCCAGGATGCAAAGTTTAACATTAGGGTAGGAGTCGAAAGGATTCAGAGCTGAGGCGTAATCCAGTATGGTACAGAATGTCAAGATAGTGAAGGGTAGAAGAAGAAGCAGACAAGTAAGCAGGGCAACCATAATCGAGTTTAGACAGAACGAGAGAGGAATCCCAAGAAGTACTCCCCAAGATGTATGGAACAAGACCCTAAGTAAGTTAAGGACCTTGGAGCATTCAACTCGGTGGTAAGAGATATGGCGTGACCAAGACAACGAGTGTCAAAGATTAGCCCCAAAAGCTTATAGAATCTTTGTATGAAAAGGGAATGACCATAAAGTGAAAGAGGAGGACGAAGAACGACATACTTCGGGGTAAAAGTCATAGCACAACTTTTAGTTGTAGAGAACATGACGCCCTGATCGGTGGCCCAAGACGACATAGCATCAACCGCAAGTTAAAGCCGTCGTTGAAGGAGAGACGAATCATATCCTCGATAGCTGAGGGTAAGATCGTCGACATTGAGAGCAGAGAGGACGCCAGAAGGAAGGGAGGAAAGAAGACCATCGAGGGCAATCAGGAAACGTGTAGTGCTCACAACCCTACCTTGGGGTACACCCTCGTATTGCCGAAAAGAGACAGAGTGGTACCAAGCCTCACTCTAAAAGAACGACTAGAGAGGAAGCTTTGGAGGATGAGAGAGGGAGATTATCACGAAGGTCTAAAGAACGAAGTTGGAACAGAATATGGTCTCTCTCCAGGGGGTCATACGCCTTTTCCAGGTCAAAAAGGAGAGCAACAACGGAGGTCTTCATAGCAAAAGCAGTACGAATATAGACCTCCAAGTTCACAAAGACATCAGTCGTGTTGCGGTACTTGCGAAAACCAAATTGAGAAGGAGAGAGGTGGTGATAGTGTTCCAAGAACCATATCAGACGGATATTGATCATACGTTCAAAGAATTTGCAGACGCAACCACTAAGGGCAATGGGGAGGAAGTCCTTGAGGAATGACCCTAGAGACCCTAGTTTTACAATAGGGAGAACCACCGCATCGAGCCAGTCCTCAGGGACTGATGACGACTCTTAGATACGGCTATACAGATTCAGTAAATACTGAGACGCGCACGGAGAGAGATGGTGACATCCATAAGCTAGAAGACAACAAGAAAGTCATCACCTCTGACACACTTCAGGCTGAACTACTAGCAGAAGCGGGGAAAAAACGAGGAACATATTCATCTACAATCTTAACCCCACGACTCAAAGAAGCAGCAAATCAACTAAAAAATCTGAAAGACGTAACAATAAGAAAAGCCGATAAGACAGCAGCATAACGATTGATTCCTACCCAAGAATACATGAACAAAATTAGCGATATCCTTAATGATGACTCCAAATTTCAACGAATCACGAGGAACCCTGTGGAAGACCTTAAGCGGAAAGTAAACAAAACAATTACGGCAATCAACGCAAAGAAAGGTAGTGTGCATTTCAATAAACTTCAAGGCGACTATGGCTTAGGATATGCCTACGGCAATGTTAAGACACATAAAGCAGGTAACCCATCAAAGATCACCACCTCCCAAGAGCACCAGAGCTAGTGAGGGGTCAAATTTACGTTTTTTCATCAAGTCCCTGTTGAATATGGGAATACACTGTGTCTATGCTTAATGCCCAACTCACCTAAACACGCGAGAGTAGTTATTCAACTATAGAACACTTTTCCATCAGGAGACTCGAACCCTAGCCAGCACAGAAGCCTTCCAGCCACCGGCATGACAGGTAACGCCTTAACCCACTGCACCACACTCAGACCCTTAAAAGAAATGGTAATTTTGGGGCATTTCAACACTCCAAAGATCACCACCTCCCAAGAGCACCAGAGCTAGTGAGGGGTCAAATTTACGTTTTTTCATCAAGTCCCTGTTGAATATGGGAATACACTGTGTCTATGCTTAATGCCCAACTCGCCTAAACACGTGAGAGTAGTTATTCAACTATAGAACACTTTCCCACCAGGAGACTCGAACCCTAGCCAGCACAGAAGCCTTCCAGCCACCGGCATGACAGGTAACGCCTTAACCCACTGCACCACGCTCAGACCCTTAAAAGAAATGGTAATTTTGGGGCATTTCAACACTCCAAAGATCACCACCTCCCAAGAGCACCAGAACTAGTGAGGGGTCAAATTTACGTTTTTTCATCAAGTCCCTGTTGAATATGGGAATACACTGTGTCTATGCTTAATGCCCAACTCGCCTAAACACGCGAGAGTAGTTATTCAACTATAGAACACTTTCCCACCAGGAGACTCGAACCCTAGCCAGCACAGAAGCCTTCCAGCCACCGGCATGACAGGTAACGCCTTAACCCACTACACCACACTCAGACCCTTAAAAGAAATGGTAATTTTGGGGCATTTCAACACTCCAAAGATCACCACCTCCCAAGAGCACCAGAGCTAGTGAGGGGTCAAATTACGTTTTTCATCAAGTCCCTGTTGAATATGGGAACACACTGTGTCTATGCTATGCCCAACTCGCCTAAACACGCGAGAGTAGTTATTCAACTATAGAACACTTTCCCACCAGGAGACTCGAACCTAGCCAGCACAGAAGCCTCCAGCCACGGCATGACAGGTAACGCCTTAACCCACTGCACCACNAATTAAGAGTATGACTGCGGCCTACAGTCACCACGTAATCCAAAGTTGTCTCACACTCACCATATGCTACTCCCGTAATGCACAATATACACAGCACCATATAAATAAAAAATGATTAATGTAAATAATGAAAGCAAGGGAAATGTACGCTTACCACAATTACCAATACCTGAGTGAAGCTCCGTGGACAGGCCCCCCATATGTGACGGTTAAAGTAGTGGAGTATGGTGGTCGGCAGTCTTCCACTGGCAGAGGTTAAGGCCGGGACACATATAATAAAAAAAAAGAAAAAAAAAGAATGACTGCGTGTTTGATAATCTATGGTAAGGTAAGAGACATAAAACACAATAATAAACAATGCTCTTAATAACACTAAGAAACAAATTGAAATAAAGGCAAGATCTTGGCTAAGTGGTGCACAACAACAAATGGAAAAATAACTGAACATAAAACTGAATTACGTTAAAGGGAGGAAAAGTGACAAGTAAAATAATATTAGTGCTGGGAATATATGCGCTAGCTATAAACCTCTATTTGATCGCATGAGGTGAGTCAAATTTGGTGTTCACAGCAGGAGCACAAGATATATTCTGGCTGGCAGAGCTGCAAGGGACTCCAACAATGACTGGCGAGGAATGTGATTGGCGTGGAGCGGGAGTGGTGTGTTGGTAAGCGGCCAATCAAAATGCAGGACGGCCGCAAGTCGCTAGTTTGGCTGGGAGCAGCAGTTGGCAGGTCGACCAGGTGTGCAGAAGTGGGGGGAAGGAGGGAGTTGCAGGTGCGTGTGGCTGTCTTGATATATACGTTAAGCCACTATAAAACGTATCTTGCATATTGTTGAGAATGAGACGATGGGAAGATATAGCAGGCTAAATCTCTGGGAAGAGATTATCGTCACAATATATATATATATATATATATATATATATATATATATATATATATATATATATATATATATATATATATATAACTGAAAACTCACACCCCAGAAGTGACTCGAACCCATACTCCCAGGAGCAACGCAACTGATATGTACAGGGATGCCTTAAACCACTTGACCATCACGACCGGACATAAGGAAGTGATAGCCGAGGCTATATGAACCACTTCCCCGCCGGCACTCGGATGGTAATCTTGGGCATAGCATTTATCAAATCACCTCATTTTTTGGGGCAACACGTGAGGAACACAAATGCAAACATAGTCTCGGCTATCACTTCCTTGTGTCCGGTCGTGATGGTCAAGTGGTTTAAGGCATCCCTGTACATACCAGTTGCGTTGCTCCTGGGAGTATGGGTTCGAGTCACTTCTGGGGTGTGAGTTTTCAGTTGTATCTAGTCCTGGGGACCATTCAGGCTTGTTTGCATTTGTGTTCCTCACGTGTTGCCCCCAAAAAATGAGGTGATTTGATAAAATGCTATGCCCAGGATAACCATCCAGGTGCCGGCGGGGAAGTGGTTCATATAGCTCAGACTATCACTTCCTTATGTCCGGTCGTGATGGTCAAGTGGTTTAAGGCATCCCTGTACATACCAGTTGCGTTGCTCCTGGGAGTATGGGTTCGAGTCACTTCTGGGGTGTGAGTTTTCAGTTGTATCTAGTCCTGGGGACCATTCAGGCTTGTTTGCATTTGTGTTCCTCACGTGTTGCCCCCAAAAAATGAGGTGATTTGATAAAATGCTATGCCCAAGATAACATCCAGGTGCCGGCGGGGAAGTGGTTCATATAGCTCAGGCTATCACTTCCTTATGTCCGGTCGTGATGGTCAAGTGGTTTAAGGCATCCCTGTACATACCAGTTGCGTTGCTCCTGGGAGTATGGGTTCGAGTCACTTCTGGGGTGTGAGTTTTCAGTTGTATCTAGTCCTGGGGACCATTCAGGCTTGTTTGCATATATATATATATATATATATATATATATATATATATATATATATATATATATATATATATATTCAACTATAGAACACTTTCCCACCAGGAGACTCAAACCTAGCCAGCACAGAAGCCTTCCAGCCACAGGTATGACAGGTAACGCCTTAACCCACTACACCACGCTCAGACCCTTAAAAGAGATGGTAATTCTGGGGCATTTCAACATTCCAAAGATCACCACCTCCCAAGAGCACCAGAGCTAGTGAGGGGTCAAATTTACGTTTTTTCATCAAGTCCCTGTTGCATATGGGAATACACTGTGTCTATGCTTAATGCCCGACTCGCCTAAACACGCGAGAGTAGTTATTCAACTATAGAACACTTTCCCACCAGGAGACTCGAACCCTAGCCAGCACAGAAGCCTTCCAGCCACAGGCATGACAGGTAACGCCTTAACCCACTACACCACGCTCAGACCCTTAAAAGATATGGTAATTCTGGGGCATTTCAACACTCCAAAGATCACCACCTCCCAAGAGCACCAGAGCTAGTGAGGGGTCAAATTTACGTTTTTTCATCAAGTCCCTGTTGAATATGGGAATACACTGTGTCTATGCTTAATGCTCAACTCGCCTAAACACGCGAGAGTAGTTATTCAACTATAGAACACTTTCCCACCAGGAGACTCGAACCCTAGCCAGCACAGAAGCCTTCCAGCCACAGGCATGACAGGTAACGCCTTAACCCACTACACCACGCTCAGACCCTTAAAAGATATGGTAATTCTGGGGCATTTCAACACTCCAAAGATCACCACCTCCCAAGAGCACCAGAGCTAGTGAGGGGTCAAATTTACGTTTTTTCATCAAGTCCCTGTTGAATATGGGAATACACTGTGTCTATGCTTAATGCCCAACTCGCCTAAACACGCAAGAGTAGTTATTCAACTATAGAACACTTTCCCACCAGGAGACTCGAACCCTAGCCAGCACAGAAGCCTTCCAGCCACAGGCATGACAGGTAACGCCTTAACCCACTACACCACGCTCAGACCCTTAAAAGATATGGTAATTCTGGGGCATTTCAACACTCCAAAGATCACCACCTCCCAAGAGCACCAGAGCTAGTGAGGGGTCAAATTTACGTTTTTTCATCAAGTCCCTGTTGAATATGGGAATACACTGTGTCTATGCTTAATGCCCAACTCGCCTAAACACGCGAGAGTAGTTATTCAACTATAGAACACTTTCCCACTAGGAGACTCGAACCCTAGCCAGCACAGAAGCCTTCCAGCCACAGGCATGACAGGTAACGCCTTAACCCACTACACCACGCTCAGACCCTTAAAAGAGATGGTAATTCTGGGGCATTCAACACTCCAAAGACCCAGATGGAGTCACCCTACAGCCATGGAGGGAAGGTAAACAAGTCGTATGGGATTACACCTGTGCATCTACATTGGTTGATACCTATTTACGTTACAGCTCAGCGGAGGGAGGTGGGGCAGCCACCTTCAGGGAGACCCAGAAAATCCACAAGTACAGAGACCTAGAACGTTGTTACAGGTTCGTGCCGATAGGCTCTGAGACTCTGGGTGCCTGAGGTAAATGTGCACTCAAGTTTTTAAAGGAGGTTGGTGAGGAACTCATTGGGAAAACTAGAGACCCACGAGCAGCCAGTTTTCTGTTCCAGCGCCTCAGTGTCGCAGTTCAGAGGGGAAATGCGTGCTGTATCCTGGGTACGCACCAACCTCCGAGGAGCTGGACGAGGTCTTCCAACGCTGATTGTTTAATTGTTATATATTTGTGTGTGTGTGTGTGTGTGTGTGTGTGTGTGTGTGTGTGTGTGTTCTCTGTAAACTGTAGCATTGCAATAAAATAAAACAAAACATACAAAAAAATAATAGGGGTGGTAGGAGAAGAAAAGAATAAAGTATTCAGTGAGAATCCACAAGATCTTCTCTGAATGCTCTTTGTTTTCTTCTTCGAGGATGTGGGTCCCTGCAATTGCATCAGAGGTGGTACCCCTAATATATATATATATATATATATATATATATATATATATTATATATATATATATATATATATATATATATATATATATATATATATATGTATATATAATCGCTAACAGCACGCAGTGGTTAGGCGGCGAACAGATGGGCAGTCATCGTTACTCTTAACTTGTTAGTAATAACTCATTGATCAACATTTTTTAACTGATGACAATGCGGGTCGTAGGTATAATGCAGCAGAGGTTGGGTGGGGGTGTTTTTGCGTGCGAGGGTGTGAGTACTCATCACCGTCACCACACCCGGCGTGCGGAGGTGACGGTGTGTGAGGAGGGCAGTGAGTCACACCTTACTGTGAGGTACCTGAGGATGGCAGGGAGTCACACCGTACTGTGAGGTACCTGAGGAAGGCAGGGAGTCACACCGTACTGTGAGGTACCTGAGGATGGCAGGGAGTCACACCGTACTGTGAGGTACCTGAGGAAGGCAGGGAGTCACACCGTACTGTGAGGTACCTGAGGAAGGCAGGGAGTCACACCGTACTGTGAGGTACCTGAGGAAGGCAGGGAGTCACACCGTACTGTGAGGTACCTGAGGAAGGCAGGGAGTCACACCTTACTGTGAGGTACCTGAGGAAGGCAGGGAGTCACACCGTACTGTGAGGTACCTGAGGAAGGCAGGGAGTCACACCGTACTGTGAGGTACCTGAGGAAGGCAGGGAGTCACACCGTACTGTGAGGTACCTGAGGAAGGCAGGGAGTCACACCTTACTGTGAGGTACCTGAGGAAGGCAGGGAGTCACACCGTACTGTGAGGTACCTGAGGAAGGCAGGGAGTCACACCGTACTGTGAGGTACCTGAGGAAGGCAGGGAGTCACACCGTACTGTGAGGTATGCCCCAGTTGCTCTACAAGTTAACGTTTTCCTCTGTCTTTAACTGTATCAGTACAAACCTTAGTCATTTACCCACTATCTCACTTTTTCCTCTATTCCAATATTATTACCTCTTCATATACTGTCTACTTATATATTCTAATCTCACATCTTTGATTCGTCTTTGCATTCACATATCTCTCGCCTCAAACTGGAACCTCCTACCCGCTGTATACTTCTCCTCTAAAACTGGAACCTCCTGCCCGCTGTATACTTCTCCTCTAAAACTGGAACCTCCTACCCGCTCTTCAATCTACTGAACAATTTCATTCACTAAACGATCCTTTTGACATTTTAAATTTTTCTTCTTTTTTCTTCAATACTTTGCAACATTACATCATTGTCCTCTTTGTATCATCATCATTTATCATTATCATCATCATGCAAGACAGACTGGAGCCGTGCACCATCTGTGCAACATATGTTGGCACCATCTGTGCAACATATGTAGCACAGGACCCTGCGCCTGGCTCAAGTCATAAATCTCCCTACTGACATTATTCGGAGCTGACGAAAGGTATCCTGGCCTAGTTGTCACAGGTGTGTGCCTGGAAACACTCAGCGAATATGATGATGGAGTCCTCAGCACGGCTCTTATTGATGTATTAAGTATTACGTAATAATACTCTGCCCGAAACGCATTGCGTAATAGTGGCTTTAGGCACTGTATGTACTAAGCTCTACCTATAAATTGATCCATTTATGTAAAATCACTTAACGTATGTACCTTACCTGAATAAACATATTTATTTATTTATTATTTAATAAATATTATTAATTATTATTATTATTATTATTATTATTATTATTATTATTATTATTATTATTATTATTTCTGTTATTACTGTATTGTTATTATTATTGCATTATGGTAATTGGGTTGGTTGTGTAGTTGTATTAACATATGTGTACAACAGGGGTGGTGAAGGCAGACACCGGTATGTCAGGTGTTTGGCGGCGGGCGGTGTGGGCGTGCCTGGCTGCCTCCCTCCTGCTGCTGCTGGCCGCCTACCTCCACAACACGGCCTCCGACACACACACACGCCGGCACCACCTCAACACCTCCCACTGACTCTACACTCCAACACCACAACCAGTAATGTAAGTCGTAACGTCTGTGTACTGCTAAATTGCCTGTTCATAATGCACTAAAGGCTTCTAGTGTGTTTTAATTTTTAATTTAGTCTGGAAGGGCGAGTTTATTGGGCAGCGCCACTCATCCTGTGAGTGGACACACCGCCATAGTGACAGTATTGGGCAGCGCCACTCATCCCGTGAGTGGAACACCGCCATAGTGACAGTATTGGGCAGCGTCACTCATCCCGTGAGTGGACACACCGCCATAGTGACAATATTGGGCAGTGCCACTCATCCTGTGAGTGGACACACCACCATAGTGACAGTATTGGGCAGCGCCACTCATCCCGTGAGTGGACACACCGCCATAGTGACAGTATTGGGCAGTGCCACTCATCCTGTGAGTGGACACACCACCATAGTGACAGTATTGGGCAGTGCCACTCATCCTGTGAGTGGACACACCGCCATAGTGACAGTATTGGGCAGCGCCACTCATCCTGTGAGTGGACACACCACCATAGTGACAGTATTGGGCAGCGCCACTCATCCTGTGAGTGGACACACCACCATAGTGACAGTATTGAGCAGCGCCACTCATCCTGTGAGTGGACACACCGCCATAGTGACAGTATTGGGCAGCGCCACTCATCCTGTGAGTGGACACACCGCCATAGTGACAGTATTGGGCAGCGCCACTCATCCTGTGAGTGGACACACCGCCATAGTGACAGTATGGGCAGCGCCACTCATCCTGTGAGTGGACACACCGCCATAGTGACAGTATTAGGCAGCGCCACTCATCCTGTGAGTGGACACACCGCCATAGTGACAGTATTGGGCAGCGCCACTCATCCTGTGAGTGGACACACCGCCATAGTGACAGTATTGGGCAGCGTCACTCATCCTGTGAGTGGACACACCGCCATAGTGACAGTATTGGGCAGCGTCTCTCATCCTGTGAGTGGACACACCGCCATAGTGACATTATTGGGCAGCGTCTCTCATCCTGTGAGTGGACACACCGCCATAGTGACAGTATTGGGCAGCGTCACTCATCCTGTGAGTGGACACACCACCATAGTGACAGTATTGGGCAGCGCCACTCATCCTGTGAGTGGACACACCGCCATAGTGACAGTATTGGGCAGCGTCTCTCATCCTGTGAGTGGACACACCGCCATAGTGACATTATTGGGCAGCGTCACTCATCCTGTGAGTGGACACACCGCCATAGTGACAGTATTGGGCAGCACCACTCATCCCGTGAGTGGACACACCGCCATAGTGACAGTATTGGGCAGCGTCTCTCATCCTGTGAGTGGACACACCGCCATAGTGACAGTATTGGGCAGCGTCACTCATCCTGTGAGTGGACACACCGCCATAGTGACAGTATTGGGCAACGTCACTCATCCTGTGAGTGGACACACCGCCATAGTGACAGTATTGGGCAGCGTCACTCATCCTGTGAGTGGACACACCGCCATAGTGACAGTATTGGGCAGCACCACTCATCCCGTGAGTGGACACACCGCCATAGTGACAGTATTGGGCAGCGCCACTCATCCCGTGAGTGGACACACCGCCATAGTGACAGTATTGGGCAGCACCACTCATCCGTGAGTGGACACACCGCCATAGTGACAGTATTGGGCAGCGCCACTCATCCTGTGAGTGGACACACCGCCATAGTGACAGTATTGGGCAGCGTCACTCATCCTGTGAGTGGACACACCGCCATAGTGACAGTATTGGGCAGCGCCACTCATCCTGTGAGTGGACACACCGCCATAGTGACAGTATTGGGCAGCACCACTCATCCTGTGAGTGGACACACCGCCATAGTGACAGTATTGGGCAGCGCCACTCATCCTGTGAGTGGACATACCGCCATAGTGACAGTATTGGGCAGCACCACTCATCCTGTGAGTGGACACACCGCCATAGTGACAGTATTGGGCAGCACCACTCATCCTGTGAGTGGACACACCGCCATAGTGACAGTATTGGGCAGCGCCACTCATCCTGTGAGTGGACACACCGCCATAGTGACAGTATTGGGCAGCGTCACTCATCCTGTGAGTGGACACACCGCCATAGTGACAGTATTGGGCAGCGCCACTCATCCTGTGAGTGGACACACCACCATAGAGACAGTATTGGGCAGCGCCACTCATCCTGTGAGTGGACACACCGCCATAGTGACAGTATTGGGCAGCGCCACTCATCCTGTGAGTGGACACACCGCCATAGTGACAGTATTGGGCAGCGCCACTCATCCTGTGAGTGGACACACCGCCATAGTGACAGTATTGGGCAGCACCACTCATCCTGTGAGTGGACACACCGCCATAGTGACAGTATTGGGCAGCGCCACTCATCCCGTGAGTGGACACACCGCCATAGTGACAGTATTGGGCAGCGTCACTCATCCTGTGAGTGGACACACCGCCATAGTGACAGTATTGGGCAGTGCCACTCATCCTGTGAGTGGACACACCACCATAGTGACAGTATTGGGCAGCGCCACTCATCCTGTGAGTGGACACACCGCCATAGTGACAGTATTGGGCAGCGCCACTCATCCTGTGAGTGGACACACCACCATAGTGACAGTATTGGGCAGCGCCACTCATCCTGTGAGTGGACACACCACCATAGTGACAGTATTGAGCAGCGCCACTCATCCTGTGAGTGGACACACCGCCATAGTGACAGTATTGGGCAGCGCCACTCATCCTGTGAGTGGACACACCGCCATAGTGACAGTATTGGGCAGCGCCACTCATCCTGTGAGTGGACACACCGCCATAGTGACAGTATTGGGCAGCGCCACTCATCCTGTGAGTGGACACACCGCCATAGTGACAGTATTGGGCAGCGCCACTCATCCTGTGAGTGGACACACCGCCATAGTGACAGTATTGGGCAGCCGTCACTCATCCTGTGAGTGGACACACCGCCATAGTGACAGTATTGGGCAGCACCACTCATCCTGTGAGTGGACACACCGCCATAGTGACAGTATTGGGCAGCGCCACTCATCCTGTGAGTGAACACACCGCCATAGTGACAGTATTGGGCAGCACCACTCATCCTGTGAGTGGACACACCGCCATAGTGACAGTATTGGGCAGCGCCACTCACCATGTGAGTGGACACACCGCCATAGTGACAGTATTGGGCAGCGCCACTCATCCTGTGAGTGGACACACCGCCATAGTGACAGTATCGGGCAGCACCACTCATCCTGTGAGTGGACACACCGCCATAGTGACAGTATTGGGCAGCGCCACTCATCCTGTGAGTGGACACACCGCCATAGTGACAGTATTGGGCAGCACCACTCATCCTGTGAGTGGACACACCGCCATAGTGACAGTATTGGGCAGCACCACTCATCCTGTGAGTGGACACACCGCCATAGTGACAGTATTGGGCAGCGCCACTCACCATGTGAGTGGACACACCGCCATAGTGACAGTATTGGGCAGCGCCACTCATCCTGTGAGTGGACACACCGCCATAGTGACAGTATGGGCAGCGCCACTCATCCTGTGAGTGGACACACCGCCATAGTGACAGTATTGGGCAGCGCCACTCATCCTGTGAGTGGACACACCGCCATAGTGACAGTATTGGGCAGCGCCACTCATCCTGTGAGTGGACACACCGCCATAGTGACAGTATTGGGCAGCGCCNTTGTGCCACAGGAGGTAGATTGGTGTTACGTCCACTCCAGGTCTCTTTCTCGAATCATTACAGGTAGGCAGTTTCCCTTCATTGTGTACTGAATCTTTGTTCTCCAGTCACATAGTCCCATTTCCTAAAACTTTACACTTGCTTGTGTTGAACTCCAGTAGCCATTTCTCTGACCATCTCTGCAGCTTGTTAAAGTCCTCTTGGAATATCCCACAATCCTCATTTGTCACAACTGGTCTCATTAATTCATCATTAAGAACATCATTTGTCACAACTGGTCTCATTAATTCATCATTAAGAACATCATTTGTCACAACTGGTCTCATTAATTCATCATTAAGAACATCATTTGTCACAACTGGTCTCATTAATTTCGCATCATCCGCAAACATTGATGTATAGGACTCGATTTCTGTATGTCGGTAAGTAATTCCTTACCCAAGCTATAGCTTTTCCGCTTACTCCCGCCTGTTTGAATAGCAGTCTCCTGTGCGGAACTGTATCAAAGGCTTTTTGGCAGTCCAGAAAAATGCAGTCTGCCCATCCTTCTCTGTCCAGCATTTATCTTGTTACTTTATCATAGAATTCCTGAAGGTTTGTTATTCATGAGTTTCCTTATCTGAACCCATGTTGGTGTTTGTGTAAATACATAATTTTCTCAGTGTGTTACCAGTCTTAACCTGATTATTCCATAAAGTACTTACAGGGGATTCTTGTCAGTGATACTGGTCTGTAGTTAAGTGCCACTTCCTATCTCCTTTTTTGAAAACTGTTACCACATTTGCCTTCTTCCATCAACTGAGCAGCTCTCGCTTCGTGACTTATTGGTCCTAGGTAGAGCATGCTGAGGGCCTGCGTTGCCTCTTTTAAACTCCATAGTGACACTTTGTCTGGTCCAACTTTAATTTAATCCAATGTTGTTAGCTGATTCATTACCTCCTCTGCTGCCTTCTCATTATCTGATAGTCTCTCTTCTTGGGCCGTCTCCTCTTGTAACAATGGGAGCTGCTCAGGCTTGGTTGAGAACACTCCATGGAAACTGGCATTCAATACTAAGCAGATTTTCTTGTCACTTCTGCCCTGTGTATGCCCCTTCTGTTTTCTATTGTCTTGTCACTTGGAAGTTCACCGACATTTTCCTTCTTATGTCCATAGTAGTCCATAGCTAAGACTATGTAGTAATTTAGGTTGCTCTTTCGTTTTCATTGCAATATTGTTGGAAATTTCCAACACTTATCATCCATTATTATCTTATGATAAATTACTATTAACCTATTAATTGCAGTAGCTCTTAACACCACTAACCATAGTGTTAATATAAATTAATCTAAGCATATTGTTGATAATATTACTCCTGATAATGTAAATCAAGAGTTATTAATTAAAATTATTCAGTAACAGTTTTTATTCTGTTACGTTTGAATGCTCTGGAGAAGTATAAATATTATCTCCATTTCTCGCTAGAGATTATTTATCGAGAATATTATAATTATTAATTCCCTATAATTTCAACCCAGTTCATATTATCGCATTTTCCTCCATAATTACGCGGGAAAGAATAGTTTGTGTTTAATAATTTCCGTGGTGAATGCGAGAGCTGGGAGAGGGAGACGCAATTACGCCATTACGACATCAACAAGGCACGCACGCGAGACAACGTGGTGGAACACGTGGCATTAATTGAGAATTCTTGTCGATAAGAATTACGTCGACACTCAATTAATAAGTGGAATTTACTTGCCAGTGTTCTCTAGTGCCTCAATAGTGAACCCAGCGTCTACAATTACCATCCGGACCGTGAATAAGTGTGCACAGCAGTGAACACTGAGTCCAGCAGACGCTCCTCTCGGCAAACCTTAGTACTCGGTTACGCTCACAGGTTTCTTTCTTGTAGATGCATCTAGTAATTTAGAGCCTTAGTGAGTAGTTTGTCGTTAGGAAGAGAGATTAAATATAATCAAACGTTAGTAATATTTATTACTCAGTTCAGCTTCATGAATATATGAGTACAATTTTGTAGCCTAGTCAATTGCTACTTTATATTTCTTGTATTACAGCGTGTATTTGAGACGCCAACAAGATTGTCATCCATCGTGTTATTTACCTCGAGTCATTTATCTATGGGGATTCTGTGATTACGAGGACGAGTGATGAACTGGCGTTAGAAATCGTCTTACAGCTAAGACCCATTTTTTCTTATAAATTTATTCAATTTAATTATTGCTTCTATAATATGAGCTTAAATGAATAATTTTGATTACCATATATTTACATATGTTGTAGTTAGATTTACCATAATTCCATGCATAATGAACTAGTGACGAACCACACTGGTTCCTAGATATATATGAATTTCTAGAAATAACCTCCCAATGTTGATATTTGAGGCTTTGACTTTAATTAATAATTACAGTCTTCATTATTTTCAAGTGAATATCCATTGAATGTTTTCCATAGACACTGGTTCTCTGGTGTCATTCTAATGATCAATTTTATTTGTTTTACCTCTTTTCTCAAAAGTGGGTGGTCCTTCGATTAATTTTAATATAACAATTAAACAATTTATTTTTCTGAGTTCAAGCCCCAGATACCCAACATTTTGGTCCTTCGAACCGGATACCAATTAATATTTAACTATATCGGTTCTCGAGCACCAAAACAACATTTGCTAGTGAGGGATCAAATTTACGTTTTTTCATCAAGTCCTTGTTGAATATGGTAATACACTGTGTCTATGCTTAATGCCCAACTCGCCTAAACACGCGAGAGTAGTTATTCAACTATAGAACACTTTCCCACCAGGAGACTCGAACCCTAGCCAGCACAGAAGCCTTCCAGCCACAGGCATGACAGGTAACGCCTTAACCACTAAACCACTCTCAGACCCTTAAAGAGATGGTAATTCTGGGGCATTTCAACACTCCAAAGATCACCACCTCCCAAGAGCACCAGAGCTAGTGAGGGTTCAAATTTACGTTTTTTCATCAAGTCCCTGTTGAATATGGGAATACACTGTGTCTATACTTAATGCCCAACTCGCCAAAACACGCGAGAGTAGTTATTCAACTATAGAACACTTTCCCACCAGGAGACTCGAACTCTAGCCAGCACAGAAGCATTCCAGCCACAGGCATGACAGGTATTGCCTTAACCCACTACACCACGCTCAGACCCTTAAAAGAGATGGTAATTCTGGGGCACTTCAACACTCCAAAGATCACCACCTCCCAAGAGCACCAGAGCTAGTGAGGGATCAAATTTACGTTTTTTCATCAAGTCCCTGTTGAATATGGGAATACAATGTGTCTATGCTTAATGCCCAACTCGCCTAAACACGCGAGAGTAGTTATTCAACTATAGAACACTTTCCCACCAGGAGACTCGAACCCTAGCTAGTACAGAAGCCTTCCAGCCACAGGCATGACAGGTAACGCCTTAACCAACTACACCGCCCTCAGACCCTTAAAAGAGATGGTAATTCTGGGGCATTTCAACACTCCAAAGATCACCACCTCCCAAGAGCACCAGAGCTAGTGAGGGATCAAATTTACGTTTTTTCATCAAGTCCCTGTTGAATATGGGAATACACTGTGTCTATGCTTAATGCCCAACTCGCCTAAAAATGCGAGAGTAGTTATTCAACTATAGAACACTTTCCCACCAGGAGACTCGAACCCTATCCAGCACAGAAGCCTTCCAGCCACAGGCATGACAGGTAACGTCTTAACCCACTACACCACGCTCAGACCCTTAAAAGAAATGGTAATTCTGAGGCATTTCAACACTCCAAAGATCACCACCTCCCAAGAGCAAAAGAGCTAGTGACGGATCAAATTTACGTTTTTTCATCAAGTCCCTGTTGAATATGGGAATACACTGTGTCTATGCTTAATGCCCAACTCGCCTAAACACGCGAGAGTAGTTATTCAACTATAGAACACTTTCCCACCAGGAGACTCGAACCCTAGCCAGCACAGAAGCCTTCCAGCCACAGGCATGACAGGTAATCCCTTAACCCACTACACCACACTCAGACCCTTAAAAGAGATGGTAATTCTGGGGCATTTCAACACTCCAAAGATCACTACCTCCCAAGAGCACCAGAGCTAGTGAGGGATCAAATTTACGTTTTTTCATCAAATACCTGTTGAATATGGGAATACAATGTGTCTATGCTTAATGCCCAACTCGCCTAAACACGCGAGAGTTGTTATTCAACTATAGAACACTTTCCCACCAGGAGACTCGAACCCTAGCCAGCACAGAAGCCTTCCAGCCACAGGCATGACAGGTAACGCCTTAACCCACTACACCACCCTCAGACCCTTAAAAGAGATGGTAATTCTGGGGCATTTCAACACTCCAAAGATCACCACCTCCCAAGAGCACCAGAGCTAGTGAGGGATCAAATTTACGTTTTTTCATCAAGTCCCTGTTGAATATGGGAATACACTGTGTCTATGCTAATGCCTAACTCGCCTAAACACGCGACAGTAGTTATTCAACTATAGAACACTTTCCCACTAGGAGACTCGAATCCTAGCCAGCACAGAAGCCTTCCAGCCACAGGAATGACAGGTAACGCCTTAACCCACTACACCACGCTCAGACCCTTAAAAGAGATGGTAATTCTGGGGCATTTCAACACTCCCAAGATCACCACCTCCCAAGAGCACCAGAGCTAGTGAGGGATCAAATTTACGTTTTTTCATCAAGTCCCTGTTGAATATGGGAATACAATGTGTCTATGCTTAATGCCCAACTCGCCTAAACACGCGAGAGTAGTTACTCAACTATAGAACACTTTCCCACCAGGTGACTCGAACCCTAGCCAGCACAGAAGCCTTCCAGCCACAGGCATGACAGGTAACGCCTTAACCCACTACACCACGCTCAGACCCTTAAAAGAGATGGTAATTCTGGGGCATTTCAACACTCCAAAGATCACCACCTCCCAAGAGCACCAGAGCTAGTGAGGGATCAAATTTACGTTTTTTCATCAAGTCCCTGTTGAATATGGGAATACACTGTGTCTATGCTTAATGCCCAACTCGCCTAAACACGCGAGAGTAGTTATTCAACTATAGAACACTTTCCCACCAGGAGACTCGAACCCTAACCAGCACAGAAGCCTTCCAGCCACAGGCATGACAGGTAACGCCTGAACCCACTACACCACTCTCAGACCCTTAAAAGAGATGGTAATTCTGGGGCATTTCAACACTCCAAAGATCACCACCTCCCAAGAGCACCAGAGCTAGTGAGGGATCAAATTTACGTTTTTTCATCAAGTCCCTGTTGAATATGGGAATACACTGTCTATGCTTAATGCCCAACTCGCCTAAACACGCGAGAGTAGTTATTCAACTATAGAACACTTTCCCACCAGGAGACTAAACCCTAGCCAGCACAGAAGACTTCCAGCCACAGGCATGACAGGTAACGCCTTAACCAACTACACCACGCTCAGACCCTTAAAAGAGATGGTAAATCTGGGCATTTCAACACTCCAAAGATCACCACCCTCCCAAGAGCACCAGAGCTAGTGAGGGATCAAATTTACGTTTTTTCATCAAGTCCCTGTTGAATATGGAATTACACTGTGTCTATGCTTAATGCCCACTCGCCTAAACACACGAGAGTAGTTATTCAACTATAGAAAAACTTTCCACCAGGAGACTCGAACTCTAGCCGCACAGAAGCATTCCACGCCCAGGTTGATACCTGCTTGATACCTGCTTGATGGGGTTCTGGGAGTTCTTCTACTCCCCAAGCCCGGCCCGAGGCCAGGCTCGACTTGTGAGAGTTTGATCCACCAGGCTGTTGCTTGGAGCGGCCCGCAGAGCCACATACCCACCACAGCCCGGCTGATCCGGGACTTCTCTTAGGAAACAGTCCAGTTTCTCTTGAAGATGTCCACGGTTGTTCCGGCAATATTTCTTATAGTCGCTGGGAGGACGTTGAACAACCG
Source organism: Procambarus virginalis (assembly GCA_020271785.1). Taxonomy (NCBI): domain Eukaryota; kingdom Metazoa; phylum Arthropoda; class Malacostraca; order Decapoda; family Cambaridae; genus Procambarus; species Procambarus virginalis. The sequence goes on from WNGS01169498.1 coordinate 67,100,990, forward strand.
CGGACCTCTGATGTTTATACAGTGTTCTCTGATTGTGCCTATGGCACCTCTGCTCTTCACTGGTTCAATCTTGCATTTTCTTCCATATCGTTCACTCCAGTACGTTGTTATTTTACTGTGTAGATTTGGGACCTGGCCCTCCAGTATTTTCCACGTGTATATTATTTGGTATCTCTCTCGTCTCCTTTCTAGAGAGTACATTTGGAGAGCTTTGAGACGATCCCAATAATTTAGGTGTTTTATCTCGTCTATGCGTGCCGTATATGTTCTCTGTATTCCCTCTATTTCAGCAATCTCTCCTGCTCTGAAGGGGGAAGTGAGTACTGAGCAGTATTCGAGACGGGACAACACAAGTGACTTGAAGAGTACAACCATTGTGATGGGATCCCTGGATTTGAAAGTTCTCGTAATCCATCCGATCATTTTTCTGGCTGATGCGATATTTGCTTGGTTATGCTCCCTAAACGTTAGATCGTCGGACATCATTATTCCCAAATCCTTGACATGCTGTTTTTCTACTATGGGAAGATTTGATTGTGTTTTGTACCCTGTATTATGTTTCAGATCCTCATTTTTGCCGTACCTGAGTACCTGAAATTTATCACTGTTAAACATCATATTATTTTCTGCTGCCCAATCGAAAACTTTGTTGACATCTGTTTGTAGTTTTTCAATGTCTTCAGCAGAGGTAATTTTCATGCTGATTTTTGTGTCATCTGCGAAGGATGACACGAAGCTGTGACGTGTATTTTTGTCTATATCAGATATGAGAATAAGGAACAGTAGCGGTGCAAGGACTGTACCTTGAGGTACAGAGTTTAACATCGTTG
>WNGS01169498.1:67107872-67121777 GCA_020271785.1 Procambarus virginalis
AAGTTCTCTAGAAGTTGTGCATTACGACTTATCAACCTTTATACAACCTCTACAGGATTATTAAGACCTGTCAACCTTAGGATGATTACTGAGGCCGGTTTGTAAGACCTATCAACTGTTTAATGGTTATAAAGGCCAGCCAACCTCCGAAAATTTTGACAACAATCTCTAAAGGGTTAAAATAATTTTTGGAGGGTTATTATGGCCTATCAATCTCTAAAGGATTAGTGAGGCATATCAACCTCTGTAGGATTATTACGATCAGCAGGTATACTTTAGTCCTGAATATACTCCACGACTAAAGTGAACTCCTAAGTGAACTTAGGTAAACTCTTCCATATTAAGTGAAATAATATGGAAGGGAGGAGCTGTTCGCAAGATGCAACTGTATGATGGCTCCCAGTTTGACTATGTAAGCAGATTCAAATACCTTGCCCTTGAGGTGCCACTGTATGGTCCTGTTGTATTCAGAATCTGTCGTCAGTATAAAGAGAGGATTCGAGCTCTCAAGGCTGTTGCAGGTTATCACTTAAGCTATGGTGCCAATGTCAGAATTGTTAAAATGCTGTTCCTTGCATACATCAGATCTTTAGTTGATTATGCTGCACCGCTGCTTGCTTTGATGCCTGAAAGAAAGCTTAGAGGGTTTTCCCCCTCCAATTGCAGAACGAAGCCTTGAGGATAATCCTTGCATTCCCTCGTATCACAAAGATACTTAACTTGAGAAAAGAACGTAACATTCCGAGCGTTGTTGATCATGTTACTGAAATTAACTGTCAAATTGGTATAAAATTGCTTAGGCTAACTCATCCTAACCCTTGCACAGAAGTCCTCCAGAATTTCTTTATTGAAGGTCAACATTATTCTAAATGGATAACTAAAACTGGAACTGAACTCAGAATGTATCAGATTTATCATTTGTACCAAGAGAGACAACAACGGCTCTTTCCTGCACCATGAGTGATCACATCCTTTCCAGTTTTAATCCCTCCCTTTCCATCCAAGAAGCAAATTAGAGATCAGCCCAAGCATCTTCTTGAGGCAAAGCTCAGCGCCTTAAGCCATATTAATGCTCTGTCCACAGAGCATTCTCTCTCTCAAATCATATACTGTACATACACTGATGGTTCCCTACACCGCACCACGGGTGCAGCTGGAAGTGCAGTTGTTCTGACAATGGGCGATGGCTTGGTACTTTGAGTGGGGAGTCCGTATAAACAACTGGGCCTCTACCCTTCATACAGAACTACTTGCCTTGTTCTTGCAATGAAATGTGTACAAGTCTCCAAATTTGATACATTAATTGTAAGTGACTCTTTATCATCCTTAATTGCTCTCACTCTTTAAGACATAACTGTAATATGCTCGTGTCGGAGCATGTTACAGCTCCATCATTATATAACAAAAATATAATGATGGTAACAGAGTCCATTTCATGTGGACTCCATCTCATATTGGCCTCCGAATGCATGATAGAGCTGATGAGTTAGCCAAAGAATCTGACTTTAAAGAAGAGTTCATTATAACTTTGGATGGTCAATAAGCAGTCTGAGAGCAGTAGTACACCGAGAACTCAACAAAATCTTGTAGATCTGAGGCAAGTGAAATCGACACCAGTAATTCCATCTATCATCATACTATCATGCAAGAGGAGCCACACATCTATGGATCATTCAATAAAATCAGCAGACTTCTAGATGTTACTACTGCTCGGCTTAGACTCGGTTACAAGTATCTCTGGGAATCTCATTATCTGCCGATGTAGACCTGACCAAAGGTAAACTGTGTCAGCAAAATTATTCGCACACCCTCCGTCACTATGTGATGGAGTGCGAAAAGATACATGAATCAGAGACATTTCTATAACAAATATACCAGAGATGTGTAAATATTTCATTCAAAATGATCTGCTACCAGAAATCTTAGCCAAATATCCCCAGTTTGTTAACTGTAGGTAGTAACTAAGTGATGTAACCTATCCACCGCTGCCCACTGGATGGGGGCGGTGTAACCTATCCACCGCTGCCCATGGATGGGGGGTGTGCAGGACAAACATATCAATTATGAACTAGCTCTCCACATATGTCAGTTGCTTAATTAGAAATTATACTTGTGGTCGGTCTCGAACCCACTGATGATGTGACGATGTGGATTGAATTTTGTAACTAGCTCATCAAGATTATAACTTACTTAGATAAATGAATTGTGGGGTTCAGTCCCTGAGCCCACTATGTGCCTCTGTAACGTTTTCCACTACCGCCCACAAGATGGTATGAGGTGCATAATAATGAACTAAAAAAACTAAACTCCAAAATATCAACACGAAATCGAACAAAAGAATGGGTAAAAGTGTTGTGAAAAAAAACAAATGTCAGTGATCAAATGGTACAGACTTGCAAGGCCACTAACACGTATACAGCATTAGTGGATCGCGTTGCAAGACTTATAATGATGCTCCACATCACAGACGGAGAACAACGTTGGCAGAAAATGCCCAGCGTCCACACAGTCCTCTAGCACTACAACACCATCGAACACAAAGAAATTTAAGTATTGCAGTAACGCTTGTTAAGCTTCGAGCATCAAAATATAAAGTGTTATCTACTTAATCACTCTACTTTCTACCCACACGACACCATCTTTTTGTATAAGCTTCAAGAATTGATAAAGCTCTTACCGACGAGATATCACCTTCCGGGAAACCTACTCTCTACTTGGTATTTTATCTACTTGTGTTTTATCTACTTGTGTTTTATCTATTTGGTGCTTTATCTACTTGGTGCTTTATCTACTTGGGGGTTTATCTACTTTGTGTTTTATCTACTTGGTGCGTTTGTGAACTTTATTTTCTCTCTTCAACCTACTTATTGAGCGGTTATTCCTCGATTCCTGGTCTTGGATATAATCCTAAAAGTCAATATGGCTCAAGGTTCATGTACAGAGTCACGCGAACCAGTTATGGATTCCGGGCTTGCTATTTATTCCTAGGTGTAAGTGGTCTCCTCGTGGGAAGATCTCATTCCGTACGCAAACGTTTTAGCGAGGGTTGAACTTTATATTTCCAGGAAAATACTGAGAAGGGCGAAGACGAATCTGTCAAACCAAAGACACAAGTCAGTGCGTGGGGGAGAAATTTGTACGAAGAAAAGTGACTAGCAGAGAAGTAAGTAAGTAAGTAATTATCAAAAGAAGGCACCAAACCGGGAAGGCTATGTAGCACCATCAAATGTGCGGAATAATCAGAGGGCGCTAAATATCACCAAGGATGCCAATACGAGAACAAAAACGCATAAGACGAACGATATCAAAAGTATCAGAGTCACCAAGAATTCTATCAAGGGACAGGTGACCGCGAGAGGCGGTCGGAAAGCAAGACACACGCTCGTCCCGGAAGTCAGGACATTCAAGAAGGACATGCATGACCGTAAGAGGGACAATGCAATTAGGACAATAAGGAGCAGGGCGGCGCTCCATCAAGTGACCATGGGTTAAGCGAGTATGGCCAATACGCAACCTCGCCAGAGCAGTTTTCCCATCGCCGGTTACAGTGAGAGGAGGACGGCCATGAGGAAACACAACATTTCAGAGTACGGAGTTTGTTACCAGTAACAGACGACCAAGAAGCCTGCCAACGGTTAAGGATGGAGGAATGGATAACTGGTAAAAGTCGGAATATGGAATACCTTTACGAGAGATGGGACAAGAGCGGACAGCTTCCTTGGCGNTGTAGGATGGCGTTCACGCATTATTGCCTTGTTGGGAACACGCATGTCTACACAATGCGTATCTCATCTGGATTCTTCGGCTTTGGTGGAGTGACAATTGGGCTTACCCATGGTGTTGGGCCTGTTACCGGTTCAATGATATCTAGTTCTATCAGCCTATCCAGTTCGGCATCGACTTTCTTGCGAGTATGGAATGGTTGTCGGCGATGTGGTTGGGCAACTGGAATTACATCTGGGTTGATATGCAGATGTACCTTGCTATCAGTATAACAACCTATGGATTTAAACCGATCAGAAAATTCAGCAACAATAGCATCAACATTGTTTGCAGATTCCACTGCTACAGCATTAGAAAGCTGAAGTAGCCCCAATTTGGTTGAAGTCTTGTAACTGAGTAAAGACTCCTTTGCATTCCTAACAACATGGAATGTAGTAATGAGCATTGCATTCTTTGACTTAATCTCTGCAGTGAAAGTTCCAATCACTGGTAAGGCTACCTTTGAAGCATAGGCAGTGGCTTTGCCATTATAGTTTTCAAGCTTGGGAACTGTTTTTTAAATTTTTCATAGTGGCACTCAGCAATGGTGTCAATGTTTGATCCAGTGTCAATGAGAATTTTGAGACAAATGCCAGCAATGTATACTATAGTCTCTGGGTTGTTTGGAAGATCATTCCATTCTGTGATTGATTGTACTCCATAAATATAATCACATTCACTGTCATCTGAGACTGGTTGTAATGAAATGTTGTCTTGTATATTATTAACATTCTTGATTTGAGGTGCAATATTGTGTTTGCCACCTCGACTCCTATGACTTGATCCTCGTACATTGCTTTTATTTATTGATTGTGGTTTCTTTAGTGCGGAACGACACATAGCACCAAAATGACCTAGTTTTCTACACTCATAGCACTTCTTACCTTGTGCAGGACAAACATTATCTTGGTGTGGGTAGTCTCCTCCACAATTGTAACATTTATTGTTGACAACCTCTGATGTGAGTCGTTGTGACTGCTTGAGTCTTGTTCCATGACTCCAGTTGTGATGTGGTTCTCGGCTCAATTTAATGTTAGGTTTGGCATGATATCTTCTACGATCATGGTGTACTCCCTGAACCTTACATACTTCATGACTGTTAGTAACAGTGGCAGAACCGTTGTTGGCACTGCACTCCATGGCACGAGCATCACGTGCAGCATCTTCCATTCGACGAGCCATATCCAGTATCTTGGTAAGAGAACTTTCATCATCAACAAGTTCTAGAGCTCTTCGACGGAGACGTGTAGATGTGCATGTTTCAATTATTTGCTGTTTGATTTCTTTGTCAACATCAGCAAAATCACAATGGGTTGCTAAACCCTGCAGACGTGTATGGTATTGATCAACAGTTTCATTAGAGAGTTGTTTTGCTCTCCTGAAATGCATAATTTCCATAGCAGTATTTTGCCTTGGTTTGAAATGCTCAGTTAATTTGGCCTTGGCAGTGTCATAATCTTTGGCACCACCAGTGTCTTTCAGTGTATCAAAGATGTCACAAACTCTATCACCTGCATAATGAAGCAGAAAGGCACGCTTTCTTTCAGCACTTTTGATGTCAGAAACTATCAACAAATTTTCAAACCTTTTAAGCCATTTGACCCACCTCTGTGACAGGTTTGTCTGGTCACAGTCAGGATCAAATGCAGGAAACTGAGGTATATTTGCCATTTTTACTGAATAAATTTAAACTTATCACTTAAAATGTTCCTCAGAATATATAACACTTACTGCACTGTATATGTTATTCAAGAATTCACTGTAATTACTTTAATTTTGCAAAGCACACAAGCATTTTAATGCAAAAGTTCACAACAGTGCACAACACAGCAGCAACTGACTTCTTACCTAGCCCTTGTGTACATGTGTTGTTCCTACTCACAGCAACACAGCAGTTGTTAGCAGTTGGTACAGCAGTTGTCAGCAGTTGGTACAGCAGTTGGTACAGCAGTTGGCACAGCAGTTGGCAGCAGTAGGCAGCAGTTGGTTCACAGCATGAAGAATTTTGTAGCACGGAGCGTCGTTTCGTAACCAAAACATCGGGTTTGGTACACTGCATCAAAGCGTCGTTTCATACACAGCGTCGGCACACATGTATCGCAGATTCCTCAGTAAACAGCTTGTCAGCACATAGCTTGGGATGCACACAGCATTGGCCAGCACACAGCAACGGTCAGCACACAGCAACGGTCAGCACAAAGCATGGGGTATGGTGCTCACAGCTTCTCTTTCCTCCTCCGGGCGCGTGAGGCAGCATGCTTCTCCCTTGTGTTTTGTTGAACAAAATACCTGCGTTCCCAGTTCATCCTCGTCGCCAGTGTGGTGTCTGTATATAGCTGAGATAGTCTTGGTAGTAAGGTTGATGTAAAGTCATTCCTGGTTATTGACTTTAATACTTATAAACGATTACATGACTATGGCTCCCAAGCTTGGCAGGCGTCCTGTGCGCTCGTTTACCTCCTCTCTCTGTGGCGTCCAGCCGCTGCACATAGAAAACGGATGGTTCCATTTTCTGTGAACATGACACCATCCTCGACTCAAGTCCATTACATTCAGCGGTCAACCCCACAGACGCATTCATAAATTTTAACATGCTGTTCATTCAAAACGGGAATTTTCTCAAGTATAAATTAATATTATAATATATTAGCATATTGTGTATAAATAGGCATAGGTTAGGTTAGGTCAGGTGTTTAGGTTCTGTTGGCGATTATTTATATTTGTAGTACGTGGGTGAAGCATTTACAGCGTTGTGGTTCGAACAAAATTCGTCAGTGAAGCACTTGTTCGGGAAATGTTCGAACGTCAGCAGTTGTGAGTCGTGTGTAAACCGCTTTTCATTCATAAACAGGGGGTTTGGCGGGTGCATGGAATCACTTTTGGATCTTTGTTTGGAGGACGGGCTGGAATACGAATACGCGATGAACCGATTATGATCCGATGATCCGTATTCAATGAAACGAATACGCGATGATCCGATTATGTTTATAAGAAATACAATAGGAAGAGATTTTGGGGAAGTGATGGGACACTGGATTGCTGTATACAAATTTAAAAGGAAAATAGTTATAATAGATTCTTATGGAATAAATGTGTATTCGCCCTACATTTCAGAGTTTTTAAATTGGTATAAAGAATGCAAAGTATATACGTTTACAGAACGACTTCAGAGCCTAAATACATACGTATGCGGGCTACATGCGATGATTTTCTGTTATCACGCCTCAAACAAGGCTCTAAGAGACGCATTAAAGCTATTTGAAGCTAGTTTTACTTATGGATCTTATATGCAGAATGATAGGAACGTAATGAAACTATCTTATGCTATATTTAAAAATATGCCGAGCTGCTATGAAACATTATGTTACGATAAGAGCGATAGTTGTTCGAAAATGTGTTTGGAAGTGGAGATGACGGGCTGAATGAGTCTACATATGAAAAACTATCTTACAACGGTGAGTACTTTTACACACAGAAATCACAGTAGCGTAATGTATGAAATGAACAAATCGATAAGGGCCGTGACGAGGATTCGAACCTACGTCCGGGAGCATCCCAGACGCTGCCTTAATCGACTGAGCTACAACATGGTCAAAAAGAGTTAAACCGAAGTTCTACTGAACTTACTGGATCTTGCAGCCTCTCCGAGACACAAACCAGGGTTTTACACAACTCCCCCATGCACTCGAGCTATGTCAATAGGCCGTTCTTTCTCTTTGCCCTTACTTCATTACACACATAAATCACAATAGTGTGATGCAGATTTGTGTCTCTTGTGTCAGGAGAGGCTGCAAGATCCAGTAAGTTCAGTAGAACTTCGGTTTCAACTTTTTTTACCATGTTGTAGCTCAGTCGATTAAGGCAGCATCTGGGTTGCTCGAGGACGTAGGTTCGAATCCTTGTCACGGCCCTTGTGGATTTGTTTGTGAGTACTTTTGTTTCGAGCTTTTTGTGCATTTGATGAATATTGTACCAGTATAAACGCAATCTAAACTGTTATTCTTTTAAGTTACAGAGATGAGGACTGCGCATGTGAGGTCTTACCCTTGTACCCCGAACACCCAGGAAGCAACCAGGGTGAGTGGATGTAACACCTGGAGAGTACACCCATGACTCACCATGGGAACGTCCTGGTATGATCAGCCTGTGACCTCAGATTCATCTAGAGTTAATTGAAATATTTTCTGGCTCCTCCCTAGTCAGCTCGTTCCTGTTTATGAATAATCCTGATGGTCTTGACAAACAACTTAATGGTACAGCTTGATTGCTTTTTTTGTACATCATGGGAAGCTGATGCCCTAATGTGCTGACCAACTATTTATGTGAGCAAAACACACTTTTCCCGATTTGGCTGAATCAGCTGGGAACAGGTCCACACCAGACTTTCCCACAACAGTGTAAAACGCCCCCCCCCCTTCTGTTTCAGTTGTATATATACCCCTGTATGATAGTTAGGAGACAGAGAGAGAGTGCTGGAGTGTCGGAGGCAGTGTGTGGCTGCAGGTCAGGGAGGCTGCAGGTCATCAGGCGAGCCTCAGGAGACAGAGTGAATCCACCCGACTGAGAGGCAGAGAGTGGTCTTAATTAAGGTAATGTGTGTGATCTTTGATACGTTTCCATGTCTGGATCCCGTAACAATTGCCAGTATTGCCAGTGTTAAAGTCGGGATTTATAGTGGTGAATTTCAAAATTTGTTCTCAATAACTCATGTTAAACTTCCCATCTGTGTCAATTGTTGAATCCCCGTAGCTTCTCGATATAATTTGCTAACAACCGTTTCATAATTAATGACAGTTAAAGAAAGAGGACTCTCCAAGTCAAGTAATTTCTCTTGCCTCGTTGCTTGATTATAGTTAATGAACAAGGCAGATGGTGGCAGCGTTTTTAATCCTGTGCAGCTTTTTCTTAGTAGGGTACCTTTGGTTCCAGTATAACCATTAGTGGTGCTATATAGTAGGATTACATTATTAATGTTTTTTTTTATTTTTAGTTTATATGTATAGTGGTGTTACATGGAATCCGGCTAGGGTACCGGACGTCATCTTGGGGTATCACTTCCTTTGTGGCCGTTTTGGAGATGGTAGGTGGCTTCACCGAACCCGTGAGAGGATAAGCTACGGCCAGAAGGCCACATGCGTGCATGTTCCTTGCCTCTACGGGGACTTGACTAGTTCAAGCCAAGCATGCCCCCCCCCCCCGTGATTCTTCATTTTCCATGCACACATGACATTGAAGGTTGATCGTCTCATTTTGGAGACGTAATTCATTCTCTTTGGTGGCATGCCTCTTTTTCCTTGTGTTATATTTTAATATATATTGTTTTTATATCTCCAAATGTATTTTTTTCATTACATCGTAGGCCACATATAAGAATTTTAGTTTGTTTTTAGGTGTAATGTTTTTTAGGGTTACTGCTGCGGGGCCTATGCGGCCCATGCCTTATGGCTGGGTCCCTGGCTCCTTAGCTTGATCAACACCCTTATCCCCCCTAAGTGGCAAGGGGAGCGAAGGGGGACAAAAAAAATAGCGAGGGGAACGGAGGGAGGGAGGGGGAGTGGGAGGTAAGGTTGGAAATAGGTGGAGAGGGAAGTAGGGAGGATGGGTAATGGTAACTTTTTTTTTTTACTTATAAAGTGTATGTTTTTTTATATAAGAATTTACTTAAAAGCCTACAGTCTGAAATATCTGTTTATGACTGTAGAAATTAGTAAAAAAGATGGGAGCAGACTTTGTTCCCCTGATGAACCTTCTCCATACCTGTGAACCTTTTTCAACTTCGTCTTGTGCTTGACAAGGTATGGACTCCATGCTGGAGCCGCATACTCCAGGATTTTGACATATGTGGAATACAAAGCTTTAATCGATTCCTTACACAAATTTCTAAAGACATTTCTGATGTTAGTCAGCCTCGCATACGCCGCTGATGATGATATCCTTTTGACGTGGGTTTCAGGAGACATGTTCGGTGTAATATCAACTCCTAGATCCTTCTCTCTATCCATTTCGTGGAGGACTTAGTCTCCTATTCGATACCTTGTGTCTGGCCTCCTGCTCCCTCCACCTAGCTTCACTGCTTTACATTTACTTGATTTGAACTTTAGTAGCCATTTGTTGGACCAATTCTTTAGTTTGTGTAGGTCATCTTGTAGCCTCTTGCTATTTTCCTCGGTCTTAATCCTCCTCATAATTTTAGCATCAGCAAACCTGTGTGCACTTATCTATTTCTGCCTACAGGATCGAGCTTTAACTCTTGGTTCCCGTCTTTTTAACCGCTGGTTGATAAATGCAATAACTCTAGACCTGTTCCTCTATCATATTTATCTTTGAAATTATAATTCAATGGAGTTCAATTATAACTATGTTGTTATGTTGTTTTTAGATTCAGGTACTCGGAGCAAAAGTTCCAAGTAGCACGGACTATGGTGAGCCCGTAGTGGACTTACCTGGCACAGGAGCGGGGCAAGTACCACGGGCTATGGTGAGCCCGTAGTGGACTTACCTGGCACAGGAGCGGGGCAAGTAGCACGGGCTATGGTGAGCCCGTAGCTTAATTATAACATGAATGGAGTTAGCTTCTACAACCTGCTCATTCTGTTCATTCTATTAGTTTGGACTGTTTCTTGTTGAGTTTTGAGTTTGTTTACGTGGGGGGACTCCGAGCGAGGCAACATGAGAACGGGTCTCCTATACAGATGAAGTGTTTTGGTATTTATGGCTTCAGCGGGTAGGTAGTTCCAAGGGTTTATAACCCCACCGTATAATGAGCATTATGTGGGAAAGTTATAAATTTAGTAAAAAGGGTGGTTATAAATAGGAGCTGCCTCGTATGGGCCTTATGCATTTGCCTTTGTTCTTATGTTAATTATGTATAATGCATGAATTAATATTTTGAAATGTTGAAAATTAAGTGAATTATAAATGTACAGATATATATGCATAGTTATTAACTGATTTAATATTTATAAGACATTCGGAAAACATAAGGGATATCATCATGCTTGTAAAAGGAAAACGGAATTTCTGGATTTCTGGTTAGACACAAATAAATAAAACAAACGTCAACTCTGACCTTCCTGGGACCAGAAATGGTGTAGTGTGACCAGCCTGGGCTGGGGACCAGGGCCGGGTCGGTGGTGGCCGGGTAGGGAGCCTGGTTCATCAACTGGCAGCTGCCTGTCACTCCTGTGGCCCAGACAGTGCTCAGAGTCAGTGACTTATACAGCGGTATAAAAAAATATATACTGTTAGACCCCAATAATATTCACGATTTGTGTTACCGAATTAACCCAAATGCCATTCTATAAAACTAGAAATTTAACTAAAGAACCTGACCTAAGTTAACCTGTCCAGGCAATCCTAGGTCTAATATACATTAGTTTTGACTAATAAAACACAGGTACTCACCTAGTTGTGCTTGTGGGGGTTGAGCTCTGGCTCTTTGTTCCTACCTCTCAACTGTCAATCAATTAGTGTGCAGATTCCTGAGCCTACTGGGCTCTATCATATCTACATTTGAAACTGTGTATGGAGTCTACCTCCACCACATCACTGTCTAATGCATTCCATCTGTTAACTACTCTGACACTGAAAAAGTTCTTTCTAACGTCCCTGTGGCTCATTTGGGTACTCAGTTTACACCTGTGTCCCCTTGTTCGAGTACCACCCCGTGTTAAACAATTCATCTTTATCTACCCTGTCGATTCCTCTTAGAATTTTGTAGATAGTGATCAAGTATCCCCGAGCTCTCCTGTCTTCTAGCGACGTTAGGTTCATTTCCTCGGAGCCTTTCTCGTAACTCATGCCTCTTAGTTCTGGGACTAGCCTAGTGGCATACCTTTGAAATTTTCCAGCTTAGTCCTGTGTTTGACAAGGTACGGGCTCCATGCTGAGGCTACATACTCCAGGATTGGTCTTACATATGAGGTATACAAGATTCTAAATGATCCTTAACAAGGTTCCTGAATGCAGTGCTGGGCCAGATTTACGAAAGCACTTACGAACGTATACATCTTTCCTCAATCTTTGACGGCTTGGTTACATTTATTAAACAGTTTACAAGCATGAAAGCATCCCAATCAACTGTTGTTATTGTTATAAACAGATTCCTGGTGCTCGGGGCTCATTAAAACTGTTTAATAATTGGAAACAAAGCCGCCAAAGATGAGAAAAGATGCACAGGTTCGTAAGTGCTTTCGTGAATCTGGCCCCTGATGTTAGCCCAGCCTCGCATATGTATAGGTATGTGCTATACTAAGTCTAGGAATGGTTTGGTTGCTTTCACACCATTATCACAATTAATAATACTACATGTGAACTTTTTAGAGTCCATCAGTTCATTTTGGACGTGCGACCAAACAGTTGCTAAAAGTGCTATCATTTTCCGGTGGATGTATTATAAATGGATTTTGCTAAAACCTTTGATAAGGTACCACATGAAAGATTGGAAAGGAAATTACAGACCCATGGAACAAATGGTAGAAAAATTAGAATGGATAAAACAAAGGTTAAAATCAAGAAAACAAAGGCTCATTACATACAGAAATCACAATAGCGTGATGCATCAAATGAACACATCCACAAGGGCCGTGACGAGGGTTCGAATCTACGAACGAAAGGATCCCAGACACTGCCTTAATCGACTGAGCTGCAACATGGTAGTAGTAGACACGTCACAATTACCAAATGATTAACATTACCTTGTAGCAGACTGATGAAAATAAAGGACCTTGGAGTCCAAGTCCACCATTCACTGAAAGTTGTACAAGAGGTAGGAGTAGCAGTCAAAAATGGTAACCAAACCTTAGGAACAATCAAACGTACTTTTGATTATAAGGAAAAGAAGGTAGTAGTTCAGTTGTGTACATGTCTGGTGCGCCCCCATTTAGATTATTGTATCTATGCATGGAGACCTCAACTTAGGAAGGTCATAGCTGCTCTGGAAGAGCAACACCGGGTAACAAATATCCAGAACTTAGTTCCAGAACTACGTCAACTCACCAGGAACCAGGAAGGGTTGAGGGCCCAGGGCTAACAACACTGCAAACTTAGCATGACAAGTCGGATCTCATTGACACTTTTAAAATGCTGAACATTTTGGAGGATGTGATCCGGACAATTTCTTAAAAAAGTTCAGATAATGCACACAAACAAGGAGCAACGGTTACAAGCTCAACAAGCCACAATGCAGAACTGAAAATAATAGATGTTTTTCACCCACACGGTTTTAAACCCATGGAACCGCCAACCCGTAGGAGCCGTAAATGCCAAAACTTTCTTACATTTTACAATCCAGCTGGAAAAAAAATCACCAGAGCAGACCTTTGACAAGCCGCAGGGTGTTCGTGGCACTCAGGTAAAATTCAGGCGATTTAAGAGGATGGGCTGGGAATGAGACCTCTGTGCATATTTAACAATATATGTATTTAATACTGTAGTTTGATTTGTCTGCATATAATAAATTCATAACCCCCCCCTAATGTGTAGATCGATTTGTGAGATTATTGCGAAATCAGTCCACTTAACATTATACAAATTGCTATCGAAATATTAAATTAACGTAATATCATATCTCAATAAATTCATATAAATTCATATAAATGAATATAAATCTCACAGGTCATTCCCACAGTCAGGTCCCTACTGAAGTCAATGTGGCAAATTGTCCCAGTATGAACTGCTTCAATTACGCTGAGAAAGAAAGAGTGTAATTGATTAAACACAACATGTCATTAGTGAACTGAGGCTAATATCAAAGCTTTCAACAGTCATGCGAGGGACCAGAGGTTGTCAACACTTGGGTGCTCACATAAACCTTTCCAACCTGTCGTTAATGGTGGCAGTATTAATGGCAGAGTGATGTCAGTCAGTTCACTCACTCACTCACTCACTCACTCCTCACATCACTCTCACTCACATCACGCAACCTCCACTCACTCACTCACTCTCACTCTCTCTCTCTTCTCTCTTCTCTCTCTCTCTCTCTCTTCTCTCTCCTTCTCTCTCTTCTCTCTCTCTCTCCTCTCTGTCCTCTTCTCTGTCTCTCTGTCTCTGTCTCTCTCTAGGGGATAAGGGGAGGGGATAAAGAGGAAGAGGAAACCCTAACTATTAAGAAAGAAATAGAACAATGCACCATGTAAATAACAG
>WNGS01169498.1:67133470-67148164 GCA_020271785.1 Procambarus virginalis
AAATTGACTTTTGACGCTAACAGTGTTTTCCACACTGCTATCTTCCATATAATTTAGTTTTGAATATTTCTCAACTCAATGTTATTTACGTTTAAATTCATGTTACAAGTAAAACTTAGTATGTAATCATATCCATAGGCAAAAAGCTCTGTCTGATATTCTCTAGGTCTGTATATAATTTCATATGTTCCAAGTGAAATAAATAATGTTACTTACGGTATGGTGAAATGTAGCTTAAAATCGTATGAATTACCATATCCTCAATGACCTATAGTGTTACCAATGCATTACACAAATCAAGTTGAGCCCCTATTATTATTCTCAATAGGCATTATGGTTCAGAATATCTGGTGGTGGGAGCGGGTGGTGATGGTGGTGTGGGGGCTGGTGACTGTGGTGTTGACACAGAGCTACGCCGGCAACCTCATGGGTCTCCTGGCTGTCAGACACATCCCTCAGCCCATCCAGTCCCTCGAGGACATTGTGAACGACCACTCTGCAGCATTGCTGGTTCTGGGTGGTGCTGTAAAAGCAGAATATATTATTGTAAGTCATGTTTGAATTTTCCTGTGCAAACGACATGCCATTATAAATATTTAGAATGGAATTTAACTAACATAAATACAATGAATAGAGCAATAAAGTTTATTTTGAATGCATCTAATTCCTGAAGCCATTATTATCATATACCTATTGTATGTGTAAAGACTGCAAAGGCTGGAATATTTCGAGATGTTGCTGATCTCCAGAAAGAGAATCGTCTTAAATTCATCAAGACTACAGAGTTTGTTCGGAGTATCAACACACTTGTTAGGAATGGTCATCACCTATTTATATCAGAAGAGGTTGTGGAAAGAGCTTTGATGGCCCAAGATTTTTCACGCAAAGGTTTGTAGTTCATTTGTATATATATTATATGAGTGTTTATAAACATACAAACTCCTAGAACCTAAGATATTGAAACGGATACGCACACAAAATGCACTCACGCACACACACACGCGCGGTGGAGGCCAAGGCCGTCAGTAGTCTCAAAGCGTTATATGACAAAGAGTGCTGGGAAGATGGGACACCACGAGCGTAGCTTCTCATCCTGTAAATACACTTAGGTAATTACACAGACACACACACACACACACACACACACACACACACACACACACTCACACACACACACACACACACACACACACACACACACACACACACACACACACACACACACACACAGATGAAAGACGATAGATGAAAGACTATCAGATATAGAGGTGACAGTGGAGGAGGTAATGAAACAGTTGACAACTCTAGATGCATCTAAAGCAGTAGGACCAGACAAAGTATCACCGTGGATACTAAGAGAAGCAGCGCAGGCCCTCAGCGTGCCTCTGGCAATGATCTTTAATGAGTCACTTATGTCGGGAGAATTGCCCAGTTGCTGGAAGAAGGCAAATGTCGTGCCGATCTTCAAGAAAGGCGATAGGGAGGAGGCACTTAACTATAGACCTGTATCACTGACAAGCATCCCCTGTAAAATACTGGAAAGAATAATTAGGCTACGACTGGTTGCACACCTGGAGAACATTAGATTTGTGAACAAGCATCAACATGGGTTCTGGACAGGGAAATCGTGCCTAACAAACCTTCTGGAATTCTATGATAAAATAACGAGGATAAGACAGGACAGAGATGGTTGGGCAGACTGCATATTTCTGGACTGCCAAAAAGCCTTTGATACAGTACCGCACATGAGACTGCTATTCAAACTCGAGAGGCAGGCGGGGGTAGGGGGAAAGGTCCTAGCATGGATAAGGAACTACCTAACAGGAAGGAGCCAAAGAGTTACGGTAAGGGGCGAGAAGTCGGACTGGCGAACAGTAACAAGTGGAGTACCACAAGGATCGGTGCTGGGACCAATTCTATTTCTTGTATATGTTAACGACATGTTTACGGGTGTAGAGTCCTACATGTCGATGTTTGCGGATGACGCAAAGTTGATGAGAAGAGTTGTGACAGATGAGGATTGCAGGATCCTCCAAGAGGACCTGAACAGGTTGCAGAGATGGTCAGAGAAATGGCTACTGGAATTCAACACGAGCAAATGTAAAGTTATGGAAATGGGACTAGGAGATAGGAGACCAAAGGGACAGTACACAATGAAGGGGAACAGCCTACCTGTGACGACGCGCGAAAGAGACCTGGGTGTGGACGTAACACCTAATCTATCTCCTGAGGCACATATAAATAGGATAACGACAGCAGCGTACTCTACACTGGCAAAAGTTAGAACATCATTCAGAAACCTAAGTAAGGAGGCATTTAGGGCTCTTTACACTGCCTACGTGAGGCCAGTCTTAGAGTATGCCGCCTCATCATGGAGTCCCCATCTAAAGAAGCACATAATGAAACTGGAAAAGGTTCAGAGGTTTGCAACGAGACTCGTCCCAGAGCTACGAGGGATGGGGTATGAGGAGCGCCTGGGGGAACTATGCCTTACGACACTAGAAAGAAGAAGGGAGAGGGGGACATGATAGGAACGTATAAAATACTCAGAGGGATTGACAGAGTGGACATAGACGAAATGTTCACACGGAATAGTAACAGAACGAGGGGACATGGATGGAAGTTAGAAACTCAGATGAGTCACAGAGATGTTAGGAAGTTTTCTTTTAGCGTGAGAGTAGTGGGAAAATGGAATGCACTTAAGGAACAGGTTGTGGAAGCCAATACTATTCATAATTTTAAAACCAGGTATGATAGGGAAATGGGATAGGAGTCATTGCTGTAAACAACTGATGCTCGAAAGGCGGGATCCAAGAGTCAATGCTCGATCCTGCAGACACATATAGGTGAGTACATATAGGTGAGTACAGTAGGAGTAGTAGGCCGATAGCCGGTAGGAGACACACACGATTAGTGAGGTCCGCGGAAATTCGTCAATTTCTCGGGACATTGAAGGAGTATAGAGGCTAGATCATAGTATTTGGCCTCTCGCAGTGTGTAGCTAACAGGGTGCAACATAGCATAGTCATAACGCTAGCGATAGTGCGAAGAAACCAAAGTGGAGCTAGTGGCATCACCGGTGCATATACAGTGTGGAGGACTGCGTGGAGCAACCTGACCTGACGGCCAGCGTGGGACGACCCGCCGTGGAACTGCCTGATTGTGTTTGTTGGGTGGTGACTGTGATCAGTGGTGACCTGGTGTTTGCGCCCCGAGGAAGCTTGCAATCGAAGATTATTCTCGTGAGGAAATCCGTACATGGTTGACGTGTCCCTCCGTCTATCGGTCAATAGACAGAAGACACCGTCCATTCCTCACCATCAAGTTAAACTCTGTATTCTGCTCGATATATCAGTGCTCACCCAGAATCTCGGCCGTGACTATATTGTTCAGAAGCCTTCTAGAGCGACACAAAGTCTGTGAATCACCAGAGCGAAGCAGACTGGTATCAGGTAACACCTGGTGACAAATTGAGATCGTCTGTAAGTAACCTAGAGTGAACTAAGGAAGTGCCGCCACCTAAGTACTTTGTGTGAACTTATACACAGGCACCTGCATGGTGTAATAACTTAGCCGCCGCCGCCACCACTCAGTCTACAGCGGGTAGCAGCCTCCAAGCCGCCACTCGCCCTGTCTCACTGTACTACATCACGTCACCGCCCGTCACAACCTTACTCACCGCCAGTGCCATCAGGGACGTGTGTGTGTTAGACGTACAGCGCGCCCTCCTGGGAGTACCCTGCCGTGTCAAGTACGGTGTGTTGGGAAAGCCTGTCGTCAGTGGTCACACGTCGTGACGAGCGAAACCAGCTATAGGTGGAGACCGAGACACCTGACGGTGTATGGGTGTTTATCTGTGTGGTACCAAGACATTACACTCGTCTGTGAATGTGAGTTTCACACACACCACACATTTAGTTATTGTGTGACATAATCATTGTGCATGATTATTGCCTGTCCCATTGACAGTGCCATTGTTGATTTATTGGGCATCGTTATTACCCGAATATCCTGTTGGAACTCACGGGACCCTTTGCACACCGGCATTTAGGTTTGCCGTGTTAATGATTGGCTGTCAATTGTGTTAAGTTAGGTGTTTCTTCACAAGTGAATCAGAATCGCTTAGCCAGACGTCAAGAGTCTCGCTAATGCAACCATAGCCTTTCTGACGCCAATCTAAAGTAAATCAGCACCCATTGTATTAGTGGTTAAGTTTGTAAATAAACTACTGTTAAGCATTATGCGGTGTTTGCGTTGAACCACTGATGAATACTGTCATTACATTATTAAAGCCTTCAGCCCCAGGTCTTTTCAACACCGAGTTGTCTATTATTCACTAATAGATAATTGTGATGAGGACCCTAGGAGTCCCTTAAAATGTTTCAAGCATTGAGGAGATTCCAACGACCAACGTGGAGCAGGACCAGGTGAGGCTAGTCTGAGAAGAGACCCACAAGGACTCTAACTCGACCTTGCTCCCAGGCCCTGTACGGTTGCTCTCGTATTTTTCCTGCTGGATTCCGACAGCTTCGTGGAGCGTTTGCAACACGTACATTGGTGACGTATGCATTGCAGTCTGGAAAACCAAGAAGAAAACCCAACACTGGAAAAGGTTCAAAGGTTTGCCACCAGACTTGTACTCGAACTGAGGGGTATGAGCTACGAGGAGAGACTAATGGAATTAAACCTCACGTCGCTGGAAGACAAAAGAGTTAGAGGGGACATGATTACCACATACAAGATTCTCAAAGGAATTGATAGTGTACATAAAGACTGACTATTTAACTCAAGGGGCACATGCCCTAGGGGACACAGGTGGGAATTGAATGCTCAGATGAGCCATAGGGGCATTAGATTTTTTTTTAGTGTCAGAGTAGTTGACAAATGGAATACATTAGGAAGTGATGTGGTGGAGGCAGACTCCATACACAGTTTCAAGTGTAGATTTGATCGAGCCCACTAGGCTCAGGAACCTGTACAACAGTTGATTGACATTTGAGAGGCGGGACCAAAGAGCCAGGGCTCAACCCCAGCAAGCACAACTAGGTGAGTACAAATAGGTGTGTACAATGAAGAAACACTACCTCCTTTTAACTAGAGAAAAAGACCTGGTGGTGGAAATAACACCAAACCTAATTCTGGAGTCACATATAGCTAGGATAACATCAGCAGCATACTCTACAATGGCTCGTCAGAACAGTGTTCAGGAGCACAAATAATGAGGCATTTAGGTCACTCCACACCGCCTACTTAAGTATGCTGCCTCATCGTGGAGCCCCGTCTCACAAAATACATAAGAAAACAAGAAAAGGGAGTTGGTTACAACGAGGCTCGTCCCAAATTACGAGAGAAGGAGTATGAAGAAAGACTGAAAGTGTTGTCAGGGAACTGAAGCTGAGATCACTGGAGCAAGAGAGATGGAGGAGACATGATAGAGATATGAAATACTATGGGGAAGTGAGAGTGGAAAAATAGAGATGTTCAAAATGAAAACCAGTAGAACGAGTGAGGAAAAATGGAAGTTTGAAAATTATATGAGTCACAGAAAGTTTAGAAAGTTACTTTTAGTGTAATAGTGGGAGAATGGAATGAACTAAACACGCAGGTTGTAGAAGCGAACTTTATTCATAATTTCGAAAGATAAAATGGAGGAATAAGACTAGAGCCATTGCAGCTATATGTAACAGTGCAAGTGTATTACACTGTTCCATGTTATAATTGTGAGTTGTGAAGGTTAGATGTGTGGTTGTGTGAACATTTATATGTGTTAACCAGTGTGAGGTGGTGGAAGCAGGCGAGGCTAGCTGCTGTCAGCAGTAGTCTAACTAGGAGCCCCTTGTACAGCCTTGCCAGAGTACCCAACCCTTCCACCGTCGTGCCGGGGTTGAGTCAGAGTGGAACCTTTGCAACAGAGATAACATACCAGCTCCTGCCCCAGTCACCACCCTGGCATCCACTCAGGGAGCATCCAACTGAACCTGAGGTAAGAGTGTCAGTAATGCCAGTCTTGATCAGAGTCTTAGTGGTGACGAGTGGAGTGTAGTCTGTTACCAGTAAGCAAGTATGGTTGAGGATGTGTGGAGAGGTTGGGTCCCCATTTTTAGTTCAGATTAGTTCACAAACCAAATTAGTTCAGTGTTGTGTTAATGCAGTAAGTAGGCAAAGTGTCCATAAGTGCAGAACTAGCGCTTAAATTACTAAAGATGGAAGTATTTTGATGCATTAAAAATCTAAGTGTAGAGTAACAATCTTGAGTTTTCGTAATTCTTTTTTATTGAGGTCACATATAATATGTTATAAAGCAGTAATGATCACCACCCTCACGAAAGTTGGAGTAAAATACGTCGCCAGGAGGTGGCAGGGAAGGGTTAGTGAGTGAGGGACGTGTGGTGACGTCGCCAGGAGCTGGCAGGGGAGGGTTAGTGAGTGAGGGTCGTGTGGTGACGTCGCCAGGAGCTGGCAGGGAAGGGTTAGTGAGTGAGGGACGTGTGGTGACGCCGCCAGGAGCTGGCAGGGAAAGGTTAGTGAGTGAGGGTCGTGAGGTGACGTCCTCTTAAAAGATTTCCCCATTTTGCACCCGTAAGAAAACGTAAGATTTTAAGGGTTGACGAATGTTAATCTTCTTGTTTGAGGAGCTGTTCACTTGAGACAGTTAAGCAAGTCCCAGCTGTGTCTGGGTACAAGTGACAGGATGAACAACCCAGCGGGTTTTCTTCCTATTGGGGAGTGTTGTACATGCTGCTATGGCGGTGTGTCCACTCACAGGATGAGTGGCGCTGCCCAATACTGTCACTATGGCGGTGTGTCCACTCACAGGATGAGTGGCGCTGCCCAATACTGTCACTATGGCGGTGTGTCCACTCACAGGATGAGTGGCGCTGCCCAATACTGTCACTATGGCGGTGTGTCCACTCACAGGATGAGTGGCGCTGCCCAATACTGTCACTATGGCGGTGTGTCCACTCACAGGATGAGTGGCGCTGCCCAATACTGTCACTATGGTGGTGTGTCCACTCACAGGATGAGTGGCGCTGCCCAATACTGTCACTATGGCGGTGTGTCCACTCACAGCATGAGTGACGCTGCTCAATACTGTCACTATGGCGGTGTGTCCACTCACAGCATGAGTGGCGCTGCCCAATACTGTCACTATGGCGGTGTGTCCACTCACAGCATGAGTGGCGCTGCCCAATACTGTCACTATGGCGGTTTGTCCACTCACAGGATGAGTGGCGCTGCCCAATACTGTCACTATGGCGGTGTGTCCACTCACAGGATGAGTGGCGCTGCCCAATACTGTCACTATGGCGGTGTGTCCACTCACAGGATGAGTGGCGCTGCCCAATACTGTCACTATGGCGGTGTGTCCACTCACAGGATGAGTGGCGCTGCCCAATACTGTCACTATGGCGGTGTGTCCACTCACAGGATGAGTGGCGCTGCCCAATACTGTCACTATGGCGGTGTGTCCACTCACAGGATGAGTGGCGCTGCCCAATACTGTCACTATGGCGGTGTGTTCTCTCACAGGATGAGTGACGCTGCCCAATACTGTCACTATGGCGGTGTGTCCACTCACAGGATGAGTGTCGCTGCCCAATACTGTCACTATGGCGGTGTGTCCACTCACAGGATGAGTGGCGCTGCCCAATACTGTCACTATGGCGGTGTGTTCTCTCACAGGATGAGTGACGCTGCCCAATACTGTCACTATGGCGGTGTGTCCACTCACAGGATGAGTGGCGCTGCCCAATACTGTCACTATGGCGGTGTGTCCACTCACAGGATGAGTGGCGCTGCCCAATACTGTCACTATGGCAGTGTGTTCTCTCACAGGATGAGTGACGCTGCCCAATACTGTCACTATGGCGGTGTGTCCACTCACAGGATGAGTGGCGCTGCCCAATACTGTCACTATGGCGGTGTGTCCACTCACAGCATGAGTGGCGCTGCCCATTACTGTCACTATGGCGGTGTGTCCACTCACAGGATGAGTGGCGCTGCCCAATACTGTCACTATGGCGGTGTGTCCACTCACAGGATGAGTGGCGCTGCCCAATACTGTCACTGTGGCGGTGTGTCCACTCACAGCATGAGTGGCGCTGTCCAATACTGTCACTATGGCGGTGTGTCCACTCACAGCATGAGTGGCGCTGCCCAATACTGTCACTATGGCGGTGTGTCCACTCACAGGATGAGTGGCGCTGCCCAATACTGTCACTATGGTGGTGTGTCCACTCACAGGATGAGTGACGCTGCCCAATACTGTCACTATGGCGGTGTGTCCACTCACAGGATGAGTGGCGCTGCCCAATACTGTCACTATGGCGGTGTGTCCACTCACAGGATGAGTGACGCTGCCCAATAAAGCCCCCTCGGGGCAAAATAAAAAAAATAAAAAAATGGTCGTTTGACCACATGAAGTTCTCTGTTATCACGCGTCTCTCTCACTCTCTCTTAATTAATTTGTGCTATAGTTTGGCCATGATAGGCTCGGAAATGGGAGACTTCCCCCGACGGCTCCCAGACAAATACAAATGATAATATTTAGAACTAAAACTAACCATTCCAGATTTTTTGTAAATAAAGAATGATAATGAAACAATAAAAATCATTTTATCTCATAGTTTAGGTGTGGGCTTAAGAGGGGGGCGTGTCCCCCCTTCCCCAGACCTTGTTGATCAGATAATAACAGATGAAGGGTTTATATACACTGAAAGGTGTACCCTGCTTCTCGGCGAGTGACTCATTGGTGTAGATGTAGCCACCCAAGTGGTGGCACGGGCCTGAGTAGCCCCTAAGAGCTTCTCAGTGTATATACACTGTGACTTTCCTTTAGTTCTGGACTATCTTGATGACTTAAGTATACTTGCTGGTTGGTCAGTAAGCTATTAATAACCCCAAGAGGTTGATAGGCCTTTTGCCAAGCATAAAACACAACACTTGACCTCTCACATGATTACAAGTTTGTTGTTGTTTTAGAGTCAGATACTCTGAGCAAAGCGTTGCAAGTAGCATGGGCTATGGCGAGCCCGTAGTGGACTTACCTGGCACAGGAGTGGGGCAAGTAGCACGGGCTATGGCGAGCCCGTAGTGGACTTACCTGGCACAGGAGTGGGGCAAGTAGCACGGGCTATGGTGAACCCGTAGTGGACTTGCCTGGCACAGAAGCGGCAAGTAGCACGGGCTATGGTGAACCCGTAGTGGACTTACCTTGACACAGGAGCGGGGCAAGTAGCACGGGCTATGGTGAGCCCGTAGTGGACTTACCTTGACACAGGAGCGGGGCAAGTAGCACGGGCTATGGTGAACCCGTAGTGGACTTACCTTGACACAGGAGCGGGGCAAGTAGCACGGGCTATGGTGAGCCCGTAGTGGACTTACTTGGCACAGGAGCGGGGCAAGTAGCACGGGCTATGGTGAACCCGTAGTGGATTTACCTGGCACAGGAGCGGGGCAAGTAGCACGGGCTATGGTGAACCCGTAGTGGACTTACCTTGGCACAGGAGCGGGGCAAGTAGCACGGGCTATGGTGAACCCGTAGTGGACTTACCTTGGCACAGGAGCGGGGCAAGTAGCACGGGCTATGGTGAACCCGTAGTGGATTTACCTGGCACAGGAGCGGGGCAAGTAGCACGGGCTATGGTGAACCCGTAGTGGACTTGCCTGGCACAGAAGCGGCAAGTAGCATGGGCTATGTTGAACCCGTAGTAGACTTACCTTGGCACAGGAGCGGGGCAAGTAGCACAGGCTATGGTGAACCCGTAGTGGACTTACCTGGCACAGGAGCGGGGCAAGTAGCACGGGCTATGGTGAGCCCGTAGTGGACTTACCTGGCACAGGAGCGGGGCAAGTAGCACGGGCTATGGTGAACCCGTAGTGGACTTGCCTGGCACAGAAGCGGCAAGTAGCATGGGCTATGTTGAACCCGTAGTAGACTTACCTTGGCACAGGAGCGGGGCAAGTAGCACAGGCTATGGTGAACCCGTAGTGGACTTACCTGGCACAGGAGCGGGGCAAGTAGCACGGGCTATGGTGAGCCCGTAGTGGACTTACCTGGCACAGGAGCGGGGCTGCATGCGGTCTCTCTGCGACCGCTCTGATAATGATTAAAAACATTAATGATTACAAGGACATAAATTAGAAACTTATACTTCTCAACTTTGGGTGTGCCTCCCGGCTGGGCCCCCTCCCACACCCTCCTCCAATGTCCCGAATATTAATAACAGTTAATATAAAAAAAAAAATTCAAAATAAGTGCAGATTACGAAAAACTGCCTAGCTGGACACCTCGAACACTGTTTATGTAGGTCAGTCGTAAATCTGTGTATTTGTTTGTAGGTTAGATTAGCATTTTAAAAGCACTATGTGATTGATTGCTCAATAAATCACTGAACTATATGATTAATAGATCTCTAACTCTGTTCATGGAGGACAGAAGAAAATGTATATATTCTGGTTAGCATTGTAAATGTGTGACCACATCTGTGGCAGAAAATAATAAAAATAAAAAACTCCTGTGCAAATGCACAAATCCTCAAGGGCCGTGATGAGGGTTCGAACTTATGCACGGGATGTTCCCAGCTGCGCCTTAGTCAGCAGTGACACGTGTTACGATATACCGTATCGTGTTATTTCGTCGCATAAAGGCACGGCGATTTAATAGTAATACATTCATTATTACAGGAAGAACAAGGTTAACGACCATGGAGGTCGTTAACGGTCAGCACGATGTGCCTCGTCCGGTGGCGGGAATTTCTGTTAGCCAATCAGAAGCACCGGGCGAGGTAATGGGGGCTCATCGGAGCCGGTGGAGAGACAGACATCTACTCCTCTCCAGTCAGACAACACGCTGTCGTCGCTTTTGGATGCGTGACCAACTGACCCATCTGTTAGTGTGCTCCACCGTCACGAAGGAAGAGGACCGACCCATCTGTTAGTGTGCTCCACCGTCACGAAGGAAGAGGACCGACCCATCTGTTAGTGTGCTCCACCGTCACGAAGAGGACCGACCCATCTGTTAGTGTGCTCCACCGTCACGAAGGAAGAGGACCTCGTTGCGTGGTCCTAGTATCTCTCTCTCAATATATATATATAACTGTACTTATGTACAATGCCTCAATATATATAGACATGTTATATAGTGTATATAATGTACACTCTTATGTGTTTGCGATATAGCTGAATATATCCATGATGAAGCTTTTAGATAAACCTATTTATTGTCCTTTGTCAGACCTCAGCACAAAGTGTGTCGCACCTGACAATAGGTCCGGCTGAGGCTGACACCTGATCAAATTAATATACCCCGTTATATTACTAGGGAAAACACTCGGAACAAACTTATTTTAAATGTGTTGGGTGGTCGACAGTTCGATCCCAACACACGACATGGTTAAAAGAATTGCAACCTGGAGTGCTACTGCCCTCACTAAGATCCCGACGCCCTATCGGGGTTTTACAAAATTCCCCCATGCACTCCGGGCTCTGTCAACCTTAGACCACACCATATATACTGAAAAACAACTTTCTCCAAATCTCTTTCTCTGGCCCTGCTCACAGGGAAACAATGAGCTAAATACCATACCTTAGAAAGAACTTGACAATTCACGATGACTGCCCGCTGAAAAATTGTCAAGACCCTTTTGCACAGTATATTGTTATGACTCCAGGCAGCCTGATGAACGAGTCTACCCCAATGAGAGTTATTCAGCAATCTGGGCCTGATTGAGAGGTCAGATGAAGTATAGATATATGTATATAAGAGAAATGTGGGGTAATGGTCTGTAGTGCTATCGGTGATTATACCTGAAGTAAGCGGAGAGGTTATGTTGGTCCAGATGTGATCTAGAGTCGTGGCAGTACTATCAGTGATTCTAGTATGTATAGTGATTAAGGGTATGAGGAAGTAGGAATTCATACAGTTGAGGAAGCTAACAGCAGTAGGGTGTTCAGGCTCGCAGAGGTCAATATTAAAGTCCCCTGCGATAATTAGATGGTTCTTGTTCAGTCTGTTATCTAGTATTAGATTTCTAAGGTTTGAGTTGAATTCGGACACATCTGTGTTAGGAACTCTATATACTGCACCCACAGACAGGACAGACTCAGCACCCTTGACTCTGAAACTGGTGAAGATATACTCCCCACAGCAGTCTCTAGTTCTAATTCCTTTTAAGCATGTTAGTTCTTGGTGGTAGTAAAGAGCAGTACCACCACCTCTCTGAATTTGACGACAGTTGTGAATTGCCGAGTAGTTAGGCATGTTAAAGAGTTGAGTAGTATCCTCTTTTAACCACGTTTCAGTAAGTATAATAAAAGAGAAATTGTTGTCAATAGTTTCAATCAAGGCACTAGTATCATCGAAGTGTTTACCTAGAGATCTAACGTTCAAGTTGATTACAGAGATATTGTGATTATGTGTTAATACATTGTTTACATCATGTGCTGTATAATATCTGCAATTTTGATCATTAAAGTGATGATTGTCATAGATAGTGGATAAGAGGTTTAGATCTGGGTCTATACTTGTCTGCATAAAAAGGCTGGTTGTTGGAAAACAAGGCAAGAATGGCAATTACAAAATGGAAATTTGAAATAAAAGGGGGAAAGAGAAAAAAACATATAAACAAGACTATACAAAATGAACGAAAAACAAGAAAAATGAAGTAGCTTACAAGGGGCTTACAAGTACTCTCAGGTACACCAAGTAATAATTTGCATTTAGAGACACAGGCAAAGCCAGGGGTACAATGGAGTAAGGGAGTATGGCGAGGCTAAGCAACCTAGGTAATAAATGAAATCAAAGAAAAAAGTTGACTAATAAACATAGGCAAATTTAAGCTAAAGATTATTACCTATAAATAGTTTAGTTATGAACGTATAATTAATAAGACCTAAAGAAATATTCAAGCACTCAGTTAATTAAGTCCAATAAATGACTAGTAAAAAGTAAATTAAAAATTAATTTAAAAAGTGAAACAAAGAGACTTAGGATACCTAGCCCGCACTAGGTGATAAGGGGGTTAATTATGTTGACTCATTGAGAGTGATAATAAGCTGAGACAAACCACATTGGGTGAGGAAAGTGTTGAGGTTATCCTCATTAGCAATTATAAACATTTTACCTACTGAAGTCTTTCTCACTTTAATCAAGCCATCTCTGACGAAGCACTGATGAATCGCATCTGGGTTTTGACGACGGATTTGACGCAGGCGGTAGAGGAGGTGCTGTCTTTTTCTAGTCAAGCACTCGTTGATGTAGATTCCCTGTCGTTGGGATGCAGCTGTCCGGACAAGATGCGATTTCATGGACTGGGAAGCCAGTTTCAGGCGAATTTTCCGCTGGTTTTGTCCTGATGGATTCTTTTTGCTTACTCTGTAGGCATCAATAATGTCTGTTTTGTTTAGAGTGAACTGCAATTCTTTTTTTAAGAGATCCTGAACTATTTCAATACACTTTTCACCTTCGCTTTCCACTGGAATATCTTGGGACGACACAACTACAGAGTCAAGCAGTTTTTGCTGATCTTGTTCATCCTGGGTGACGGAACGTTGGGCGGATAATGTACTGATACATGCAGTCATTTTGTTGAGAGCTTCCTCTTGTTTTTTTATGGCTTCATCGGATTTCAGACGAATGTTTTCCTCACTAAGACCATTCAAGTCATGCTGGAGTTGATCTTGGCTAGCCCTTAAGTTTCTAATATCCTTGCGGAGGAGGGTTATTTCTTGTTGTTGATGGAGGTTCGCACAGTTTGCTTGATTTTCAGTTTGAAGACTCGAGATGATCGTATTTTGAGCCTCAAGGACTGAGCACAACTTTTTGGCCCACTGATTATCGGCCCAGTTAGGAAAATCCGATGAGGGACCAGTAGCATGCTTGAATTTCGTAAACTGGGATGTAAGAGTGGTAATAGGAGAGGATTGAGAGGACAACCTCCCTGGCTCAATGGGGTGGAGGGGAGGGCAGCACCGCCGCCACAGGCCCCTGAGCTTCCAGAGGGAGAAACACGATGACTGTCAGTATTTGTCATGATGGATGCCTTGTTAGGGGCTTTGTTGCTCTTATTTACCTGCACAGTCTTGTTCCTGGGAGACATGATAGGTCGAGAATGGACTGGAGTATTTGTTGTGGTGGAAACTTGCGTCAGGCAGCGCGGTGGTGGGCAGCAGCACTGGTACTCACAGCCAGAGAGGATTGTTTTGAATTTAGTTTGCGATGGAATGAGTCGACTTGGGTTTGGTTACTTTGATTGTGCTATGACATGCTTGGACTCCATGTACTTAGCTGCCTGTGGGTGGTGGTCTACATCATCTGCTGGGTAGTGGCTTCACACCTACAACAAATGTATATAAAATGCAAGCAAAATAAAAGACAATTACACAATACTAACCAAAATCTTATAAAACCTCAAATAATAAACAAAACTGAACACCAAAATATGTATTATGTCCTAAATAAAAGGCTAAAATAATATACAATGTCAAAAACTTTAAATAAGAAAAAAAAAGGCAAAACATGGTAAACTAAATAAAATTAAAATGCCAGTATAAACTATAAATCAAATTACGGGCGTCTACTGTGCCTACTATACAGTGTACAATGAACAGCTGAAATGGTTGCTATTTAACAGAGGCCGCCTCTCCCTTATATATAAGGATTCCACTACTCTCAAATCTGACTGGCCATTCATA
>WNGS01169498.1:67151798-67162485 GCA_020271785.1 Procambarus virginalis
TTGGGCAGCGCCACTCATCCTGTGAGTGGACACACCGCCATAGTGACAGTATTGGGCAGCGCCACTCACCTGTGAGTGGACCACCGCCATAGTGACAGTAGGGCAGCGCCCTCTCCTGTGAGTGGACACCCGCCATAGTGACAGTATTGGGCAGCGCCACTCATCCTGTGAGTGGACACACCGCCATAGTGACAGTATTGGGCAGCGCCACTCATCCTGTGAGTGGACCACACCGCCATAGTGACAGTATTGGGCAGCGTCACTCATCCTGTGAGTGGACACACCCGCCATAGTGACAGTATTGGGCAGCGCCACTCATCCTGTGAGTGGACACACCGCCATAGTGACAGTATTGGGCAGCGCCACTCATCCTGTGAGTGGACACACCCGCCATAGTGTGACAGTATTGGGCAGCGTCACTCATCCTGTGAGTGGACACACCGCCATAGTGACAGTATTGGGCAGCGTCCTCATCTGTGAGTGGACCACCACCATAGTGACAGTATTGGGCAGCGCCATCTCATCCTGTGAGTGGACACACCGCCATAGTGACAGTATTGGGCAGCGCGTCACTCATCCGTGTGGAACCACCGCCATAGTGACAGTATTGGGCAGCGTCACTCATCCTGTGAGTGGACACACCGCCATAGTGACAGTATTGGGCAGCGCCACTCATCCTGTGAGTGGACACACCGCCATAGTGACAGTATTGGGCAGCGCCACTCATCTGTGAGTGGACACACCGCCATAGTGACAGTATTGGGCAGCGCCACTCATCCTGTGAGTGGACACACCGCCATAGTGACAGTATTGGGCAGCGTCACTCATCCTGTGAGTGGACACACGCCATAGTGACAGTATTGGGCAGCGCCACTCATCCTGTGAGTGGACACACCGCCATAGTGACAGTATTGGGCAGCGCACTCATCCTGTGAGTGGACACACCGCCATAGTGACAGTATTGGCAGCGTCACTCATCCTGTGAGTGGACACACCGCCATAGTGACAGTATTGGGCAGCGTCACTCATCCTGTGAGTGGACACACCGCCATAGTGACAGTATTGGGCAGCGCCACTCATCCTGTGAGTGGACACACCCGCCATAGTGACAGTATTGGGCAGCGCCACTCATCCTGTGAGTGGACACACCGCCATAGTGACAGTATTGGGCAGCGCCACTCATCCTGTGAGTGGACACACCGCCATAGTGACAGTATTGGCAGCGCCACTCATCTGTGAGTGGACACACCGCCATAGTGACAGTATTGGGCAGCGTCACTCATCCTGTGAGTGGACACACCGCCATAGTGACAGTATTGGGCAGCGCCACTCATCCTGTGAGTGGACACACCACCATAGTGACAGTATTGGGCAGCGCCACTCATCCTGTGAGTGGACACACCGCCATAGTGACAGTATTGGGCAGCGCCACTCATCCTGTGAGTGGACACACCGCCATAGTGACAGTATTGGGCAGCGCCACTCATCCTGTGAGTGGACACACCGCCATAGTGACAGTATTGGGCAGCGCCACTCATCCTGTGAGTGGACACACCGCCATAGTGACAGTATTGGGCAGCGCCACTCATCCTGTGAGTGGACACACCGCCATAGTGACAGTATTGGGCAGCGCCACTCATCCTGTGAGTGGACACACCGCCATAGTGACAGTATTGGGCAGCGCCACTCATCCTGTGAGTGGACACACCGCCATAGTGACAGTATTGGGCAGCGCCACTCATCCTGTGAGTGGACACACCGCCATAGTGACAGTATTGGGCAGCGCCACTCATCCTGTGAGTGGACACACCGCCATAGTGACAGTATTGGGCAGCGCCACTCATCCTGTGAGTGGACACACCGCCATAGTGACAGTATTGGGCAGCGCCACTCATCCTGTGAGTGGACACACCGCCATAGTGACAGTATTGGGCAGCGTCACTCATCCTGTGAGTGGACACACCGCCATAGTGACAGTATTGGGCAGCGCCACTCATCCTGTGAGTGGACACACCGCCATAGTGACAGTATTGGGCAGCGTCACTCATCCTGTGAGTGGACACACCGCCATAGTGACAGTATTGGGCAGCGCCACTCATCCTGTGAGTGGACACACCGCCATAGTGACAGTATTGGGCAGCGTCACACTCATCCTGTGAGTGGACACACCGCCATAGTGACAGTATTGGGCAGCGTCACTCATCCTGTGAGTGGACACACCGCCATAGTGACAGTATTGGGCAGCGCCACTCATCCTGTGAGTGGACACACCGCCATAGTGACAGTATTGGGCAGCGCCACTCATCCTGTGAGTGGACACACCGCCATAGTGACAGTATTGGGCAGCGCCACTCATCCTGTGAGTGGACACACCGCCATAGTGACAGTATTGGGCAGCGCCACTCATCCTGTGAGTGGACACACCGCCATAGTGACAGTATTGGGCAGCGCCACTCATCCTGTGAGTGGACACACCGCCATAGTGACAGTATTGGGCAGCGCCACTCATCCTGTGAGTGGACACACCGCCATAGTGACAGTATTGGGCAGCGCCACTCATCCTGTGAGTGGACACACCGCCATAGTGACAGTATTGGGCAGCGCCACTCATCCTGTGAGTGGACACACCGCCATAGTGACAGTATTGGGCAGCGCCACTCATCCTGTGAGTGGACACACCGCCATAGTGACAGTATTGGGCAGCGCCACTCATCCTGTGAGTGGACACACCGCCATAGTGACAGTATTGGGCAGCGCCACTCCTGTGAGTGGACACACCGCCATAGTGACAGTATTGGGCAGCGCCACTCATCCTGTGAGTGGACACACCGCCATAGTGACAGTATTGGGCAGCGCCACTCATCCTGTGAGTGGACACACCGCCATAGTGACAGTATTGGGCAGCGCCACTCATCCTGTGAGTGGACACACCGCCATAGTGACAGTATTGGGCAGCGCCACTCATCCTGTGAGTGGACACACCGCCATAGTGACAGTATTGGGCAGCGCCACTCATCCTGTGAGTGGACACACCGCCATAGTGACAGTATTGGGCAGCGCCACTCATCCTGTGAGTGGACACACCGCCATAGTGACAGTATTGGGCAGCGTCACTCATCCTGTGAGTGGACACACCGACATAGTGACAGTATTGGGCAGCGCCACTCATCCTGTGAGTGGACACACCGCCATAGTGACAGTATTGGGCAGCGCCACTCATCCTGTGAGTGGACACACCGCCATAGTGACAGTATTGGGCAGCGTCACTCATCCTGTGAGTGGACACACCGCCATAGTGACAGTATTGGGCAGCGCCACTCATCCTGTGAGTGGACACACCGCCATAGTGACAGTATTGGGCAGCGTCACTCATCCTGTGAGTGGACACACCGCCATAGTGACAGTATTGGGCAGCGTCACTCATCCTGTGAGTGGACACACCGCCATAGCAGCATGTACAACACTCCCCAATAGGAAGAAAACCCGCTGGGTTGTTCATCCTGTAGATGTGTTAGAAGTAATGTTGGCGTCTTGCTCCTTAAGGCAGCTGGTGTCCACGCCGCTGCCATGCGTACATCACTCCGACTTGTCGTTATATATCACCAGTAATCAGCTTCTTGTTCCCCTTAGCACCGATATTGCTCTAATGCTTCACGTTTAGACTCACTTATTCACTATCCTATTCACTATTTGCTTTGATCTTCACGATCACATCTGGTTATGTACACTCTGACCAAGCTTGGAGACATTGTGTCTGTCTTGGCACTGATGTCGTTCCCCTGATTTTAACTAATTCGCACTATCAGACACAATCCATGAAATGATTATTTTTGTAATCGGTGTGTTACACTCCGTATTATCATTCAGCAACGATGTTCCCTTGTATCCCTCTCATGTCCCGAATTATGAAGCCTTATACAACGAGCGCAGCCACACGTGTCTACCCTCCCTTGACTTGACTCGGACTTTAGTCATGTACTCACCTATTTCTGTTTGCGGGGGTTAAGCTTTGGCTCTTTGGTCCCGCCTCTCAACTGTCAATCAACTGGTGTACATATTCCTGAGCCTCCTGGGCTCTATCATATCTACATTTGAAACTGTGTATGGAGTCAGCCTCCACCACATCACTGCCTAACGCATTCCACCTGTTAACTACTCTGACACTGAAAAAGTTCTTTCAAACGTCCCTGTGGCTCATTTGGGTACTCAGTTTCCACCTGTACTCGCCTATTTGTACTCACCTATTTGTGCTTGCAGGATCGAGCATTGACTCTTGGATCCTGCCTTTCCAGCTATCGGTTGTTTGCAGCAATGACTCCTGTCCCATTTCCCTATCATACCTTATTTTAAAATTATGAATAGAGTTTGCTTCCACAACCTGTTCCTTAAGTGCATTC
Organism: Procambarus virginalis; assembly: GCA_020271785.1. NCBI lineage: Eukaryota > Metazoa > Arthropoda > Malacostraca > Decapoda > Cambaridae > Procambarus > Procambarus virginalis. The sequence continues at coordinate 67,156,196 of WNGS01169498.1, forward strand.
CATTTTTCCACTACTCTCACGCTAAAAGAAAACTTCCTAACATCTGGGTTTGGTGACTCATCTGGGTTCCCAGTTTCCACCCATGTCCCCTCGTTCTGTTATTATTACGTGTGAACATTTCATCTAGTTCCACTTTGTCAATTCCCCTGAGTATTTCATATGTCCCTATCATATCTCCTCACTCCCTTCTTTTCTCTAGTGTCGTAAGGTTCAGTTCCTTCAGATGCTCTTCATATCCCATCCCTCGTAACTCTGGGACAAGCCTCGTCGCAAACCTCTGAACCTTCTCCAGTTTCCTTATGTGTTTCTTCAGGTGGGGACTTTATGATGGCGTGGCATACTCTAAGACTGTGTCACCATGTTCATGTACCACCAGTGTTGAATAGTTTATCCTTGTCTACCATATCAATTCCCCCTGAGGATTTTGTAGGTGGTGATCATGCCTCCCCTTAGTCTTCTGCCTTCCAGTGTCGTAAGGTGAATTTCCCGCAGCCTTTCCTCGTAACTCATGCCTCTTAGTTCTGGAACTAGTCTAGTGGCATACCTCTGAACTTTTCCAGCTTCGTCTTGTGCTTGACAAAATACGGGATCCATGCTGGGGCCGCATACTCCAGGATTGGTCTTACATATGTGGTATACAAGATTCTGAATGATTCCTTACACAGGTTCCTGAACGCTGTTCTGATGTTAGCCAGCCTCGCATATGCCGCAGACGTAATTCTTTTTATGTGGGCTTCAGGAGACAGGTTTGGTGATATCAATTCCTAGATCTTTCTCTCTTTCCGTTTCATTGAGTACCTCATCTCCTATTCTGTATCCTGTGTCTGGCCTCCTTTGCATTTACTCGGGTTGAACTTTAGCAGCCATTTGTTGGACCATTCATTCAGTCGTTCTAGGTCAACTTTTAGCCTCCTACTATCATCCTCTGTTTCAATCCTCCTCATAATTTTTGCAAGCTTTAAAAAAGAGATATACATGAACTCCACGAATGATCAAAAGACTGGCAAATGCTTTATAATATAGACAAATGCAAGATTTTATAACACAGAGAAATCACAATAGCATGATGCATTAAATGAACAAATCCACAAGGCGAAGTAAGGGCGAAGAGGTAGAACGGCCTATTGACATAGCTCGAGTGCATGGGGGAGTTGTGTAAAATCCTGGTTTGTGTCTCGGAGAGGCTGCAGGATCCAAGTAAATTCAGTAGAATTTCTGGTTGCAATTCTTTTACCATGTCATAGCTTAGTCGATGGCAGCGTCTGGGATGCCCTCGGACGTAGGTTCGAATCCACATCACGGCCCTTGTGGATTTGTTCAAGACTTTATATGTGAGGCATAACAACCCACGTCACAGTTACCAAATGATTAACATTACCTTGTAGCAGACTGATGAAAATAAAGGACCTTGGAGTCCAAGTCCACCATTCACTGAAAGTTGTACAAGAGATAGGAGTAGCAGTCAAAAATGGTAACCAAACCTTAGGAACAATCAAACGTACTTTTGATTATAAGGAAAAGAAGGTAGTAGTTCAGTTGTGTACATGTCTGGTGCGCCCCCATTTAGATTATTGTATCTATGCATGGAGACCTCAACTTAGGAAGGTCATAGCTGCTCTGGAAGAGCAACACCGGGTAACAAATATCCAGAACTTAGTTCCAGAACTACGTCAACTCACCAGGAACCAGGAAGGGTTGAGGGCCACAGGGCTAACAACACTGCAAACTTAGCATGACAAGTCGGCTCTCATTGACACTTTTAAAATGCTGAACATTTTGGAGGATGTTGATCCGGACAATTTCTTAAAAAAAGTTCAGATGTAACACAAACAACTGTATTGAAAGCAACGGTTACAAGCTCAACAAGCCACAATGCAGGACTGAAAATAATCGATGTTTTTTTCACCCACACGGTTTTAAACCCATGGAACCGCCAACCCGTAGGAGCCGTAAATGCCAAAACTTTCTTACATTTTACAATCCAGCTGGAAAAAATCACCAGAGCAGACCTTTGACAATCCACCGAGTGTTAGTGGCACTCAGGTAAATTCAGGCCGATATTAAGAGGATGGGTTGGCTGTTATTTACATGTGTGCATTGTTCTATTTCTTTCTTAATAGTTTAGGGTTTCCTCTTTCCTCTCTTATTCCCCTCCTCTGAGAGAGAGAGAGAGAGAGAGAGAGAGAGAGAGAGAGAGAGAGAGAGAGAGAGAGAGAGAGAGAGAGAGAGAGAGAGAGAGAGAGAGAGAGAGAGAGAGAGAGCGAGAGCCATTAAATACTGCCACCATTAGCGACAGGTTGGAAAGGTTTATGTGAGCACCCAAGTGTTGACAACCTCTGGTCCCTCGCATGACTGTTGAAAGCTTGATATTAGCCTCAGTTCACTAATGACATTTCGTGTTTAATAAATTACACTCTTTCTTTCTCAGCGTATTTGAAGCAGTTCATACTGGGACAATTTGCCTCATGGACTTCAGTAGGGGCTTGACGGCTAAGTGGACAGCACTCGGGATTCGTAGTCCTAAGGGAGTGATTAGGAATCATTTGAAAGAGTGATTAGGAATCAAATTTCTAGTTTTATGGAAAACAATGAATTGCACAATCCAGGACAACATGGATTTAGAGCGGGAAGATCCTGTCTGTCACAGTTACTCAACCACTATGACAAAATCACAGAAGCCCTAGAAGAAAAGCAAAATGCAGATGTTGTATACACAGACTTTGCAAAGGCTTTCGACAAATGTGACCATGGGGTGATAGCTCACAAAATGAGGTCAATGGGAATAACTGGAAAAGTAGGACGCTGGATACTCAATTTCCTGTCGAACAGAACACAAAGAGTAACAGTCAATCAGATAAATCGAGTCCAAGCGATGTTAAAAGCTCTGTACCTCAAGGTACAGTCCTTGCACCGCTACTGTTCCTTATTCTCATATCTGATATAGACAAAAATACACGTCACAGCTTTGTGTCATCCTTCGCAGATGACACAAAAATCAGCATGAAAATTACCTCTGCTGAAGACATTGAAAAACTACAAACAGATGTCAACAAAGTTTTCGATTGGGCAGCAGAAAATAATATGATGTTTAACAGTGATAAATTTCAGGTACTCAGGTACGGCAAAAATGAGGATCTGAAACATAATACAGGGTACAAAACACAATCAAATCTTCCCATAGTAGAAAAACAGCATGTCAAGGATTTGGGAATAATGATGTCCGACGATCTAACGTTTAGGGAGCATAACCAAGCAAATATCGCATCAGCCAGAAAAATGATCGGATGGATTACGAGAACTTTCAAATCCAGGGATCCCATCACAATGGTTGTACTCTTCAAGTCACTTGTGTTGTCCCGTCTCGAATACTGCTCAGTACTCACTTCCCCCTTCAGAGCAGGAGAGATTGCTGAAATAGAGGGAATACAGAGAACATATACGGCACGCATAGACGAGATAAAACACCTAAATTATTGGGATCGTCTCAAAGCTCTCCAAATGTACTCTCTAGAAAGGAGACGAGAGAGATACCAAATAATATACACGTGGAAAATACTGGAGGGCCAGGTCCCAAATCTACACAGTAAAATAACAACGTACTGGAGTGAACGATATGGAAGAAAATGCAAGATTGAACCAGTGAAGAGCAGAGGTGCCATAGGCACAATCAGAGAACACTGTATAAACATCAGAGGTCCGCGGTTGTTCAACGTCCTCCCAGCGACTATAAGAAATATTGCCGGAACAACCGTGGACATCTTCAAGAGAAAACTGGACTGTTTCCTAAGAGAAGTCCCGGATCAGCCGGGCTGTGGTGGGTATGTGGCTCTGCGGGCCGCTCCAAGCAACAGCCTGGTGGATCAAACTCTCACAAGTCGAGCCTGGCCTCGGGCCGGGCTTGGGGAGTAGAAGAACTCCCAGAACCCCATCAACCAGGTATCAACCAGGTATCATAAGGTTCCGGATTCGATCCCTGGTGGAGGCGGAAACAAATGGGCAAAGTTTCTTTCACCCTGATGCACCTGTTCACCTAGCAGTAAATAGGTACCTGGTAGTTAGACAGCTGCTACGGGCTGCTTCCTGGTGGTGCGTAACAAAAAGAAGGCCTGGTCGAGGACCGGGCCGCGGGGACGTTAAGCCACGAAATCACCTCAAGATAACCTCAAGAAGATAGAGAGAAGCCTCAGATACTGTGCTTGACAAAACACTGAATAAGAAAGGAAGAGGCACATGTTGTTGTTGTTGTTGTTTTAGATTCAGCTACTCGGAAAAAAATGCTCTAAGTAGCACGAGCTATGGTGAGCCCGTAGTGGACTTACCTGGCACAGGAGCGGGGCAAGTAGCACGGGCTATGGTGAGCCCGTAGTGGACTTACCTGGCACAGGAGCGGGGCAAGTAGCACGGGCTATGGTGAGCCCGTAGTGGACTTACCTGCACAGGAGCGGGGCAAGTAGCACGGGCTATGGTGAGCCCGTAGTGGACTTACCTGGCACAGGAGTGGCAAGTAGCACGGGCTATGGTGAACCCGTAGTGGACTTACCTGGCACAGGAGCGGGGCAAGTAGCACGGGCTATGGTGAGCCCGTAGTGGACTTACCTGGCACAGGAGCGGGGCAAGTAGCACGGGCTATGGTGAGCCCGTAGTGGACTTACCTGGCACAGGAGCGGGGCAAGTAGCACGGGCTATGGTGAGCCGTAGTGGACTTACCTGGCACAGGAGCGGGGCAAGTAGCACGGGCTATGGTGAGCCCGTAGTGGACTTACCTGGCACAGGAGCGGGGCTGTAACTACTGTCATTGTTGTGGAGGTTATCTTAAGCAAGATTAGTGCATGGTTATCTCAGAGGAAACAGAAGATTAGTATTGACTGAGTGATGTCCGAGTGGGAGACTGATGTAAGTGGAGTGCTCCGGGGCTCTGTCCTCTCGCCTTTGTTCTTTACCACAAATATTGACCACTGAGACACACGACTGAACAGAATCTTAAGTACCTTTGTAGATGATACCAAAATACGACGGGAAAATAATTTTTAAGGAAAATAAAAATCGCCTCAAGATGACTTGGTCATGCTGCTTCTAATATGGACGTCAGCTTTCCCGGATGCAATTTAATGCTGACAAATACTGGTTTCTAACCTAGAAACTGAAAATATATTCCCTGATATCAGCTACGTAATACTGAAATTTTCACATTTTTATAAGAAAAAATCTGTGTCATAATTAATAGAGATCTTCAGCCAAAAATTTATTTATTAATGTTTGTACTAACGCATTTAATGTTACTCTTCATCCTTCATTTTCCCTCTTAGATCCATTTAGATATGCAGACCAATGTGGAGCACCATACTATAGGAAGACATATGTTCTCTAGAAGGGTAACAGTGAAGAACGACACGTTAATCCCAGTCATCGGTACCATACATATTAAGTTAAATAAAAAATTAATTTACGTTTTCTAGCAAGGCAAGAGTAGGAAAGAAATGGCAAGTATACAAATGTTTGAAAGGGTATAATTGGCTCCAAAATATCAACACAAAATCGAACAAAAGAATGGGTACAATGTTGTGAAAAAAACAAATGTCAGTGATCAAATGGTACAGACTTGCAAGGCCACTAACACGTGTACAGCATTAGTGGATCACGTTGCAAGACTTATAATGATGTTTCAACATCACAGACGGAGAACAACGTTGGCAGAAAATGCCCAGCGTCCACAGTCCTCTAGCACTACAACACCATCGAACACAAAGAAATTTAAGTATTGCAGTAACGCTTATTAAGCTTCGAGCATCAAAAATATAAAGTGTGATCTACTTAATCACTCTACTTTCTACCCACACGACACCGCCTTTTTTTATATAAAAGTCAAAGTTTGCGAAATTTTCTCTTACCGGGAGAAAATACCTTCCGGAAATCCTATTCTCTCTCAATCGTGTTTTTATCTACTTGGTGTTTTTGTGAACTTTGTTTTCTCTCTTCAACCTACTTATTGAGCGGTTATTCTCGATTCCTGTCTTGGATACAATCCTAAAAGTCGATATGGCTGTCGGAAAATCCACACCATTTAATAAATAATACATGCAATTGCAGATAATATTGCTGCCATTGTATAAACAAGTTACCCATAGAAAATGTAACGTGTAGTGGAATTTTCCGTCTATAGAAAACGGGATATAATTGCCACATACTATTATATTCACCAGCTTTGTGTTGGAATTATTCTTAAATACATTAGTCTTTGGACTTTTTACATCATAAAAACATCTTATTTAATTAACTTAATTATCAGTATC
>WNGS01169498.1:67171278-67191749 GCA_020271785.1 Procambarus virginalis
AAAATAGAGTAAATGTGACCCTTCCATCAGTTACTGATATCTGGACAAAGTGCCAAGGCGTCAGTAGTAGGGAGTGGTCAGCCATTGTTGTTAAGACCAGAGGCACAGCAGGCAAATTCGGTTCCTATTATAAGCCATTGTTATTAAGACCACAGAGGCGCAGGGAGCAATTCGGCTCCTATCATTTCTCTTGGACGAAGTGTTATGGAAACCAAAGGTCTTCCACCATCAACACGCAGTCAACAATAAACAGCTAAGTAAGTGTTCTACCGAAACCCGTTATCTATTCATTTTTGGCCATTAATGTTAGGTAGATATTAATAAAGAGTTAACCGGTTAGAATACGAACTCGCCTCATACTAAAGGTAATTACGCCTTGGTCCTTATTATATAGAATATACAGGTTTTCTCTGATATAGCTGTCATATATTAGGATTCTGGCTTTACAGCTAGCACCTTCGACAGGTATAAGAAGAGGAAGCAAGACTTGGTACATCAGGTACTGGGTGACAGTAGCCGTAGCCTCAAAATAGGATAACTTGGTGTCTACATCCTAGTTATACCTGGTGAACTAAGCCTGCTGTATAATAAGTTAAGGAACCTCCTCAATGTATAACAATATATGTAGTTTAACACTGTAGTTTGATTGGCTGCATAACTATAAATTCAATATAAACCCCCTAATGTGCATGGATCGATTTGTGAGATTATTGCAGAAATACAGTCCACTCATCATCATACCAATTGCTATCAAAATACTAAATTAACGTAAATATAAATTCTATAGAAATTCATATAAATTAAATATAAATCTCACAGGTCGGTTCCCACATGGCTCAAGGTTCATGTACAGAGTCACGCGAACCAATTACGGATTCTGGACTTGCTATTTATTCCTAGGTGTAAGTGGTCTCCTCGTGGGAAGATCTCATTCTGTGCGCAAACGTTTTAGCGAGAGTTGAACTTAATGAACAAATCCACAAGGGTCGTGACGAGGACTCGAACCTGCGTCCGAGAGCATCCCAGACGCTGCCTTAATCGACTGAGCTACTTGTGGATTTGTGGATGATTGCATCATTTGATGAATCACGCAGTTGTGATTTCTGTGTGCGTTGAACTTTATATTTCCAAGAAAATATTGAGAAGGGCGAAGAAGTTTCTGTCAAACCAAAGACACAGTCAGTGCGTGAGGGAGAAATTTGTACGGAGAAAAGTGACTAGCAGAGAAATGGAAGGATTTTTAATGTGAATGACCAGACAGAGGAAGTGGACTCCATCTATCGATGGGGACAGATGATGCACAACTGTTAAACATTAATTAGGACATGCCAAGACAACGTAATACTACCGGGGGTCATGGGCAAACTGCAGAAGTGTTCTGGAAGATGGTTACTTGGTTTCAACCCAAGTACGTGTAAGATAATGATAGTATGAGAAGGAGCAAGGAGACCATATAGCCATACAGATCCTTGATTCGAGAACGAGAGGCCATGAATGGAAACTATTGTTTACAAATGACCCAATGGAACGTAATGAGGGATGGAAGGAATTATCAGGAGAAAGCGCCAAGCCATTACGACTATATTTATATAGCACTGGGAAGGGATCAGGATAAGGATTTGGGATGGGTCGGGGGGCAAGAATGGTGCCCAACCACTTGGACGGTCAGGGATTAGAAATACTAGAAGAGGTAGTTGAGAATGAAAGCATATAATGATTTACATTGTATGAGACGACTACAGCGGAATAGGTTTACAGGATTGTGTACCCTATTGGGGCCCCAAGGGCTGGTATACAATCCTGTAGGTAGAATTAAGCGAGTATGCTCACAAGCATGCACATACACACACACACACACACACACACCCACACACACCCACACACACCACACACACACACACACACACACACACACACACACACACAGTAGGAGTAGTAGGCCGATAGCCGGTAGGAGACACACACGATTAGTGAGGTCCGCGAAAATTCGTCAATTTCTCGGGACATTGAAGGAGTATAGAGGCTAGATCATAGTATTTGGCCTCTCGCAGTGTGTAGCTAACAGGGTGCAACATAGCATAGTCATATCGCTAGCGATAGGGCAAAGAAACCAAAGTGGAGCTAGTGGCATCACCGGTGTATATAAGTGTGGAGGACTGCGTGGAGCGACATGACCTGACGGCCAGCGTGGGACGACCCGCCGTGGAACTGCCTGATTGTGTTTGTTGGGTGGTGACTGTGATCAGTGGTGACCTGGTGTTTGCGCCCCGAGGAAGCTTGCAATCAAAGATTATTCTCGTGAGGAAATCCGTACATGGTTGACGTGTCCCTCCATCTATCGGTCAATAGACAGAAGACACCGTCCATTCCTCACCATCAAGTTAACTCTGTATTCTGCTCGATATATCAGTGCTCACCCAGAATCTCGGCCGTGACTATATTGTTCAGAAGCCTTCTAGAGCGACACAAAGTCTGTGAATCACCAGAGCGAAGCAGACTGGTATCAGGTAACACCTGGTGACAAATTGAGATCGTCTGTAAGTGACCTAGAGTGAACTAAGGAAGTGCCGCCACCTAAGTACTTGTGTGAACTTATACACAGGCACCTGCATGGTGTAATAACTTAGCCGCCGCCGCCACCACTCAGTCTACAGCGGGTAGCAGCCTCCAAGCCGCCACTCGCCCTGTCTCACTGTACTACATCACGTCACCGCCCGTCACAACCTTACTCACCGGATGCAAAATTATCAAATATGTTTATGACAACAGATTAACCGTGTATACTACGGATACCCAAACTCTTTTATTGGGAGGCAGACTTGATTATGTAATGGGTAGAAACCTTGTGCAAGATAGGATGGAATGTTCGTTGGTAAATCACTTAGTTAGTGATCACGATGCAGTTTCTGCTTCCTATGTACCAACGAAGTGAGGTTCAAGTCCCGTAGTCTCTCCTCGTAGCTCATACCTCTCAGCTCGGGTACTAGTCTGGTGGCAAACCTTTGAACCTTTTCCAGTTTAGTCTTATGCTTGACTAGATATGGATTCCATGCTGGAACCGCATACTCCAGGATTGGTCTGACATATGTGGTATATAATGTTCTGAAAGATTCCTTACACAAGTTTCTAAAGGCCGTTCTTATGTTAGCCAACCTGGCATATGCTGCTGATGTTATCCTCTTGATATGAGCTTCAGGGGACAGGTCTGGCGTGATATCAACCCCCAGGTCTTTCTCTCTCTCTGACTCTTGAAGTATTTCATCTCCCAAATGATCCTTGTATCTGGTCTCCTGCTTTCTACCCCTATCTTCATTACATTACATTTGCTTGGGTTAAACTCTAACAGCCATTTGTTCGACCATTCCTGCAGCTTGTCCAGGTCTTCTTGAAGCCTCAAGCTGTCCTCCTCTGTCTTAATCCTTCTCATAATTTTGGCGTCGTCAGCAAACATTGAGAGGAATGAGTCTATACCCTCTGGGAGATCATTTACATATATAAGAAACAGGATAGGTCCAAGCACAGAGCCCTGTGGGACTCCACTGGTGACTTCACGCCATTCTGAGGTCTCACCCCTCACTGTAACTCTCTGCTTCCTATTGCTTAGGTACTCCCTTATCCACTGGAGCGCCCTACCAGTTACTCCTGCCTGTTTCTCCAGCTTATGCATCAACCTTTTATGGGGTACTGTGTCAAAGGCTTTCCGACAGTCCAAAAAAATGCAGTCCGCCCATCCTTCTCTTTCTTGCTTAATCTTTGTCACCTGATCGTAGAATTCTATCAAGCCTGTAAGGCAAGATTTACCCTCCCTGAACCCATGTTGATGGGTTGTCACGAAGTCTCTTCTCTCCAGATGTGTTACTAGGTTTTTTCTCACAATCTTCTCCATCACCTTGCATGGTATACAAGTTAAGGACACTGGCCTGTAGTTCAGTGCCTCTTGTCTGTCACCCTTTTTAAATATTGGTACTACATTAGCAGTCTTCCATATTTCTGGTAGGTCTCCGTTTCCAGTGACCTACTATACACTATGGAGAGTGGCAAGCAAAGTGCTCCTGCACACTCTTTCAATACCCATGGTGAGATTCCATCCGGCCCAACAGCTTTTCTCACATCCAGCTCCAATAGATGCTTCTTGACCTCATCTCTTGTAATTTCGAACCTTTCCAAGGTCACCTGGTTTGCTGCCACCTCTCCTAGCTCCGTGACTTCTCCCTGTTCTATTGTAAAGACCTCCTGGAACCTTTTGTTGAGTTCTTCACATACCTCTTTGTCATTCTCTGTGTACCTGTCCTCGCCCACCCTAAGTTCCATCACCTGTTCCTTCACTGTTGTCTTCCTCCTGATGTGACTGTGTAGTAGCTTTGGTTCGGTCTTGGCTTTATTAGCTATATCATTTTCATACCTTTTCTCAGCTGCTCTTCTCACACTAACATACTCGTTCCTGGTTCTCTGGTATCTCTCTCTACTTTCTGGTGTTCTGTTATTACGGAAGTTCCTCCATGCCCTTTTGTTCAGCTCCTTTGCTTTCATACATTCCCTATTAAACCACGGATTTTTCCTTTGCTTCTCTGTTTTTTCCTGTCGGGCTGGGACAAACCTGCTTACAGCCTCCTGACATTTTTGGGTGACATAGTCCATCATGTCTTGTACGGACTTGTTTCCGAGTTCTGTGTCCCAATGTATATCCCATAGGAATTTATTCATCTCCTCATAGTTTCCCTTTCGGTACGCCAGCCCTTTGGTTCCCAGTTCTTTTTTGGAGGTGATCATTCCTAGCTCAACCAGGTACTCAAAGCTCAATACACTATGATCACTCATTCCCAAGGGGGCTTCCAACTTAACTTCCCTTATATCCGACTCATTTAGGGTAAATATCAGATCAAGCAAGGCTGGTTCATCCCCTCCTCTCATTCTTGTCGGTCCCTTGACGTGTTGACTTAGAAAGTTTCTTGTTGCCACATCCAGCAGCTTAGCTCTCCATGTGTCTGAGCCTCCGTGTGGGTCTCTGTTTCCCCAATCTATCTTCCCATGGTTGAAGTCTCTCATGATTAGTAGCCTGGATCCGTTCCTGCTAGCGACAGAAGCTGCTCTCTCTATTATATTGATGGTGGCCAAGTTGTTCCTATCAAATTCCTGTCTGGGTCTTCTGTCATTCAGTGGGGGGTTATATATGACTACTACTGTAATTTTCTGTCTTCCAGTTGCTATGGTGCCTGATATGTAGTCATTGAAACCTTCACAGTTCTGAATTACCATCTCTTCGAAACTCCAACCTTCTCTTAGTAGCAAAGCTACACCACCTCCTCCTCTTCCTTCTCTCTCTTTCCTCACTACATAGTAGCCCTGTGGAAATACTGCGTTTGTTATGGTTGTGGCTCCTCTTGCATGATAGTATGGTGTTAGATAGAATTACTGGTGTCGTTTCCACTTTGCCTCAGAGCTACAAGATTTTGTTGAAGTTCTTGGTGTACTGTTGCTCTCAGACTGCTTACAGAGGCAAATTACTATTCTAACCACCATTTACATATTTTCGTTTTTCCTACATGGACATGGTGAGAGATCTGCTACAGTACAAAGTGTGTTATTGAACACTCAACTACAGAAGGTGATTAAAATGCTTTACAAACTCAAGATATAATACCTTCACATATATTATATAACTGTTACATTGCATAGTAAACCTTGGATGGGAGTGAGAGCTACACGAAACATTCTGAGAACAAAGAGGAATATTTCGATAATTATGATATTAACGATAATTATAATACAAATTTGTATTTTTACGCTTCACTAATTAGCGAGTACTTTGAAGTTTGCAAACTAGAATTGCACTTTTCTGCACAGTTATCTATATATGTATTCAATACTATTGTGTGTTGTTAGCCTTTCAGTTACAAAATTATGTAGTTGTTGAAGTGACAGTATGTTTTGGTTGCAAACTTATTGCCAAAGCGCTTATCATAATTTAGTGTTTCTCAGGTGAAAAGAGCACGAACACTAATGTGTTCGTGCAGAAGGAACATTCATTTGGTCCTCACATTTATGCCTATTGTATGATGGCTTATTTCTGGTGAATCATATAGGAATATTCAAAGGGATCTCAAGTTAATTGCGAGATCTCTTTCATTTGGAAATTGTAAAGTGTTTTACGCTCCTTCGCAACTAGATGATCTGCTACCCTCAGCACACGGACTAGTTTTCTGGCACATTTGCCTGAAACATTTTTCGCATGTCTTGGAAGGTTAGATTTTCATCACTTTCCACTCTTAATATGGTAATTGATAGATTGTACATTATTGCTTTCTTGCCCAGTCTTATGGCAGGACAGTATATCTGGTGTCACCAAGAGTTAGCCATAGTTGGGTTTCATTAGGGGTAACAATAACTTGTCACCGTCGTCTTCAAGGTAAAATTATTTTAAAGGGTTCAATGATGTGATTTACATCATGTTTCTTGTCTCGTGAAAAGTCATCACACGATCATCTGCATAGGCACTCGCCTCTAGTATTAACTTCAATAAGTCATCGATGTTTTACAGTTTACACATCCCTGGGGCGCACTCTTCTGTATGGTATGTTACAACTGATTGTTGGTTACAACTCGACAGGCTCATTTACCTAAGTAGTTGTCAGTTCCTCCTTGAAGTAACAGATCTGATCTGCTTTTTTATTTCAAAACCAAATTGCTCGTTACTTAGGAAGTAGTTTTCAAATCTCCCAGTAAGTATTTTTTCAAAGGTTTCCAACGACTAAGAGCAAGAATATTGGCTTATGCTCTCCTATTGATGTGTTGCTTCTCTTGTAAACAGCTATAACCCTGGTCTTCTAAAGAGCAGTGGCCAGGTTTACTGGTTAATGCAAGCTTGGAACAGAAGTGCAGATGGAAGTGCACATCTTTTCAGGATGTAGAGGCTTACACAGTTTGGTCTTAGAGCCTTGTTAACATTCGTCTAGAGTAAGAGATTTTTCACTTCATGTTTTGTGTGGGGGTTTTCTTTTTTTGCTTTCACGACTGTAATGCGTACGTCACCAATGTACATGTGGCAGACGCTTCACGAAACTGTCGGAATTAGCAGAATAGAAAATACGAGAGCAACCGTACAGGGCCTGGGAGCAAGGTCGAGTTAGAGTCCTTGTGGGTCTCTTCTCAGACTAGCCTCACCTGGTCCTGCTCCACGTTGGTCGTTGGAATCTCCTCAATGATGTAACACTTTAAGGGACTCCTAGGGTCCTCATCACATTTATAGTTTAGTGACTTAGGCAACTCGGTGTTGAAGACACCTGGAGCTGAAGGCTTGAGTAATATTGGCAGTATTCAGAAGTGGTTCAACGGAAACACCGCATAAAGCTCAACAGTAGTTTATTTACTAACTTAACCAGTAATACAAAGGGCGCTTGATTTACTTTAGATTGGCGTCAGAAAGGCTATGGTTGCATTAGCGAGACTCTTGACGTCTGGCTAATCGACTCGTATCCACTCGTGGAGAAACACCTAACTTAACACAGTTGACAGCCAATCATTAACACGGCAACCTAACTGCCGGTATGCAAAGGGATCACAAGAGTTCCAACCGGATACTCGGTAATGATGATATGCAATAAACACAATGGCACTGTCAATGGGACAGGCAATAACATGCACAATAATAATCACACACAATAACTAAATGTGTGGTGTATGTGAAGCTCACATTCACAGACGAGTGAAATGCAGTGATACCACACAGATAAACACGCATTCACCGTCGATTCACCTATAACCTGTGACAGGTATGAGAAGGTGAAAACTGTGGTTGATACCTCAGATCAACACAGATACAATAAAACAATGACAAGATCTTGTACTTACAGATAAGGTACCTTTCCTTACTCACTCAGACACATTTATGCAAGAACTCGTAGGTGGCCTGACAGCTGGTTTCGCTCGTAGACACGGATGGTACTCGCAGTAGGGTGTACTGTATGTCTACAGACACATGCACACACTCTTGGCACTGGCGGTGAGTACGGGTGGTGACGTCACATGGTACAGTGAGGGCGGCAGTGGGTGCTCGAGGATACACGCTCGGGACAGAGTGGCGGCGGCGGCGGCTGTGGTACTATGCAGGTACACTTGTGGTAAAGTCACACACAGGTTACTTAGGCGGCGGCACTGCCTGAGTTCACTCTAGGTCACTCACAACGGTCTATGTCACCAGGGGTTACCTGATACCAGTCTGTTTTGCTCTGGAGATTTGTCACTTTAGGCTTCTGAACAACATATTCACAATCGTGATTCTGGGCAAGTGTGGGTATATCGAAAAGACGCTGAGTTAACTTGACGGTGAGGAATTGATGGTGTTCTGTCTATTGGCCGGTAGACAGAACAGGACACGTCCTCTGTGTAATGGCTCCCTCACGTGAATACTCTACAAGGGCTGCTGGGCATCTCGTGGCACACAACACAAAAAGAGTTACAATTTGACCAACAGCATTGCAGCAAATGGGCGGGAACCAATCATATTGAACGTTCGATGATCAGTAGGAGAGGTGACGTCATGAACACATCACGAACACGTCATAGCTGTTATTCTCCATCACGCTGGTTGACCCCAGAGGTCAGACGGTTGCTGGCGTCTCCCCTCTCTCACGCTCCGCACCGGCCAATGTACCCACTGACCCTGTGGCAAGTATGCTTAACTTCCCTGTATCTACTTCCTGCCTGGACATACGGCGGCCTCCGTATTATGAAAGTGTTCCTGGTTAAGTGGGCATTCTGGAGATACCCAACATGCCAGGTCACTATCCAGGATTAAGAGAGATAGACTTTGTGCACGAAGTTCGGTGCACTGTACACTGCAATGAGCCATTCTAGTCAGCTGTGGGAGAATCTTGAGAGACACACTCTCACATTTTGTAATGTTACAGGAAGATAAGCGAGAATTGGTTAGGGAAGGGAACACAGGGAAGAGAGCGGTCTGGTTCAGTAACTTGTAAATTATTAACAATAATAATAATAATAATAATAATATATGTTGTGATCCTTTCCACTACTGAGTGCTTCAAATTTGCTGCAAAAGAATGAGGGCATTTTTGTAGCCATTACCGGCTAGGATGTCATCAGACTGACAATCATAAAGGTACTTAAGTTAAAATGTAGTTTCCTGAATCAGGCATTTAACTAGCAGGTGCTGTATATTCAAAGTAATCCACAATCGTCACAATTAAATCTGGTTGTACTTGGTATATTGTTAATCCTGGGTGGCGAGGAGCCTTACAACTGAGTGCAATATGCATTCTTCTTTATGGTACACGCCGTTTGCCTGAAGGTTTTTCACATGTCAGAGTTTATTAGGCCAAGCTTGGAAGTTATTGCTTCCAGTACACGTGTGTTTGCGCTCAAACACACCTTGATACAGGTGTGTTTGAAGGTCAGACTTGATGCACTTGGCGGCAAGTGCTGGAAGTTGTAGTTATGGTGTCAGTTGATCTTTTTTTTGTGGTTAAAGTTTCGTTTTCTATGTTTGATTGTCCAGGCGATTTGAGTTCTCCAAATATCTCCAGTCAACCAAAAATTAGATCAAATGTACTCTATTTTTGGTTGACTGGAGATATTTAGCCAATTGTTTGGCTATTGATGTATTATAAAGTGAGAGATCTTCCCCTATTTTTATTGTCATAATCACTTGTTTGACATTACTTCCTTTCATTGCCAGAATTAATGTTTAAATCTCTGGAACGTGGCAGTGGATATAAAGTTAATTTATGCCTCACGCTACTGCTCCTTCATGTCTGTCAATATCACGCTACTGCTACTAGTTATTGCTCCTTGATATAATGGTAAGGAGGTAGAGTTGGTCTTTGTGCCCCTAATATAAAATGTTCACTGTGTGATTCAGAATCTACAGCTCATTATGCTACGTTTCTAAAGAGACCCGCACGTATATCTTGCTAATATTTTATAGTGTGTGTCATAGAACAATAAAGATGTTCTATAACTTGCAATAATGGCGCAGTGGAATGTCTTAGCGCTGCGACACCTTCCTTAGTCGTCTTCTGAGAAGTGTCGACCCGGCTGGTGTAAACTGCAAGGGCTCCCCACCAAACACACACTGAAACTACGACGTTTGTACGACGTTCGAACAAGTTTTAACACCTAACCAGTTATAAACAACCATATAGCAAGTTGTAACAACGTTCTAATACATCATAAACACGTTAAGCCAAGATGTAACAACTTTATAACAAGTTGTAACAAGCGGAAAATAGAGGCAGTTTCAGTTTGTGTTTCCAGGATATTATTATAATTTTGTTCCCATAATGATATGGTCATAGTCTACAGCAGGTGTTCAGGTTATATTTTCACAATAAANGGTTATATATATATATATATATATATATATATATAATATATATATATATAATATATTATATATTATATATATATATATATATATATATATTTTTTTTTTTTTGTGAGGTACCACCTCTGGTGCCAATGTGGGGACCCATAGCCTCGGAGAAGAAATAAAACGTATTCAGAGGAGACCTTGTGGTTTCTCACTGAACACTAATATTTTCTTCTCCTACCACCCCATTCTTTTGTATGTACACATATATATTTGCTTTATTTGAACTGTGTTACAAAAAAGGAGTTACATATAGGTTACAAAGATGGTTATCATAGGTTGTCGAGTTCCTCCAGCTCCTCAGATGGCGGGCAGGAACCCTGGATGCAGTGCGCATTTCCCCTCTGTATCGCCACGCTGAGGCGCTGGAAAAGAAAGCTGGCAGCTCTAGGGTCCCTTGTTGTTTCAATGAGCCTAGAACCCAGTTCCTTCAAAAAACTGGTAGCACTTTTACCCCAGGCGCCGAGTGTCTCAGAAGCAATGGGGACAAAATTGTAGTGGTGATCAAGTTCTCTATACTTACGGATTTGGCTGCTTCCCTGTGGGTGGCAGCGCCACCTGGTTGTGCAACACTGAGGTCAATGTAGGTGTTAGCCAGGGTTGATACGCACGTGTAGTCCCATACCAACTGCTTGCCATTCTTCCAGGGGTTCACTGTGATACCATCCGGGCGACCAATAAGAGCATCAGAGTTACGGGGCGTTAGGTAACGAGGCTCTCTCTCGGCTGGGCATCCAGCTGTGGTGAGGCTCCTCTTGATGATGTCGTTAACTTCACTGTGCCTCGAGTGCCATCCTCCCGTGCTTTGGCAGAGTAGGCCATGGTGGCCGTACCTGTCAGCCACCACCTCGCCGCAAAATATATAATATACAAATATATAATATATTTATATATATATATATATATATAAATTTAATGGTGAAGGTAAATATGTTTGTGAATGGAATTGAATATTCTTTATCCTCCCCATAATTTATTTATTGCACTACTACAGTTCTTGAAAGCATACTACCGACTTGGGGTCTGTGTTACGAACCGACAATCATATCGTGGCAGGGAGTTGCCTTCAGCGCCATCTGTGGGTCTGCTCTCCAACTCCCGTGCTATTGGACGCCATACGAACATCACCATCTGGTGGTATTAGCCTGATAACAGCAAACGGCTCCAGTTTCCTACCTTGGACAGCCAGAGCGGTCATTGTGAGTGACCTCTGGTGAGGTAACGAATAAAGACCAGCGCCACCTAGGTTGTGCTACAGAGCACAATGTCAACTCTCCAGTGGGTTAGTGGAATTTCCTAGTTTCACCAGTACCGGAAAAGTAATTGATGACGTTTCTGTGTCCACAGAGGTGATGTCTGGGGGCAGCAGTACTGGAGTACTGGAGACGGCTGTTCATCTTGGGCAGTCCACGGCCTCCTGACATGGTCCTGGAAAAACATCCATGTAAGCCGCCGCCTTTCTGAAGTAGTGTGGTAGCTGCTAGTTACATAGTGCTGAAAGAGCTCGGAGTGCCTCTGGGATTGGCTTAGGGGAGAAACTGACGGCAGGGAGGTGTCTATTGAGTAGTGCTGCTAGCTGGACCCTAGAGACTGCTGCCAGGGGATCGCTACCCCAGTACTGGTTTGTGACCCCGCTCAGCGTGTGGCTGAGGTACTCTGCCAGCGAGTAGCTGGTGAGCGGTCGTGGGGGTATAGGCACCTCATGACACTGTCAGTGGGCTGGCCCACGTACAGGTGAACTCGCCAGTGTTCGTCCCAGTATGGTTGGATAAGCTACTGGGCAGTGGGAAAACACTGGGTTTTGGCGAACTCTGCACGTGAGCGCGTTTAATATCTTGAGTGAAAGGATATCCTTGTATATAGGTATAGAAATAGCCTATCTGTTTTTATATATATTTAACGGAGATGGTGTACATATATACATAACGGTGATGGTAAAATATACAATACACTGGTGAAAGGAACAGTGTTTTGTTCATCCCCTCCCCTTTATTTTGCACTACATAGCCACTTTCTCGAAAGCGTGCTACCGACTCGAGTTTGGATACGACACAAGTTCCTCCAACAAGAACCCGGTTACTGGTCCTATGTGGCCATAACTGTCAGATACTATAAAAGAGGTTATAACATCAAGAACCCTGTTACTGGCCCATAGTGGCCGTAACAATGCTAGGACGCTACATAGAGTTTTCGCTCGCTCACTAACTCCTCCCACCGGCGTAGTCGGCATGCATGTGAGACGGCCTGTGCGCTTGATCTACACATGCTTACTGTCTACACATTCATTACACACACTTACGACGTAGAATATACACCATGGCACACTACCGGTCGCGTGGAGGATAATACATTAGGAGTTTTCCCTCGCTCACCCGTCGTCCTAGGCGAGGCAAACAATGTGTGCAAGAAGGGCACCCCTGTGTGCTCTGCTGACGACTGCGTGTTACACCTGTTACTTCCGCCTAAACATCTATACGCCTGTCAAACTGCTCGCACACGGTTTCCGGTAACACCCGAACCTAACACACTTACCCTGACTTCCCCTCCACACGTGCTGGCACCCCACCAGCACTCTCGGCCTCCGACCACGCAGCAGCTGTGGAACTTCTGGTACAACAGTAGATTGACGGTTGAGAGGCGGGACCAAAGAGCCAAAGCTCAACCCCCAGAAGCACATCTAGGCGAGTACAACTAGATGAGTATACACACACACACACACACACACACACGAGGAACACTGACCGTGATAGTTGAAAGAGAGGCATGAGTAGTCCTGGGTGCAGGCGGCGGCACACAGCAGTCTTGAGAGGTTGTCGCTGGTGTTGACGATGTTGCTGGTGGCGTTGTAGAGACGGTCGGTTCCTGCCGCAGGAGCAAAGTCAATGATAGAAATATGCATAAGCTCTCTCTCTCTCTCTCTCTCTCTCTCTCTCTCTCTCTCTCTCTCTCTCTCTCTCTCCTTTCTCATTTAAATTAACGGTTGTGTTTATTTGAAATGTCAGATGTTCCTAATAAAACCGCAGGAATGAGCTGTTATCCATCATCAACTCGTCTGATGCCTGCGTTAAGACCTGTACATTTGGTGAGATTACTAGTTGTGTTCATTAGGAATGAAGCAACCTTAATGCTAAGTATCTGTCATATAAGGAATCGGATGAGCCAACTGTTTGCAAGGGACCTAATGTGGTCGTTTGACCTGATATTATGCGTCTCTCTTACTCTCTTATTAATTTTTTTTTATATTTATATTTTTACATGCATGCGTATTAGTGCAATAAAGCAAAGTAGAAAACAAACTAGAACAAAACAGAGCACAAAAGTACAAAATGACAAAACGCAAACACACAAAAGTACAAAATAACAAAATAACCAAACCACAAAACACCGGCCGGAAGGGCCGACCACAAAACACATCAAGCACATTGAAATACAGTACATAAATGACAACATTTCAACACATGGCACCCAACAACCAAAACACTGGAACACAATTACACGGAACAAGCCTACTGGCACCATAACCACACATGGAGAGGCACCAATAAAATGATGATAATAACAAGAAGGGAAATACAAATGCATAACAGAAACAAAAAGAAAAGCACAATCGTGTGGGGGTTTTCTTTTTTTTTGCTTTCACAACTGCAATGCGTACGTCGCCAATGTACATGTGGCAGACACTTCACGAAGCTGTCAGAATTAGCAGAATAGAAAACCCCCACATCTGGCGCCCAACGTGGGGCAGGACCAGGTGAGGCTAGTCTGCGATGAGACCCACAAGGACTCTAACTCGACCTTGCTCCCAGGCCCTGTACAGTTGCTCTCGTATTTTCTATTCTGCTAATTCTGACAGTTTCGTGAAGCGTCTGCCACATGTACATTGGCAACATACGCATTGCAGTTGTGAAGGCAAAAAAAAAGAAAACGCCCCACAAATCGCAATACATGATAATGAGAAAACCCAGGCCAGGTCATACAAGCAGCCTGCAGGGCACTCAACACTACACAAACAAGCGCACAATCAGTACCATAAAAAACAACATAAACCATAATAACAGGACATCCACAGACACACACTCCAACAAACACCGGAACGCACAGGAGCCGGACACACACACACAAGCCACACAAATAAACCCACAACCACAAACCAGAGCACGCAGGAACTGACAAAACAAACCCGCCGCGCACACACACACACACACACACACACACACACACATTCTCTCTCACACACTCACACGTGACCTGCACCCCACAACCATGCACACAAATGGAAGCAACCCACAACATACAGAAAATAAAAGAATCACAGGTGAGGAATACATTTCTCAGAGACAAGAACATATTTCTCAGGGAACACATCCCGAGGATATTTGTTCTTATAGGCCTCCCAAATCAAATATTCCTTGTCGGTAGGGGCACGATCCCCCATCCGCCGTGGGCCCCGCATAAACTCGGGAATCACCAAATCAGGCGGAAACGGCCACTCCCGAAGCTCTCCAGCGCAAGTCGCATAACGTGGCAGGGAAGTGCGAAACACCCCCTCTGAGGAAGCAGAAGACACCGAAGAAGTGTACGGAGGCCACCAAGACGGCTTTGCTGCCGAACGCACAAGAGAAGAACGTGACGGCTGATGAGACGATAATACCTCCACCGATACCACAGGAGATACCGAAGATACGGCTGGAGACGCAAGAGGTGGCAAGATCGCCGCCGAAGAAACAGGGAGCGAGGAATGGGGCACGGAACCCCCAGAGCAAGCGGCCATTTTCAACATCACCACCAGGTCACCACGCACACCACGAACCTCCGAAGGGGGAACCAACCCCATGAAGAACCAGAACCATCTGACGCAGGCGACGCACCCGAAGCATGATCCACAGACACTGCACCAGAAGAGGAGACCGAAACACTGTCACCTGCATCCAAAGACAAATGCACCTCCGCCACCACCGTAGAATGTAACGCAACCGGAGCTACCCCGCCTTCGCCGGAAGATCCACAGTCGTTGAAATCGCCAATATCAGCCCAGGCAGAACGCCGGGAACGCTTAGTCTCCGGCCGCACATCATCAGATCCGGAGGCTGACTCGGAGACACATGCAACACAAGCCAGGCGAAACGACGCTGGTCGTAGAACGGCAGCATCCTCAACCACGTGGGGTACCAGGCCAGGCACAGGAGGAGGTGCTGTAACCACCCCAGCACCCAGAACAGCCGGAACAGACGGCGAGGGTGCAGGAATAGGGACAGACACAACGGATGAAGAACTTGAAGACGAGGGAGCCGAGCAGTAGGCAGTCAGAAGATCCACAGGAATTTCAGGAACATCAACCGGAACAGAACGATCACCAGACGGCGACACAGCCTCCGGAGGAGAGGCGACAACAACAGGAGACACAACAGTCGACACAGGGGGCACAGCATCGGCCAAAGAGAAGTCTACATCCACGCCCACTGAAGCCTCCTCCACAGGCAGCGGCTTCACTTCAGGAAGCGGGAAATCCTCCTCACTAAAGAGGTTCATGGGCACAACAGCAGGCGCAGAACACCCAGCAACCTGATGGCCTAAAAGGCCACAATGATAACACGTCCGTGGCTGGCAGGCGTAAAACACCCGTACGTGGTGTCCCTGGAGTTTCACGGAGGACGGAATGTCCGATCGGAGCCGCATGCCCAGGGTGCGAATGTTCGTCCGCACACCCTTGAGTGGACTCGAAGACATCATGTGCAGCCGCACACTAACAACGGCGCCAAACTGTCCGAAGTACCGCCGTAGCAGACCCTCTGGAAACTCCAATGGTGCGATTTTAGGTTCAACCTCACATCTGTTGAGATTTTCTAAAGTTTCCCACATGTTCTAACATTCAAAAATTGTCTCTTCACAAAGCCTGGGCGTATATAAAATATCCAGGGATAGTATTTGCAGCAGAAAAATTATACAGAACATTGCACAGAATTTAGGTCAGAGGTTGGCCCATTAACAGATAGTAATTTAGACGAGATGGTTTAAGACTGACCATCACACTGTTGTTGATGTAGTGGGCGACGACGACCCGTGTAGCGTTGTTGACGTTGTTGTTTTATTTAGGGGCCCCGACAGCCAGTCGCCCACCCCCCATCCTCAAGGGCACACCAGGAGGGCAAGACCCGCCAACTCCGGCACCTCGCGGCCAAACCAGCACCGGACACTTCTCCCCGCCCGAAGAACCAGCCAGAAAACGGAAAATCTAACTTCCCTGTAATACCAGGCGATAAGTGTGCCAGGCGTCGTAACAATCCAGACCGTTGAACAGGAATATCTGACGGCAGTATAGAGACCCACACTGGGTAAATGAGTGTTCCGGTGGCTCCCAGGCGGAGCAGGTGTCTAGAAGTCCGTCGTCAAGGTTGAAACAGGCGTCTGCCTGGCCAGTTACCTAAGGTGGGGAGGTCTGGGCACTTGTGGCAACAATGATTCACTCCTCAACCATATTGTCGTTGGTATCTATGGCCGCCGAACCCCGTGTTTTGAGCCACATAAATAGCATGCAGAAATATTTTTGTACTTCCTCTGGAGTTGTTGCGACACTGTGACATGTGTGTGGCCAGCTGCTGCATTTTATTGCCAACTGACAATAACATTCTTCTTGGACTGTTCGGTAGAACGACATCCTCGTTTGTTAGGTCGACGTTTGATCCTCGATGGTCCAAGTGGTTGGGCATCATTTTTCTTCACTCCGTTCTCATATCCCAGCTTCTTTTATTTGTATTCCTTCCAAATATTGTGTAGGCATAAAAGCATAGCGATTTCTCCTGATTATTTCCTTTCCGTCCGGTGTCATAACTATTAATATACTCGGAAAACAAATTTTGGTCTACGTATTTTGTTTTCTGGTGATGGTTCTGACAGTAGTAATGGTGATGGTTCTTGCTGGCAGTGTCTTGTACCAGGTTCTGCCAGCAGGTCTTGGGCCGGGATTGTTAATAACAGTTCTCAAAGAACAGTTCTCATAGTAATTAATACCATAGACAGTCGTGACCTCAAGACGTGTTGCTATGGTTGAACTAACCTCTACTGACTCACTATTGCCTGTGTTGTCAGTATCAGCACACTGACTCTCGCCAAGATTATCTTAAATTTCAGAAAGTATATATACACAGCAAAGCATCTACTCATGCTCCCGCCATGAACAAAAATGAATTTGGAACCGGGGAAAATACCTACTGACGTAAACACTGATTCATGATATATCAGATCTCTATTAGGACACTATCACGAGTCTGGGAAATAGGGAAATATTGGACTGCAATGCAATTACTTTTAAATACTTCGGTTTAAAATACAACTGGAAAGAAACATCAGGAATAATGGTGGATCCCTGACAACCTGCTGGCTTTCTGTCCTCGTCGAGACCACTGGAGATGGTGGTCCTCAGGTAAATTCATGTACTACCCATTAACACAAAGAGATTGACATCTCTCCCACACCCTGTACTGTCAAAGAGCCCAAGAGACCTGATCTTTGAACAGCTGCCTGCAGATATAGACAATACCAGACTATGGTATTGAAGGACTCACCTGACATCTTCCAGGTGGCCTGGAGACCAAAGATGCCCTGGGTGACGAGGAACATCACAGGCAGAGCCAGCAAGGTCATGGTGATGGAGCACTCTCGACTGTCTGCAAGACTTGGAAGTCCTTGAGGGCCCCGAAGAGCTGTGAACTGGAGGATGTGGACCGTGAGGACTGTGGACCGTGAGGACTGTGGACCGTGAGGACTGTGGACCGTGAAAACTGTGGACGGTGAGGACTGGAGAGCGTGAGGAGTGTGGATGGTGACTATTGTGGACTATGAGGACTGGGGTCTAAGAGAACTGTGGACAGTGAGAACTGTGGATAGTGACGACTGAAAACTGAAGATCTTTAGAACTCGGGGTCGTAATGACAACTCGTCTAGACTTGGGCTCGTGGCAACTATAGACTCAGGTCATTGGGGACCGAAAGGAAAAACAATTTATAGCATTTTAAATGTCCTCAGGTCAAGAAAAATTTAGGAACGTTCTTGAACGGATGTCAGGTAATGACAGATAACCATCATAACCTTGAGAAGTTGACGATTCCCACACTTGTGTTGACTCAACCGGCGAGGGGACTAGAGGCTGTGGACAAAGCGAGGTGTTGTGGGGTATGGAAGAGATTGCGAGAGGGAACGTGATCCCACCGAAGTCAGCAGCTGACTAGAGGTTTGCCGGCAGCGGACCGATCCAGCCTGAGGCAAGAATCATTGATTAGCGCCCATTCATGTAAATATGTCGGATGTTTTTCCTACCACCAGACTTATGACAGGACGGTACATTTGGTGCCTCTATGAGTGCCATCAGCTGTTTTTTCTACCACAAATGTGACTATACATTTATACAATACTAACCAGCATATGTATATTCTCGTCTGTCCTACATAGACAGATTTAGAGATCTGTTCTCCTACATATTCTGCAGTGGGTTATTGAGTACTCAATCACAGACTGAGATTGAGGTGCACTTAGTTGGTTTAGTTTAATTCATTGATTATGCATCCCATACCATCTTGTGGGCGGTGGTGGAAAGGGTTACAGAGGCACATAATGGGCTCAGGGACTGAACCCCATAATTCATTTAGCTAAGCAAGTTACAGTCTTGATGAGCTAGTGGCAGATAGGTTACAATCACTTAGTTACTACCTGCAGTTAGCAAACTGGGGATATTTGGCTAAGATTTCTGGTAGCAGATCATTTTGTATTAAATATTTACACATCTTTGGAACATTTGTTATAGAATTGTCTCTGAATTCACGTATCTTTTCGCACTCCATCACATAGTGACGGAGGGTGTGCGAATAATTTTGTTGACACAGTTTACATTTGGTCAGGTCTACATCAGCAGATAATGAGAATTCCCAGAGACACTTGTAACCGAGTCTAAGCCGAGCAGTAGTAACATCTAGAAGTCTGCTAGACTTTAATGGATGATTTTATTGTATGATCAATATAAGTGTACTCGCCTAATTGTACTTACCTAATTGTGCTTGCGGGGGTTGAGCTCTGGCTCTTTGGTCCCGCCTCTCAACCGTCAATCAACAGGTGTACAGGTTCCTGAGCCTATTGGGCTCTATCATATCTACACTTGAAAATGTGTATAGAGTCAGCCTCCACCACATCACTTCCTAATGCATTCCATTTGTCAACCACTCTGACACTAAAAAAGTTCTTTCTAATATCTCTGTGGCTCATTTGGGCACTCAGTTTCCACCTGTGTCCTCTAGTGCGTGTGCCCCTTGTGTTAAATAGCCTGTCTTTATCAACCCTATCGATTCCCTTGAGAATCTTGAATGTGGTGATCATGTCCCCCCTAACTCTTCTGTCTACCAACGAAGTGAGGTTCAAGTCCCGTAGTCTCTCCTCGTAGCTCATACCTCTCAGCTCGGGTACTAGTCTGGTGGCAAACCTTTGAACCTTTTCCAGTTTAGTCTTATGCTTGACTAGATATGGACTCCATGCTGGAACCGCATACTCCAGGATTGGTCTGACATATGTGGTATATAATGTTCTGAAAGATTCCTTACACAAGTTTCTAAAGGCCGTTCATATGTTAGCCAACCTGGCATATGCTGCTGATGTTATCCTCTTGATATGAGCTTCAGGGGACAGGTCTGGCGTGATATCAACCCCCAGGTCTTTCTCTCTCTCTGACTCTTGAAGTATTTCATCTCCCAAATGATCCTTGTATCTGGTCTCCTGCTTTCTACCCCTATCTTCATTACATTACATTTGCTTGGGTTAAACTCTAACAGCCATTTGTTCGACCATTCCTGCAGCTTGTCCAGGTCTTCTTGAGCCTCAAGCTGTCCTCCTCTGTCTTAATCCTTCTCATAATTTTGGTGTCGTCAGCAAACATTGAGAAGAATGAGTCTATACCCTCTGGGAGATCATTTACATATATAAGAAACAAGATAGGTCCAAGCACAGAGCCCTGTGGGACTCCACTGGTGACTTCACGCCATTCTGAGGTCTCACCCCTCACTGTAACTCTTGCTTCCTATTGCTTAGGTACTCCCTTATCCAC
>WNGS01169498.1:67203059-67218256 GCA_020271785.1 Procambarus virginalis
ATTTGAATGAAAAATAACCGAATATCAGCTCAATAACATTGGAATTGCATAATTAGAATGCGAAAAAGAATTGGGAATTATGATAATTGGGGATCATAATAAGATCAACAGTAATATATTCGAAATAAAGCAATTAAAATTATGAGATACAGTTATATATTTACTTGATAGGGTACCCAGTGGTGCCCGAATCGACACAATAAAAAATATTGTTGTGCGATTAAAGTGTAGGCAGCCCCTAGAACACAAATAGTTTTGCAATTTAAGTGTATGGAGCCTCTGGAACACAAACAGTTGTGTCATTTAAGTGTAAGGAGCCTCTGGAACACAAACAGTTGTCATTTAAGTGTAGGAGCCTTGGAACCACAAACAGTTGTGTCATTTAAGTGCAAAGCGCCTCTAGAACACAAATAGTTGTGCAATTTAAGTGTAAGGAGCCTCTAGCACGTAAATCAGGTATCAGAATTTGTGTTTAGCATGTTGGGATTTGGACGATTATGTGATACATTCTCATAATGACACTTACATGAACAGCGTTTTGGCAAGTATTAAAGCTAACAAGGAAGTTCAGGTTAGTTTTGAGAATTTGCCGAGATTTGTAAGTTACAAGGTAAACTGTCAATCTTAAGCAATGAAATAAAACTAGTGACAGAATAGACAATGATAAATTGCAGAAGTTTGAGAGTTAACAATTAGTCACATAATGGATAATGTATGCAGCATTAGTAATAAGGGCAAGGACTATAATGAGAAATTATACCGATCACGGTGTTATATGTTTGAGATGGAACAGTACATGTTTTTGATTATGTACTTTAAATGTACAACATCCACGCCCCCCCCCCCCTTAATGCTAGGTGGGTTAGTAGCACAAGGAGGGTACTGTGGCGAGGAAATTAGATCCCTTTATTTTCACTTTTGCAAAAAGTATAGGGTGAGCAATTTTTTACAGCATTATGAAGGGGGTTCCATATGTCACGTCTCTATTAACGTCAAACCCATAGTTCTATCTGGCGTGATGTTCATGGGTCCTGATACATCATATCTGGAAGAGGCTTTCTAAGTGCACAAAACGCTACATAATGTGTGGAGTATGTGTATGTTTATCGTACATAAATATTTGAAGAGGACTTCTGTGTCGTCCCCCATCTGGTCCTCTGTTTCGTCCCCATCTGGTCCTTTGTGTCGTCCCCATCTGGACTTGTGTCGTCCCCATCTGGACCTGTGTCGTCACCATCTGGATCTGTGTCGTCTCCATCTGGTCCTTTGTTTCGTCCCCATCTGGTCCTTTGTGTCGTCCCCATCTGGACTTGTGTCGTCCCCATCTGGACTTGTGTCGTCCCCATCTGGTCCTCAGTGTCGTCCCCATCTGGTCTCAGTGTCGTCCCCATCTGGACTTGTGTCGTCCCCATCTGGACTTGTGTCGTCCCCATCTGGACTTGTGTCGTCACCATCTGGATCTGTGTCGTCCCCGTCTACACCTCTGCGACGTCCTTGTCTGGAGCGCACATTTCACTATAAACCTAATCTATTCTTTACTCTTCTGAACGACAGTTTAAGGGATTAATAGATTGAAACATATATAGGAGTAGACAATTAAACTGAAAATGAAATATCTATTTATGGCTTGGGAGCAGTGCAATATACAGGTGCATACACTGATGAGAAGAGGACCACTAGCCTTGTGTGATTGTGACCACAGTGAGGTAATGACCGTTGCCTGCCTTCCACAGTGTTCCCTTTCCTGAGGACCGTCACGCTGGCAGCTGTAACCATGGCTGTCTTTGGCTTCGGTCTTGGTTCTGCCGTCACGCTGACTAATTTATTAATTATAAAGTTTATGGGTGTTAGAAAAGCAGCCAGCGACGTTCGGGGTCAGCAGCTTAATAACTGGGTTTGGTTTTCCTATCTTCGGCTCACTCACAGGTATTTATTTCAAGTTATGTAAGTAAGTTTGTACATATTTACATGTTTCAAAATGATAATATAACTGTTTAAGGAGTATGAGAACGCCCAGTACCAATATTGTTGTGTAATTGAGCGTTGCATATTGTACCATATTGTACAGGGTTCATCCGTGACGCGAGCGGAAGCTACGCTATAAGTTTATGGGTTTTGGCCGCCATAATGTCTACCGCCATCGTCCTCTGGCTCATGATGCCCGCGGCCGTCGCCTGCGACCTCAGGCGAAGCCACCAAGATCAACTGCTCAAGTCTGACCGCCCTGCAAGGTCGACAGGAACACCTAGAGTTTGACTCTCTGGCAAGGTCAACAGGAACACCTAGAGTTTGACCCTCTGGCAAGGTTAACAGAAGCACATACAGTTTGACCCTCTAGTGATATTTTGACAGTATATGATGGCTATCAAACACTTTCGTAATCGTAACAACGGGGAATTTTTTTCCAGATAAAAGATTGAATAAAGGAAAGCCCATATGTATGGTAAAATATAATGGAACCAAATATACTTCCCTGTCAATTTCTTGCTCGGAGACTAGAATTAAAATAGTTTGAATAACTATTTAAAATTAAAATTTTAATGCTATTAGAACTAAAGGGTCCGTTGGCTTATGCTAAGCTGCATAATTTTATTCTAAATCAAACACGCAAATATATATTCAACCTACGCTTTAATTTAAACAATTCAGCACTCCCACGTCAATAATATTACCCGAAATCTGTTCCATAATTCTGCAATACAAATCAGTATTTACCAGTCTTTTCTAAATCTAAATTTATCAAATTTGTCTATATTGTTTCGTGTTCTGTATGTTGACATATTAGCACCTTATTAACATTCCCTTCTATTACAAGTGTTATTGTTTGGTGAATATTTCTGGTCTCAACTTACACCCAGTAGAGATCCAGCAGTAATATAATGTAATATAAATCATTGCAGCTCACAAGTATTCACGTTATCTAGGAGTTGGTCGCTAGGCTAGGCTAGGCTAGGCTAGAGATGCGGCAACTCGAGAGAACGGGTTAGTCTGATGTATTAAAAACGGCAGCGGTTGACATGATGTCCTGTTTATCAATCCTCGGGTGAGTTAGGTTCGGTCAATTTAGTACAACAATCTAGCGATGTTGGAAAGGCTCGGGAGAACGCGCAGAGTCTACGGGTGCATAGGCACGACTTGATTCTACACACAAGTGTATTTTTTTTATTAACACATTAGGTACATCTGCATTAGTGCAGCTTCCTTAGACTATATGAAGGGGAGTACAGTGTGTCAAAAAACTAGCTACGTGATGCTAAAAGTACCCATCACAAAGGATGGTTAGACATAAAGAGGAATGTGATGAGTAGTCAGCAGTGGCAAACTCTAGATGTATTATGAGGATATCATCATCAACACAAGAGTGAATACAGAAGTAGTGATACTAAAAGTCCCCATCACACAGGATGGTTAGTCATACAGAGGCATGTGATAAGTAGTCTGCACTGGCAGACTCTGGGTGCATTATGAAGATATCATGAACACAAGAGTGAATAAGGCAGCAGTGATACTAAAATTCCGTATCTCGCAGGATGGTTAGTAATACAGGGCCATATGTTCAGTACTCTGCACTGGCAAATTTTTGGATGCAATATGAGGATATCTTCAAGAACACGAGAGTGAATGAAGTAATTGCAAAGCTCCAAGTACCTCATACCAATGGGTCTGAATGGTCTAATAACTGGGCATTCGGTGATGTTGTGTGGGAGATCATGCCCCAGTTATTGCTCTCAGAGTTTGCACCTGGAGTGCTCAGGATTGGGAGATCCGTCACCTGTAGCCACCTGCCACAGGTAACGGTAACCCAACCTGATCCTGGGAAGCACTGTGTCGCACAGTCTGGTGGACGTCTTGTGCTGACCATAAACATAAGTTTCAGATCTGAACAAATCATATCTTGTTATACTGGTGCTTTCAGGTCGTTGGGAGTCAGTAATTTCTTTCCTATCAGACCTGAGTGTTTGGAACAATATAGTTTTGGCAGCAGAGATGGAGATACCCAGATCTAATTTAACTTCATCTTTGTTACACGCTAATTTGGCTGCAATGTCCGTCTCATTGTGATGGGTTATATTTATGTGTGATGGTATCTATACAAAGGAGATTCGAAACCCTTTACTCTGTGCAGCAATTAGGTCATTTATAATTGGTAGTACAAGTGTAGCGTGATGCTACCTGGTGCCACTCTATGGTCACAGGCATGCCACCACTCACACTCTACCCATTTCCAAGTGTCTTGTGCCACGAACGATTAGAAATATACCACCTAGCGCCCCCTCGGCCTCTGCAAGGGAGCCCAGGCCCCCACCAAGGCTATTCCAACCCTGGACACTATTACCTTGTAGGATTTGGGGTCACAGCTGCCGATGACACTGCCGGCTGCGCTCGATCACTGCTCCAACACCAGCCTAGCTGGGACTCCCTGTCGATCTTGCCTGTTTGTGTTAAAAATATTTCATTACCTTAATTTCCTTTACCTTTTCTGTATTTATTTCTGAATCCTTTTTAATTTATTCTTTATCACTTGTCTTTCATATAGTATACATAAATCTGTACTTCGCATATAATGTATTCTTAATTGTCTATATTTTTAGTGGCAATGCTTATGGTCAAATTTAAATTATTTAAATTATAATTTTTGTATCACTTTGCAACCTGAGTATGCCTGAACACTGTCAGTGACAATGTGGGGCCAATATCAAACACAGTTAAACTCCAGGTTTTTTCATTTTATTTATAAAATACTATAAGGTGTACTCCCACACCCCCATTCCACCCTCTTCACTCCCCCTCTCCACATATGCCCTCTGACCAAGACTCCTGAGATTCTTCATAACAATCATTTGCTTTATAACTTATCAGGCCCCCGTGGGATTCGCTTGTTGGTCACCAGGGGGTCAAGACACGCTCACTTGACCTGCCAGTTGCTAACTAGAGTTGCGAGGGGGCGGGTGTGGTTTGGCGTGTCGGCCCATGGGGGCCCCCCTCCCCTCTGTGGTGCGTGCCCAGTCAATCGGCCTTGAGTTTTCTGCTCGGGCGGGATATCCCGAGGTGGGTTTGGTGCTGTGTGACATGCTGCGGGTCCCTGTGGGGGATGTCTATGGTGTTGAGCTGGTGTCTGCCCGTCGAGTGGTTGTTAAACTAACGACAGAGGAGGTGTATAGGGCGTTTTTACGTCGGTACGAGGGGCGGACCTTGTCCCTGCCCGATGGCGCGGGCACTGTGACTGTCTCCAATCGCAGTGGTGCCATCACGTATGTCAGCGTGCATGGGGCGCCCCTAGAATTTCCGGAGGGACTGCTGAGGTGTTATTTCGGCCAGTTTGAGGCGGTCGTCAGTGTGGTTGCACCTGCTCTCCTCGGGTCCGCTCAAGGGTGTGCGGTCCAATATTCGCACCCTAGGAATGAGGCTGCGGGCGGATATTCCTTCTCAAGTGAGGCTTCTGGGGTGTTCGGTCCGAGTGTTTTATGCTCGCCAGCCCCGTACGTGTTACCGTTGTGGCCTCTTGGGTCATCAGGCTGCTGGGTGCTCTGAACCTGCCGTCGCGCCCGTCAACCTCTTCCGTGAGGAGGACTTCCCACCGCTCCCTGTGGAGGAGGATTTTGTGGGTGTGACGCCGCTTTGGCTGCTGTCATACCCCGTGTGTCGCCTGAAGTGTCTCCTGCAGATGTCGCCCCTCCTCCAGAGGCTGTGTCGCCTGTTGCGGTTGCCTCTCAGGCGGCTGCATCGCCGTCGGGTATTCGTCCTGCCCCGGTTGCTGTCCTGGATGCTTCCGTGGTTCTTCCAGCTCCTGTATGCAAGGCTCCCCCGTCTTCCTGTTCTCCATCTGTGGTGCCTGTCACTGCACCCTCGCCGTGTGCCCAGGATGTGCTGGGTGCTGGGGTCGCTGTGGGATCCCCTACTGTGCTCGACCTGGTTCCCCGTGTGGTTGAGGATGCTGCCGTCCTGCGGCGGGCGTCGGTTCGCCCGGCTTGTGTTGTCAGGGTCTCTGGGTCGACATCCGGCTCTGATGATGTGCGGCCGGTGCCCAAGCGTTCCCGGAGATCTTCTGATTGGGCTGATGCGGGTGAATTCGACGATGGTGGATCTTCCAGTGACGGTGGTGAGGTTTCGTCCCATTCCTCGGTGGTGGCGGAGGTCCATGTGCCTGCGGCTGCCTGTATCGATGTTTCTTCTCGTGAGGTGCCTGTGGAGCTTGCTTCCGGTGCGTCGCCTGAGTCGGATGGTTCCTGTTCTGCGTGGGGGGTGGTTCCTCCTGCTGGTGAGCGTAGTGGCCTGGTGATGATGTTCAAGAAGACTGCTCGCTCTGGGGGTTCCGTGTCCCCAGTTTTGTCCCCTGGTTCATCGGCAGCGGTTTTGCCACTTCTCCCGACTCCGACTGTCTCTACTGTGTCTCCTGAGGTATCAGGTGTGGGGATGCCATCATCGTCTTCTCCTGTGCATCCGGCGGCGGGGCCGTCTCGGGGGCCTGCGTCTGCTTCTTCTGTGTCTTCTGCTTCCCTTCGCTCTGCCTTCCTCATTATGCGACAACTGTCGCCCAGCTCCGGATGCTGCCGTTTCCACCTGTTCTGGTGGTTCCCGAGTTTACCCGCCCCCTGAAGCAGGGGGACCGTTGTCCTACCGATTGGGAGTACTTAGTGTGGGAGGCTTATAAGCAGAAATTTCCTAGGCATGACTTTCCTAAGAAGTATTCGCTTCCCACTGTCGTGTCTCCTCCTGTTAAGTGATTTTTGTGTGTTTGTGTGTTTGTGCTCTGTGTTGTAGTGTTGTGTTCGTTTGTGTGTGTGGTGTGCGGTTGCGTGCGTGAGTGTATTGTATTTACTTTATTGGTGTTATGTGTTGTACCTCTCTGTGTGGTTTTTCAGGGCCAGTTGGCTTGTTTTGTGTTGTTTCACGGGTTGGTTTGTTGGGTGAGGGTTTGGGTATTTTGTCATTGTACTGCTGTGTTTCTTGTTTGTTTGTCGGCCCTTCAGGCCGATGTTTTATGTATTTAGTGCTTAATGACTTTGTGCCTTTGTAATTTCTACCTGTGACTTTGTTCTTTATACCTTTGTGCCTTTGTCCTTTGTGACTGTAACATTGTACGACACGTCCTGCATTGTTCCTTTTCTACTGTGATTGTGTGCTATGTGTAGTTTTTGTTACTTCCATTACCCTCCTGTATTTTCTTATTGTCTATATTTACTGTGTTCCTTTGTGTTTATGTACATTATTGTGTTTTTGTTGACGGCCCTTCAGGCCGGTGTTTCGTGTATTTGTCTTTCTTTGTTTGTGCCTTTGTGTTTGTGTTCTGTTTTGTTTCTTGTTTTATTGTATTTATTCACATGTACGCATGTAAAAATAAAAAAAATAAAAAAATATCAGGTCCCCGTGGCGAAGTGGTATCACACTCGCCTGACGTTTTGCGAGCGCTTTGGCCTGGGTTCGTATCCTGGCCGGGAAAGATTGACTGGATGCCAATACTTAACTGCAGCCTCTGTTCACCCAGCAGTGAATGGGTATCTAATTGTTAAACGATTTGGTGGGTCGTATTCCGGGGAAAATTAGGAATAAGGACTTGCCCGAAACGCTATGCATGCTATAGTGGCTGTACAAGAATGTAACAACTCTTGTATGTATAAATAAAAAAATCCTAATTGTAATTGGCCAATCAAATATATTAAGGAAAAAGACTAATTTTATCAACTGTTGGGAGGTGCCAAGGAGTGGGTGTCTAGGTGATGGTAAACACGACTCTAGTTGGTACTCTTCAACCAACCCATCCTCGACTCAAGTCCATTACATTCAGCGGTCAACCCCACAGACGCATTCATAAATTTTAACATGCTGTTCATTCAAAACGGGAATTTTCTCAAGTATAAATTAATATTATAATATATTAGCATATTGTGTATAAATAGGCATAGGTTAGGTTAGGTCAGGTGTTTAGGTTCTGCTGGCGATTATTTGTATTTGTAGTACGTGGATGAAGCATTTACAGCGTTGTGGTTCGAACAAAATTCGTCAGTGAAGCACTTGTTCCGGATATGCTCGAACGTGAACAGTTGTGAGTCGTGTGTAAACCGTTTTTAATTCATAAACAGGGGGTTTGGTGGGTGCATAGAATCACTTTTGAAACCAAAACCCAAATGATGGCTAACTCTTGGTGACACCAAATATACTGTCCAGCCGTAAGACTGGACAAGAAAGCAATAATGTACAATCTATCAATTACCATATTAAGAGTGGAAAGTGATGAAAATCTGACCTTCCAAGACATGTTAAAACATTTCAAGCAAATGTACCAGAAAACTAGTCCGCGTGCGGAGGGTAGCAGATCATCTATATGCGAAGGAGCGTAAAACACTTTACAATTTCCAAATCAAAGAGATCTCGCAATTAACTTGAGATCATTTTGAATATTCCTATATGATTCACCAGAAATAAGCCATCATACAAGAGGCATAAATGTGACGACCAAATGAATGTTCCTTCAGCACGAACACATTAGTGTTCGTGCTCTTTTCACCCGAGAAACACTAAATTATGATAAGCGCTTTGGCAATAAGTTTGCAACCAAAACATACTGTCACTTCAACAGTTACATAATCTTGTAACTGAAAGGCTAACAACACACAATAGTATTGAATACATATATAGATAACTGTGCAGAAAAGTGCAATTCTAGTTTGCAAACTTCAAAGTACTCGCTAATTAGTGAAGCGTAAAAATACAAATTTGTATTATAATTATCGTTAATATCACAATTGTCGAAATATTCCTCTTTGTTCTCAGAATGTTTCGTGTAGCTCTCACTCCCATCCAAGGTTTACTATGCAATGTAACAGTTATATAATATATGTGAAGGTATTATATCTTGAGTTTGTAAAGCATTTTAATCACCTTCTGTAGTTGAGTGTTCAATAACACACTTTGTACTGTAGCAGCTCTCTCACCATGTCCATGTAGGAGAAACGAAAATATGTGAATGGTGGTTAGAATAGTAATTTGCCTCTGTAAGCAGTCTGAGAGCAACAGTACACCAAGAACTTCAACAAAATCGTGTAGCTCTGAGGCAGTGGAAACGACACCAGTAATTCCATCTATCATCATACTATCATGCAAGAGGAGCCAAATTTACATGGATCATCCAATAAAATCATCCATTAAAATCTATCAGACTTCTAGATGTTACTACTGCTCGGCTTAGACTCGGTTACAAGTATCTCTGGGAATTCTCATTATCTGCTGATATAGACCTGACCAAATGTAAACTGTGTCAACAAAATTATTTTCACACCCTCCGTCACTATGTGATGGAGTGCGAAAAGATACGTGAATTCAGAGACAATTCTATAACAAATGTTCCAAAGATGTGAAAATATTTAATACAAAATGATCTGCTACCAGAAATCTTAGCCAAATATCCCCAGTTTGCTAACTGCAGGTAGTAACTAAGTGATTGTAACCTATCTGCCACTAGCTCATCAAGACTGTAACTTGCTTAGCTAAATGAATTATCGGGTTCAGTCCCTGAGCCCATTATGTATCTCTGTAACCCTTTCCACTACCGCCCACAATTTGGGTATGGGGTGCATAATAAA
Source organism: Procambarus virginalis (assembly GCA_020271785.1). NCBI lineage: Eukaryota > Metazoa > Arthropoda > Malacostraca > Decapoda > Cambaridae > Procambarus > Procambarus virginalis. Next base: position 67,212,641 of record WNGS01169498.1, read on the forward strand.
TTAACTAAACTAAATGCACCTCAATCTCAACCTATGGTTGAGTACTCAATAACCCACTGCATAATTTGTTGGAGAACAGATCTCTAAATCTGTCTATGTAGGACAGAGGAGAATATACATATGCTAGTTAGCATTGTATAAATGTATAGTCACATCTGTGGTAGAAAAAAAAACAGCTTTTGGCACTCATAGTGGCACCAAATGTACAGTCCTGCCAAAAGTCGGGCTACCACGTCTATGGTAGGAAAAAAATCCGACATATATGCATGAATGGGCGCTAATCAATTATTCATGCCTCAGGCTGGGTCGGTACACAACCGTCAGTCCTCTAGTCAGCTGCTGACTTCGGTGGGATCACGTTCCCTCTCGGTACCTCTTCCATACCCCATAACACCTCGCTTTGTCCACAGCCTCTAGTCCCCTTGCCGGTTGAGTCAACACAAGTGTGGGAATCGTCAACTTCTCAAGGTTATGATGGTTATCTGTCATTACCTGACATCCGTTCAAGAACGTTCCTAAATTTTTCTTGATCTGAGGACATTTAAAATGCTATAAATTGTTTTCCTTTCGATCCCCAATGACCTGAGTCTATAGTTGCCACGAGCCCAAGTCTTGACGAGTTGTCATTACGACCCCGAGTTCTAAAGATCTTCAGTTCTCAGTCCTCACTATCCACAGTTCTCACTGTCCACAGTTCTCACGGTCCCCAGACCTCACAGGTCACAATAGTCACCGTCCACACTCCTCACGGTCTCCAGTCCTCACGGTCCACAGTCCTCACGGTCCACAGTCCTCACAGTCCACAGCTCTTCGGGATCCCTCAAGGACTTCCAAGTCTTGCAGACAGTCGAGAGTGCTCCATCACCATGACCTTGCTGGCTCTGCCTGTGATGTTCCTCGTCACCCAGGGCATCTTTGGTCTCCAGACCACCTGGAAAACGTCAGGTGAGTCCTTCAATACCATAGTCTGGTATTGTCTATGTCTGTGGGCAACTGTTCAAAGATCAGGTCTCTTGGGGTCTTTGACAGTTCAAGCGTGGGAGAGATGTCAATCTCTTTGTGTTAATGGGTAGTACATGAATTTACCTGAGGACCACCATCTCCAGTGGTCTCGACGGGGACAGAAAGCCAGCAGGTTGTCAGGGATCCACCGTTATTCCTGATATTTCTTTCCAGCTGGATTATAAACTGAAGTACTTAAATGTAATTGCAATGCAGTCCAATATTTCCCTGTTTCCCAGACTCGTGAAAGTGTCCAGATCAAGATCTGTCATGATCAGTGTTTACGTCAATAGGTATTTTCCCCGGCCCCAAATTTCTTTTTTGTTCATGGCGGGATCATGAGTAGATGCTTTGCTGTGTATATATACTTGCTCAAATTTAAGATAATCTTGGTGAGAGTCAGTGTGCTGATACTGACAACACAGGCAATAGTGAGTCAGTAGAGGTTAGTTCAACCACAGCAACATATGACGTGAGAAAGTTACGACTGTCTATGGTAATGATTATTATGAGAACTGTTCTTTGAGAACTGTCATTAACAATCCCGGCCAAAGACCTGCTGGCAGAACCTGGTACAAGCCACTGCCAGCAAGAACCATCAGAATCATTACTGTCAGAACTCACGCCAGAAAACAATAGACATGTTGACCAAAATTTACTTTCTGAGTATATTAACAATTATGACACTGGAAGGAAAGGATATTATCAGGAAAAAGCGCTATGATTTTATGTCTACACAATATTTGGAAGAAATACAAGAACAAGAAGCTGGGATATGAGAACTGAGTGAAAAAATGATGCCCAACCACTTGGACCATTAAAGATCGAACGTCGACCTAACAAGCGAGGACATCGCTCTACCAAACAGTCCAAGAAGAATGTTATTGTCGGTTGGTAATAAATGCAGCAGCTGGCCACACACATGTCACAGCGTCGCAACAACTCCAGAGGAAGCACAAAAATATTTCTGCATGCCACTTATGAGGCTCAAAGCATGGGTTCGGCGGCCATAGATACCAACGACAATATGGTTGAGGAGTGAATCATCGTTGCCACAACAATTGCCCAGACCTCCTTACCTTAGGTAAATGGGCCACGCAGATGCCTGGTTCAATCTTGACAACGAACGGACTTCTAGACACCTGCTCCGCCTGGAGCCGCGGAACACTTATTTACCCAGTGTGGGTCTCGATACTGCCGTCAGATATTCCTGTTCAACGGTCCGGATTTTTTTATTTCATTTTATGTATACAAGAGCTCTTACAGTCTTGTACAGCCACTAGCACGCGTAGCGTTTTGGGCAGGTCCTTAATCCTATTTCTCCCTAGAATACAACCCTGCCAAATCGTTTAACAACCAGGTACCCATTTTACTGTTGAGTTAAACAGAGACCACAGTTAAAGATTTGCGCCCAGTAAATCCTTTCCAGTCAGGATACGAACCCAGGACAAAGAGCTCGTGAAACACCGGACAAGTGTCTCACCGCTACACCATGTATGCGGACTGTACAACGCCTGGTGCACATATCGCCTGGAATTACAGGGAAGTTAGATTTTCCGTTTTCTGGCTGGGAGAAAGTGTCCGGTGCCAGTTTGGCCGCGAGGTGCCGTGACTTGGCGGATCTTGCCCTCCTGGTGTGCCCTTGGGGTGGTGGGCGACTGGCTGTCGGGGGCCCCTAAATAAAACAACAACGTCAGCAACGCTTCACGGGTCGTCGTCGCCCACTACATCAACAACAGTGTGATGGTCAGTCTTAAACCATCCAGTTTAAATTACCATCTGTTAATGAGTCAATCTCTGACCTAAATTCTGTGCAATGTTCTGTTTAATTCTTCTGCTGCAAATATTATTCCTGAATATTTTATTTGCAAATATTATTCCTGGATATTCCGAACAAGCCTGAATGGTCCTGGGGACCATTTAGGCTTGTTCGTATTTGTGTTCCTCACGTGTGCCCCAAAGAATGAGGTGATTTGATAAAATACCATGCCCAAGATTACCAACTGAGTGCCGGCGGGGAGATGGAAATAGCCTCGGCTACCATCCTCTTTTTGTTCGGTCGTGTTGGTCGAGCAGTTAAGGGATCCTGCACGCCAGCAGAGTGCTCCTGGCAGTATGGGTTCGAGTCACTTCTGGGGTGTGAGTTTTCAGTTGCATATAGTCCTGGGGACCATTCAGGCTTGTTCGCATTTGTGTTCCTCACGTGTGCCACAAAGAATGAGGTGATTTGATAAAATACCATGCCCAAGATTACCAACCGAGTGCCGGCGGGGGGGATGGAAATAGCATCGGCTACCATCTTCTTTTTGTCCGGTCGTGTTGGTCGAGCGGTTAAGGGATACTGTACGCCAGCAGAGTGCTCCTGGCAGTATGGGTTGAGTCACTTCTAGGGTGTGAGTTTTCAGTTGCATATAGTCCTGGGGACCATTCAGGCTTGTTCACATTTGTGTTCCTCATGTGTGCCCCAAAGAATGAGGTGATTTGATAAAATACTATGCCCAAGATTACCAACCGAGTGCCGGCGGGGGGATGGAAATAGCCTCGGCTACCATCTTCTTTTGTCCGGTCGTGTTGGTCGAGCGGTTAAGGGATCCTGTACGCCAGCAGAGTGCTCCTGGCAGTATGGGTTCGAGTCACTTCTGGGGTGTGAGTTTTCAGTTGCATATAGTCCTGGGGACATTCAGGCTTGTTCGCATTTGTGTTCCTCACGTGTGCCACAAAGAATGAGGTGATTTGATAAAATACCATGCCCAAGATTACCAACCGAGTGCCGGCGGGGGGGGATGGAAATAGCATCGGCTACCATCTTCTTTTTGTCGGTCGTGTTGGTCGAGCGGTTAAGGGATACTGTACGCCAGCAGAGTGCTCCTGGCAGTATGGGTTTGAGTCACTTCTAGGGTGTGAGTTTTCAGTTGCATATAGTCCTGGGGACCATGCAGGCTTGTTCACATTTGTGTTCCTCATGTGTGCCCCAAAGAATGAGGTGATTTGATAAAATACTATGCCCAAGATTACCAACCGAGTGCCGGCGGGGGGATGGAAATAGCCTCGACTACCATCCTCTTTTTGTCCGGTCGTGTTGGTCGAGCGGTAAGGGATCCTGTACGCCAGCAGAGTGCTCCTGGCAGTATGGGTTCGAGTCACTTCTGCTACCAGTTTTTTGAAGGAACTGGGTTCTAGGCTCATTGAAACAACAAGGGACCCTAGAGCTGCCAGCTTTCTTTTCCAGCGCCTCAGCGTGGCGATACAGAGGGGAAATGTGCACTGCATCCAGGGTTCCTGCCCGCCATCTGAGGAGCTGGAGGAACTCGACAACCTATGATAACCATCTTTGTAACCTATATGTAACTCCTTTTTTGTAACACAGTTCAAATAAAGCAAATATATATGTGTACATACAAAAGAATGGGGGTGGTAGGAGAAGAAAATATTAGTGTTCAGTGAGAAACCACAAGGTCTCCTCTGAATACGTTTTATTTTCTTCTCCGAGGCTATGGGTCCCCACATTGGCACCAGAGGTGGTACCCTCACAAACTTTTATATGTATATATATATATGTATATATATGTATATATATATATATATATATATATATATAATATACATATTATTAATAGTAAGATTAATAATTCTAACACGAATTTTCTCAATTTTCCTTATGTTTGTTTTTACTGATGACGGTAAATGAAAAATCAATTCTCCAAAAATTCATTCTTTATTTCTTAGTCTGACGCGACACTTGAGCGCGTTCGTTAAACTTATTACATTTTCAATGACTTTAGTTACACACACAGAACAACTATAACTGAACAGAGTTTAACAGTTTTTCTTTTTATACTGCATTTGGGTGAGGTGACATGTTACAATGGTTTGGGGTGAGGTGAACAACACAGAACACGAAAATGGGTATAAGCTAAGGAAGAATAGATCTGTAACTGCAGAAGGCCTATTGGCCCGTATTTCTTGATGTTTCTATATTGGAGCGGAGTCTTGAAGTGGGTAGAATATAGTTGTGCGTTAATTGGCTGTTGATTGCTGGTGTTGACTTCTTGATGTGTAGTGCCTCGCAGATGTCAAGCCGCCTGTTGTCGCTGTATCTATCAATGATTTCTGTGTTTTTGTTAAGATTTCTCTGGTGATGGTTTGGTTGTGGGAAGAGATTATATGTTCCTTGATAGAGCCCTGTTGCTTATGCATCGTTAATCGCCTGGAAAGAGATGTTGTTGTCTTGCCTATATATTGAGTTCTTTTGGGGCTTACAGTCCCCAAGTGGGCATTTGAAGGCATAGACGACATTGGTCTCTTTCAAGCGTTCTGCTTTGTGTCTGGAGAGTTTCTCATGAGTAGGTTACCTACTCATGAGAAACTCTCCAGACACAAAGCAGAACGCTTTGAAAGAGACCAATGTCGTCTATGGAGTTTCTCATGAGTAGTTACCTACTCATGAGAAACTCTCCAGACACAAAGCAGAACGCTTTGAAAGAGACCAATGTCGTCTATGCCTTCAAATGCCCACTTGGGGACTGTAAGCCCAAGAACTCAATATATAGGCAAGACAACAACATCTCTTCCAGCGATTAACGATGCATAAGCAACAGGGCTCTATCAAGGAAC
>WNGS01169498.1:67245707-67256603 GCA_020271785.1 Procambarus virginalis
TGTTTAACAACTTCTTCAGCTCTGTTGAATATAAGTGAAATCTAAAGGGTTTGTAACTGTGCACTGTGTTAGATAATGTTCCAGTGGTCTCTCAGAATATTTGGTAATATGTTTATTGTTTTTGATGTGTGTATATGTATGTATTAACACGATGTACTGAACGGGTGAGAATAGCTTGAGCTACCTCATCCCTTTGTGTGTATTTACCTCAATAAACTTATTTCAATTTCAATTTCATGTTCCAGTGGTCTGTCTGGCATTTCTCCACAGTGCTGATATTTAGGTCTTGTGTTGTGACTCATGTTCTTTATTAACAGTGAACCTTAAGTTCGATTGCTTGAATTATGATACTTATCATGTTAAATATAATTGATGAATTTAATGTTTAAATTGTCTTTAATTTGTTCCCTAGAACTTTGTGAGTTGAGGCGAGAGAGCCTCTGAGTTTACTGATTTTATGATTTTATATGAGCACATGGTTAGAGTTGGTACATGAACTCTTTGGGTAATTTTGTGATACAGACAAGTTCCATTTCTTGTCTTGTATGTAATGACTTAGTATGGATGGTGGCAGCCCTTACTACTTTTCTACTCTCTACATCTATTTTCTACCCTCTACTTCTAACTCTGTTACGAACCCAAGTTCATCGCCAGAGCACGGAGCAGTGACGTCAACGTCATCTGTGAGTCAGCTCCCGAAACCCCCACAAAATGGACGACGCCATCTAGTGGTGGCAGGAAAATGCCAGCTAGACATGCTAGATTCTTGTCCTGGTAGCTCGTGAGGTAGCTAGTGCTGACCTCTGGTGAGGTGGTGCTCAGAACATCAGCGCCATCTATTGAGCTAGAAGCTGTACGTTTGTGTATAAGCCAGTAAGTGATGTTTCCTAGTGGTTCCCATGTAGTGTCCCAGTACTGGTGACGTGTCTGCTTTCACAAAGTCAACGTAGGGCTGCTGTGATGCAGGAAGAGTCAGTCTACCCAAGGAAGCCAAGGTCTCTTCACCAGTCTGTTTCATAGAAGTAGAGAGCCGCCACCGGACGAGAACTGTAGAGTGTTCAACTGTCTGCCTGAGGAGTGGCAGTGGCGGGATTCGCCGTACCCGGGGCTGGCTAGTGGAAGAGACGGCCGACTGTGGTGCCGAACGAGGAGAGTAACCAGCGAGTTACACGAGGCTCCTGCCTAGGGCTCGCAACCCTAGTATTCGCTCGTGAAGTGGCCTAACAGCGTGAGGCTGATTGGTACCTGCCAGCTACAGGCTGAACTGTGGTTGTGGGCCTTCACGACGAGGCACCCAGTGGAATTGTGATTTGGCTGCCCTATGGCCAGGGTACACTCGTCGTGGTTTCCTGGACTTGCAGAGGGTAGTGCCGCGGAATAGGAAACCAGGCAAGACTGCACAGAGCTTCGCCAAGTATTCAGCGTCTTGAGATGCTGATGGTCTGTGAGACGATGAGACGATGATGTACATTGTGTAGTGATATTTTCCGTTTATGACTTTTATATGTCTATGGTGGTGGGAAGACTAATTATACATGGTATAAAGTGACGAACTTGTGTATTTAATGTACCTCCACTTTTTATTTTACTTGCATTACGGAGCTCACCCCTTGAAAGCCTCTACTAACTTGGGGCTGGATACCCAAACTCTAATACCATCAGAAAAGAACCCGGTTGCGTCCCATTAGGGCCATAACAAACTCCACCTTTACTCCTTCCTCCTACCTCTCAACCTGACCACTCCTCGCTACCCCGATACTCCTTCCTCACACCACCCTCACCCTTCTCTTCCTCACACCACCCTCACCCTTCTCTTCCTCACACCACCCTCACCCTTCTCTTCCTCACACGTCCCAAACTCTCACACATTTCTTCATTATTCATTTCTTTCTATTTCTATTACAACAGCTATGCTGTTGTAGCAGTGTTGTGGCCGCTATGCTGTTGTAGCAGTACTCACCTAATTGTACTCACCTAATTGTGCTTGCGGGGGTTGAGCTTTGGCTCTCTGGTCCCGCCTCTCAACCGTCAATCAACTGGTGTACAGATTCCTGAGCCTATTGGGCTCTATCATATCTACACTTGAAGCTGTGTATGGAGTCAGCCTCCACCACATCACTGCCTAATGCATTCCATTTGGCAACCACTCTGACACTAAAAATGTTCTTTCTAATATCTCTGTGGCTCATTTGGGCACTCAGTTTCCACCTGTGTCCCCTAGTGTGTGTGTGCGCCTTGTGTTAGATAGCCTGTCTTTATCTACCCTATCAATTCCCTTCAGAATCTTAAATGTGGTGATCATGTCCCCCCTAACTCTTCTGTCTTCCAGCGAAGTGAGGTTTAATTCCCGTAGTCTCTCCTCGTAGCTCATACCTCTCAGCTCGGGCACTAGACTGGTGGCAAACCTTTGAACCTTTTCCAGTTTATTCTTATCCTTGACTAGATATGGACTCCATGCTGGGGCTGCATACTCCAGGATTGGCCTGACATATGTGGTATACAAAGTTCTGAACGATTCTTTACACAAGTTTCTGAATGCCGTTCGTATGTTGGCCAACCTGGCATATGCCGCTGATGTTATCCTCTTGATATGTGCTGCAGGAGACAGGTCTGGCGTGATATCAACCCCAAGTCTTTTTCTTTCTCTGATTCCTGAAGAATTTCCTCTCCCAGATGGTACCTTGTATCTGGCCTCCTGCTCCCTACACCTATCTTCATTACATTACATTTGGTTGGGTTAAACTCTAACAACCATTTGTTCGACCATTCCTTCAGCTTGTCTAAGCAGTGTTGTGGCAGCTGTGCTGTTGTAGCAGTGTTGTGGCAGAAGTGTTGTAGCAGCAGTGTTGTGGCAGTTGTGTTGTGGCAGAAGTGTTGTAGCAGCAGTGTTGTGGCAGAAGTGTTGTAGCAGCAGAGTTGTGGCAGCATTGTGACAGCTGGGATGTGGCAGCAGTGTTGTAGCAGCAGAGTTGTAGCAGCAGTGTTGTGGCAGCAGTGTTGTGGCAGCAGTGTTGTGGCAGCAGTGTTGTGGCAGCAGTGTTGTGGCAGCAGTGTTGTGGCAGCAGTGTTGTAGCAGCAGAGTTGTAGCAGCAGTGTTGTGGCAGCAGTGTTGTAGCAGCAGAGTTGTAGCAGCAGTATTGTGGTAGCAGTGTTGTAGCAGCAGTGTTGTAGCAGCAGTATTGTGGTAGCAGTGTTGTAGCAGCAGTGTTGTGGTAGCAGTGTTGTAGCAGCAGTGTTGTGGTAGCAGTGTTGTAGCAGCAGTGTTGTGGTAGCAGTGTTGTAGCAGCAGTGTTGTGATAGCAGTGTTGTGGTAGCAGTGTTGTAGCAGCAGTGTTGTGGTAGCAGTGTTGTGGTAGCAGTGTTGTAGCAGCAGTGTTGTGGTAGCAGTGTTGTAGCAGCAGTGTTGTGATAGCAGTGTTGTGGTAGCAGTGTTGTAGCAGCAGTGTTGTGGTAGCAGTGTTGTAGCAGCAGTGTTGTGATAGCAGTGTTGTGGTAGCAGTGTTGTAGCAGCAGTGTTGTGGTAGCAGTGTTGTAGCAGCAGAGTTGTAGCAGCAGTGTTGTGGCAGCAGTGTTGTAGCAGCAGAGTTGTAGCAGCAGTATTGTGGTAGCAGTGTTGTAGCAGCAGTGTTGTGGTAGCAGTGTTGTGGCAGCAGTGTTGTAGCAGCAGTATTGTGGTAGCAGTGTTGTAGCAGCAGTGTTGTGGCAGCAGTGTTGTAGCAGCAGAGTTGTAGCAGCAGTGTTGTGGCAGCAGTGTTGTAGCAGCAGAGTTGTAGCAGCAGTATTGTGGTAGCAGTGTTGTAGCAGCAGTATTGTGGTAGCAGTGTTGTAGCAGCAGTGTTGTGGTAGCAGTGTTGTAGCAGCAGTGTTGTGGTAGCAGTGTTGTAGCAGCAGTGTTGTAGCAGCAGTATTGTGGTAGCAGTGTTGTAGCAGCAGTGTTGTGGTAGCAGTGTTGTGGTAGCAGTGTTGTAGCAGCAGTGTTGTGGTAGCAGTGTTGTAGCAGCAGTGTTGTGATAGCAGTGTTGTGGTAGCAGTGTTGTAGCAGCAGTGTTGTGATAGCAGTGTTGTGGTAGCAGTGTTGTAGCAGCAGTGTTGTGGCAGTAATACTACTGCCACAACTCTGGCAGTGTCATACCTTCCCCTGATATCCTTAAAAATAACACAAATAACGCCAGTTCATAAAGGAGGCGATACGGCAGACATAAACAATTACAGATCAATATCAAATCTATATTAACAAAAATATTTGAAAAAAGTATTTACAAAATGCTCTTCCCCAACCTCGTAACATTCAACATACGAAGTCCCTGTCAGTTTGCCTTCCTCTCCCAAAAGTGTACTAATGATGCAATTATTAGTTTGCTTGATATAATCTACACAGCCCTTTCCAAAAGTGTTTTTAATTGGACTCTGCATTGACCTGAGAAAGGCCTTTGATACTGGTAGCCATAACTACCTCTTACTTAAACTTCACCATTACGGAATCTGAGGCCTTAACCTGAAATATATTCGATCCTGTCTTAGTGACAGGATGAGACACCAATACAGTGGCAGACACCAATATGTAGCCATCAATGATATAATCTCCCCCACTCTACCATTAACCGTATAATATCTCCCTCACTCGCAGCCCCTCTGTTTAAATCCTTAAACATGCTAAGCATTAACAGATCACGGCAGATCTGCCTTCATGTTAATTTAGGAACTGCCTTAATAGTTCCTAAATTGACAGATGTATGGAATCCATAATCACCACACCAGAAATAAATATCACTTTGATATCCCCTATCAAACTAAATCTGTGTAGTCACTCTATGTAAATATAGGGACCTAGTCCATGGAACTCACTCCTTAACGAATTAAAAAGCTGTCCAACCTAAGCCTTATTCAAAAATAAAACCGAAAAATATCTAATTTGATCCTCATAGTTTCTTACCTAGTGCTTTAAACTGGCACTGTTGCTTGTGCTACTCACTCCCCGAGTATATGTGCTACTCACTCCCCGAGTATATGTGCTACTCACTCCCCGAGTATATGTGCTTAAGGCATACAACTTCATCGCTGTATTCACTGAGATCATCTTATATCGTGGTGGTTATGTTGAACGCACATTTTACTACAATGTACTAGAAACAAATTATGTTACAATGCACCTGTTGATAATCCTCAAATTTTACTATAATGTACCTAGTAATTTTCCAACCCGTCCTCGCAAATTCGTACAGTCAATATTGACTTGTTAAATAAATGCATAGGTGACATACTTAACATAAAAGTTTCCCTTGAAAAGCTTCATAGAAAACACCGACCTTACCTAACCTACTTAGTATGTTAAGATAAGCATCTTATTGCTTCGTAATTACAATTATTACCTAACCTATACCTATAATAGATAAGCATCTTATTGCTTCGTAATTACAATTATTACCTAACCTATACCTATAATAGGTTAAGTAACAATTGTAATTACGAAGCTATAAGATGCTTATTTTAACATACTAAGTAGGTTAGGTAAGGTCGGTGTTTTCTATGAAGCTTTTTAAGGGAAACTATTATGTTAGTATGTCACCTATGCACGTAACTAAAAAGTCAATATTGACTATACGAATTTGCGAGGACGGGTTGCAATTTTCTTCACACTTTCTTACAAAGTACCTGTTAAAAATTTTCAATTTTGCTACAAATTACATACTTAAAATTATCTGTTACATTAAGGACTTGCCCGAAACGCTATGCGTGTTACAGGCTTTACAAGAATGTAAAAACGTCAATGGTATGTACTCTCATAAATCCAATGTACCTTCTTGTATATATATATATAAATAAATAAATAAAAGTGTTGAGGCAGCAGTGTTGCAGGATAAGAACACAGGTATAGTTACCAGACTGGTTGCTCCGTTGCAGGAGTATGATGCACACGACCTGAGACAGTCACTGTAAGCGTCTGTGGGGATTTATCCCACACAGATACACCACAATCTTCCTCAACCCTGTTTCAAGGTGATAGTTCTTGCCACTTGGTGTTAATTCGTTTTTTGTCACAAGTAATTAGACAGATTAAAAGGGAGATTGGTTACATTACGAGTGGTCATCTTCAAGTGGAGACATTCACAAGGATATGTTGGTTAAATTAACAAAGTGAGTATTACATGTGAATAATAAAATTATAGCCCGTTTGGAACCATACAAAAAATATGCCTTATCATATCTCTAGAACTGAAATACACTCAAGATATGATTAGCGTATCATCAAGGAGCATACAGATATATGGAAGGAGACAATACACGGGACATAGCAAATTTGGTATTCCAGTTGGGTGCGTTCTTGATTCACAAATGAGAATTCCGGGTTCGAATCCTGGACAGGGCAGAAAAGAATAGGCACGTTTCCTAACACCTAATGGTTAGGTTCATCTCCTCTGATCTATTCCATTACAATGAGAAACCACACCACCCCACTCAAACCACCTAGGCACTTTAATTGAAATTACCTGAGGGCCACTAATACTTGTGGCCTCGACGAGGACAGGAAGCTGGCGGCATGTCAAATGTCCCCCTATTTGCCCTGATGATCTTTCCTAGCTGTATTTTAAAACCCAGCAGAGTTTTAGCGTTTACGGCTTCGGCGGGTATGCGGTTCTACGGGTTTAATACCCCATGGGTGAAAAAGCATCTCCTGTTTTCTGTCCTACATTGTGGCTTGAGTTTGAACCCGTTGCTCCCCGTTCGTGTTACATCTGACCTTTTGAAGAAACTGTCTGGAGCGACATCGTCCAAACTGTTTAGTATTTTGAAGGTTTCTATGAGATCCGCCCTGTCATGCCTGGTTTGTATTGTTAGCCTAGTGGCCCTCAACCGTTCCTGATACGAGAGATGTCTGATATGAGAGAGCTCTGGTATGATTTTTGTTGCCCGTGTTGCACCTTCTCCAAGGCAGTTATGTTTTTCTGAAGATGAGTCTCCATGCCAGTATACAGGCATGGAAACGCAACAAAGACATATGCAATTGATCAACTGCTACCTTTTCCTCGAAGGTAAAGGTACGCTTGATTATTCCGAGTTTTTTGTTTTTTTTTTTCTTCCGCACCCACTTGTTTCTGACTCCAAGGCCTTTACTTCATCTATCAGTTGTAAGATAGTGCTATAAATCTGGTAGTAGTGACGTGCATTGTTATGCCTCATATGCAAGGTCTTGCATTTATCGACATTAAAAAGCATTCGCCAGTTATCTGACCATTTGTGGAGTTCATGTAGATCTCATTGTAAGGTCTCAATATCACTTTCACTTCCCACTTTACCATAGATCTTTGTGTCATATGCAAATTTGATGATGTGGTTTATAATATTCTCATGTATTTCATTAATGTATGACATAAAGGGTTGGCCCTAAAATGGACCCCTGTGGCACTCCACTTAGCACATTTCCCTAGTCAGATTCATTCCCATTTAACACAACTCTTTGTGAAGAGCTTGGTACAGCCTGTCACAAGTTAGGCTTAGTTATAAATGCAGACAAAACCAAATATGAGTATAGGAAACGATGAAATAGAACACTTACTCTAAATGGTGTGGAACTGAGCCGTGTTCAGAAGTACAAGTATCTGGGCATGTATGTTGGATACACGTGAGAGTAAAAATGCTGAAATAAATCATATCAGCACCTTATGTAAAGCCCGTCTGCATCCTCTAAAAGCACTGGCTTTTTCTGGTAAAGGTGTTGGGGTACCTATCTTGCGGATGTTATACATAAGCACTGTTCGGTCCCTGATAGACTACGCAGCACCCGTTTTATCTTACACAGGCCAAGGCAGAATTAAAAAAAATAGAGCTGATACAGAACGAGGCTATAAGGATTATTCTTGGATGTCAAAGAAATGCAGTGATTGAAATAATGAGAATGGAATTAAATTTACAGTGTGTGTGTGATAGAGTCCGCGACATTAACACTAGAGTATCTATTCGTTTCATGCGGAGAAAAGGAGGGGATAAGCTGTTTGAGAGCGTTCAGACCTGCCTGAGTCACGTACACACTTCCAGGAAACTGAGGGAGACACGCTACACGAGGGGATTAGCTCATGACCTCAGGGAATACGATGTACTTGACTGCTGTGAACCCTCTCACAGTGTAATAGGTCTGCTCCCTGGAAAGTACAGAAAATAGACGTCGAAATTGTACCCCTCAAGGTGAAAAAGATTCATCATGAACCGGGACAATTACGGTGTTTGTATGGAAGCATGATATCTGGGTTACCAAGAGGCAACAGTTTACATGTATATTGTGACGGGTCGGTGGCAGAGGATGGAAGGGCAGGGTGTGGTGTCCTAATAAGGGAATATACAGAGTTTGGGACTATGGACAGGATAATTGAACTCCGACTTAGTAATTATATATCATCCACACAAGCTGAACTGCAGGCCATTCTGGCGTGTTTGGAGGAAGTACGTCATGACGATAAAAATGTTTTTGTATTTGTCGATAGCCGAGGAGCACTTGATTCCTTAAACAGTCGAAACCCAGTCTTCATGTCCATAGTTGAGGATTGTAAGAAAAGGATAACCGAGATACAGCTGAAAGGTCATAGTGTGAAATTCACGTGGATTCCATCTCATGTTGGAACAGTGCTCAACGAGGTGGCGGATGACTTGGCCAAACGTGCCACATCAAAACCACAAGTTGACACTGAATGTGAATTCACAATGAGACAAATAAGAAGCAAAATCAGAAATATTCAGGCACAGGCAGAAGTGGAGAGGAGAAGTATAATGTATGAGAGAAGTCAAACCATGCAACACTACATGTATGCGAGTCAAAACACCCATTTCACTTATGGTAAAAGGAGATATGCTTGGAGTGACTCTGTGTACATGCGGCTCAGGCTTGGGTATAAATATTACTGGGAATATGGGATAGGTGTTCATGATAATGACACGAAGTGTAAACTATGTGGTATGTTAAGGTCTCACACCCTTGCCCATTATGTTCTTGATTGCCCGTTTATTAATGTATATAGAAACACTGAGATAAGGACTGTTCCTGAACAAATAGCCTGGATGTGTCACAACGGAAAGGTTGAGGATATTCTTGAGAGATATAAGAATTTTGCACCAAGACTGTAATTTTTGTTGAATTATCTGCATGTCTCTTGCAAATTGTCTATACAGTATACCTAGGTCATAAAAGTATTTGTGTACGTCTGGTACCATACTACTTGTGGAAAGGAGGAAATGTAGATGTTTATCTCTCAGGATGTTTGGTAATATGTTTATTGTTTGTGATGTGTTTATATGTATGTATTAACACGATGTACTGAACGGGGAGAGAATAGCTTGAGCTACCTCATCCCTTTGTGTGTATTTTACATCACTAAACTTATTTCAATTTCAATTTCAACTCTTTGTTTTCTACGTTTAAACTATTGTTTTATCCATTCCAGTATTCTCCCATTTATTCCATGTGACTGTAATTTCGTTGCCAGTTTCTCATGTGAAAAGCCTTGTGAAAAGCTTTGGCAAAGATTACGTCTACAGGAGGCCTTTATCTGAATTGCCGGTTGCCGTTTGCAGAAGTGCAAGAGTTTTTACTCAACATTTCTCTTGTTAGGTTGATGTCATGGGTTGTCTCATGGGATTTCTGGGGGGCACCGGATTGAAGATGACAGGTCACACGCCTCGTCAGCTTGGTCGACGTCATACCTATGTACTTAGATTGAAGGTTTGAAATTTTAACTTTGAATATTGAACTTTTAAATTTTCTGGAGTGAGCAGAATGGTAGCTTCCTGAATTAAGTTCGCTGAAATAGCTCCACACAGATGAGTCACATCATCCTTAGAATCGTGAATGGCCCAGTAGGACCGGAGCCAGAACCTGGCCCCCCCCCCTCACAAAGGCACAGGAAGTAGGGAATTGTTTGATTACCTTAATCAAGAAAACATCCAGAAAGTAAGCAAAGCAATGAAGATAACTTCAAGATTCACAGAGAGAAAAGAACTAAAGCAGCAAACGACTCCTCAAACTACTCATACCTAGAGGGAGGGAATTATCAGGGGAAAGGGCCAAGCCATTAGGACTGTATAATTAATAATAATAATGAATTTTGTCCAGGGACAAGAAGCCAGAATGTATTCATACACGGTAGACTTATGGCCCCTCCCCCTCCAAGGCCGAATTACTGACCCCCCCCCCCCTTGGATGCAACCCCATAACAAGCTGACTTTCTCCTGAGTACCTACTCACTGCTAGGTGAACAGAAGCATTAGGTAAAAGGAAATGTGCCCAGCCTTTTAATTCTCTCCTGCCCGGTATTCGCAACCCGTCCTCGACTCAAGACTATTCCATCCAGCGGTCGATCCCACAGATGCATTCATAATTTTTACATGCTGTTCATTCAAAACAAAAATTTTTCAAATATAAATTAATATTAAACATATTAGTATATCTGCCAGATATAGGCATAGGTTAGGTGGTTAGGTTTGTTGGTAATTATTTGTATTTGTAGTACGTGGGTGAAGCATTTACAGCGTTGTGGTTCGAACAAAATTCGTCACTGAAGCACTTGTTCCGGAAGTGTTCGAACGTCATCAGTTGTAAACCTTTTTTCATTCATAAACAGGGGGGCTTGGTAAGTGCATGGAATCACTTTTGGGTCTTTGTTTGGAGGACGGGCTGGGTATTCGAACCCGTAATTTTCAATTGTGCGTCGAGAATGAACCCGACTGTACTACCGGGACGGGATACGCCCTTGGAATGGGTCAGGATAAGGATTTATGATGTGCAGGGAAGATGAATCGTGTGCAACAAATTGGATGTCGGCGATTGAACACAAACCTGCATGAAGCGAGGTCATCGCTCTACCGTCCAGCCCAAGTGGAATAGTGATTCCCTAGTTATAGCTTGCACCA
>WNGS01169498.1:67292780-67303442 GCA_020271785.1 Procambarus virginalis
TACATATGCATACAAGATATAAAATATATTACATATATACAACATGTGTATCAAAAGATTGTCTAAGTGGAAAAATTTCACCGTGCCATATATTCATTAAAAGTCATGACAATGGGACAATACAAGGTACAACACTAAAATGTAACCTACTCAGTATACATATGAATAATATATCTGAAACTAAATGTATACATTCTCCAACATGGTCCACATAATGTTACCTATATAGCATTATGTAGCATTAATTACAATACGCATACAAGGATGTTTTTCAAACTCCATGACATTAGGCTACTGCTATAATTAGACATCTTATATCCATAATTACATGGCATACAACTTTGATACAGAATTAATATAGACTTGGAAATGTATGTCACACATGGACAATACATAAATAAAATAATATATGGTATCATAAGATTATATCATATACACAATATTCGTGATACGAGGCTATTAACCAAGATATCACTGTATAGTTTGAGCACACTCATACACCAATCTCAGTATGATCATACTGGTGTATGCGTGGTCATAACAATGATACGTTAAAATTGAGCTAGGTAAAGAATATGAATCATTTGAATGTTGCCAGATAAGGAACATGAAATAATTTCATGCTGTATAAAGAATATTAAACATTTTAATTTGTCTACATAAGGAATATGAAATATATTAATTTGTCTACAAAAGGAATATGAAGTTTTTTAATTTGTCAATATAAGGAATGTGAGACATTTTCTTGTTGTTGGATAGGAAATATGAAACATTTTCTTGTTTTGGGATAAGAACTGTGAAACTTTTTCATGATATGGATAAAGAATGTGAAATATTTTCATCTTACATTCTCATATTTCTAACCATTGAAATTACACATTTTCAAATGCCAAGACGAAACATTTTAGGGTGTTAGCTAACAAATGAAAACATTGTGTCGCATGATGCAAAATATGAACAATATCCAACATCTCCATGTTGGGAGATAAGAAATGACACATTCTGCATATTCTGGACCCCTGAGCGAGATTCTGTATTATTATTATTATTATTATTATATTATTATTATTATTATTATATATTATTATTATTATATTATTATTATTATTATTATTATTACTAGTAGTAGTAGTAGTATTTATTTAATTTATTTAAATAAATTTATTTAAATGTAAATAAATTCAGAGCCATCTTCCTGAAAGTAAAGTATTTATCGTAACCATTTGGAGGAAAGTACAAATATGTTGTGATGGACCACCAGAAAGTTGACTTTTGTATTCCTGAATTTGGACAAATGGGAAACTTTTTAATCACAACATAAATGGAGAACCGAACCTAACTTCTAGCAATCCTAGGCCTAATACATGCTATCTTAGTCTAATTGTGCTATAATAGTCTAATATGTGCTATACTATGCCTATGAATATTTAAGTTTGGTTTTTGCATTATTTTTCCTGGTACAAAAGTACAAACTGAATTACTGAGGATCCATCAGTACAAATGATACTTTCGATCAAATAGTTACTATAAGAACTGTAATATCATTTCAGGAGGATAAGTTGTATGAATCACAGTGAGAGATTTCGAGGTATTTACCCCCAAATTTCTCCACCTCCCAAGGGCACTCCACCTCCCAATCTTCAATCCGGTGCCTCCAGAAATCATATGAGACAAGCCCATGACATCACCCTAACAAGAGAAATGCCGAATAAAAACCTTGTAAAATAGACAGAACCCAAGATGTAAAGATTACAAATTCTTGAATCAATCCACATAAAATAGAACCTACCATGAATACTTAAATCATGGAATTATTCACTTTACCCATCATGAGAGTAGAACAAGATCAGATTGTGGAGATGCAACATATATATATATATATATAATAATATATATATATATATATACATATAATATATATATATATATATATATATATATATATATATATATATATATATATATATATATATATATATATGTATCTTTATATATATATATATATTTATATATATATATATATATATATATTATATATATAATATATATATATCTATATATATATAATATATTATTAAATATGACCGAAAAGTAAGATTAATATTCTACACGAATTTCTATATGTTTCTTATATTCTTTTTCACTGTTGACGGTAACTGAAAAATCAATTCTCCAAATTCATTTTTATTTGTAGTCTGACGCGACACTTGAACGCGTTTCGTAAAACTTATTACATTTTCAAAGACTTTAGTTTACACACAACTATAACTGAACAGAGTTTTAAAACAGCTTCGATTTTATACCAGCATTTGGGTGAGGTGATATGTTACAACAGTTTTGGATGAGGTGAAAACACAGAACACGAAACAATGGGTATAATATTTTTGTAAGTTAAAGGAAGAATGGAAGTAACTGCAAAGGGCCTATTGGCCCATATTTCTTGATGCTTCTATATTGGTGTGGAGTCTTGAAGTGGGTAGAATATAGTTGTGCATTAATTGGCTGTTGATTGCTGGTGTCAGCTTCTTAATGTGTAGTGCCTCGCAGATATCTAGCCGCCTGCTATCGCTGTATCTATCGATGATTTCCGTGTTTTTGTTAAGACTTCTCTGGTGATGGTCTGGTTGTGGGAAGAGATTATATGTTCCTTAATGGAGCCCTGTTGCTTATGCATCGTTAATCGCCTGGAAAGAGATGTTGTTGTCTTGCCTATATACTGAATTCTTTGAGGCTTACAGTCCCCAAGTGGGCATTGAAGGCATAGACGACATTGGTCTCTTTTAAGCGTTCTGCTTTGTGTCTGGAGTGTTTCTCATGAGTAGGTTGGCAGTTTTCTTGGTTTTATAGTAGATCGTCAATTGTATCTTCTGATTTTGTCTGTAGGGATAACGTTTCTATTAACAATATCTTTCAGGGCCCTTTCCTCCGTTTTATGAGCTGTGGAAAAGAAGTTCCTGTAAAATAGTCTAATAGGGGGGTACAAGTGTTGTGTTAGTTGTCTCTTCAGAGGTTGCATGGCGTTTCACCTTCGTTCTTATGATGCCTTCAACGAAACCATTGGAGAAGCCGTTGTTGACTAGGACCTGCCTTACCCTACAGAGTTCTTCATCGACTTGCTTCCATCCTGAGCTGTGGCTGAGAGCACGGTCGACATAAGCGTTAACGACACTCCTCTTGTATCTGTCTGAGCAGTCACTGTTGGCATTGAGGCACATTCCTACGTTTGTTTCCTTAGTGTAGACTGCAGTGTGGAAACCTCCGCTCCTTTCCATGACTGTTACATCTAGAAAGGGCAGCTTTCCATCCTTCTCCTTCTCATAAATGAAACGCAACACAGAATTCCGCTCAAATGCCTCCTTCAGCTCCTGCAGATGTCTGACATCCGGTACCTGTGTAAAAATGTCGTCAACATACCTGCAGTATATGGCTGGTTTCAAGTTCATGTCGACTAAGACCTTTTGTTCGATGGTACCCATGTAGAAGTTCGCAAACAGGACACCTAGGGGAGAACCCATGACGACCCCATCTACTTGCTTATACATGTGCCCATCCGGGCTCAAGAAGGGTGGCTCTTTAGTACAAGCTTGGAGTAGTTTCCTTAGAATGTTTTCTGGTATGTCAAGAGGAGTACAGGCCGGATCACGATACACTCTGTCCGCTATCATCCCGATTGTTTCATCCACAGGTACGTTGGTAAACAGTGATTCTACGTCCAACGAGGCTCTTATCCCTGTGGCCTGTGTTCCCCTCAGTAAGTCAACAAATTCCTTTGGAGACTTCAGGCTGAAGGTGCAAGGGACATAAGGAGTCAGCAAGGCGTTGAGTCGCTTCGCCAGTCTGTACGTGGGTGTGGGTATCTGGCTAATGATTGGCCGAAGTGGGTTTCCAGGCTTATGTGTCTTGACATTTCCATACGCATATCCAGGCTTATATTCCCCAATAATCTTTGGCAGGTGGAGTCCGGATTTCTTGGCGTTCACAGCTCAGGATGGAAGCAAGTCGATGAAGAACTCTGTAGGGTAAGGCAGGTTCTAGTCAACAACGGCTTCTCTAACTGTTATGTTGAAGACGTCATAAAAAGAAAAGTGAAACACCATGCAACCTCTGAAGAGTCAACTAACACAACACTTGTATCTTCTGTTAGACTGTTTTACAGGAACTACTTTTTGGCGGCTCATAAAACGGAGGAAAGGGTCCTGAAAGATATTGTTGATATGAACGTTATCCCTACAGACAAAAAACAGAAAATACAATTGACGATTTACTATAAAACCAAAAAAACGGCCAACCTATTCATGAAAAACTCTCCAGACACAAAGCAGAACGCCTTGAAGGAAACCAACGTCGTCTATGCCTTCAAATGCCCACTTGGGGACTGTAAGCCCCAAAGAACTCAGTATATAGGTAAGACAACAACATCTCTTTCCAGGCGACTAACAATGCACAAACAACAGGGCTCCATCAAGGAACATATAATCTTTTCTCACAACCAGACCATCACCAGAGAAGTCTTACCAAACAACACAGAAATCATCGATAGGTACAGCAATAGGTGTGATTTATTGTGTCCTGGGTGAACTCGTCATTGGGACATGACGAGTAACGTGAGATACGTTTGGGTTAATTATTTTCCAAGAAACAGCTGTTATGGTCGGTCAGGGGGCCTAGCCAAGCAGCCACTTCAGGCAAAATCAGACAGGTTGTAGGAATTCCGGGAGGGCAGAAGTCTTGCATTTAAGTACTGTCTGTTGCAAATTATCTGCCAGTTGGACAGGTAATAACGGGTTCACGCAAGTCAGGGTAATTAACTCTGATCATGGTTGATCGACTCTCACGAAGGCTACATTGTTTCATTAACGTAACGTCGGTTATTAATATCTGTCAGTTGGACAGATAATTTGATTGACTCTTGGGAGAGTAAAGTCATTGCTAAGTAACATAGACGTGGTGAGTAGTTAATGGTTCGTGGGGTATTGCACTGGTCACCTGAGTTCATCGGGGGTATGGAAGGCCCCAGAGGGAATTGATGTCATTGATATTATATTGCTGATCCAGTGTGAAAGGTGACGTATTTGTGTATTAATTAATTATTGATCTTCGGGATAGTAATTAATTGCTCGAGGGTAGTCAATGGTGATTGAGGTTCTCTTAGCACTTTGGACATTGAAATTGTAGTAAACTATCGAGGGGCGATAGTAACCGTTTATGTAACTCGTGCTGGGATCAATCAGCTGCCCGTAGTACAAGGATTATTAATGGGGATTACTCACTGAATGCTCGAATTGTACAAACACTCGGGTCGAGTGTTTGTGTAATTCTGAGTTACTAGTGACAGTTGTACAGTTTGATTGTGTGGGAGACAAGATCAAGTTAATGTAAATGTTATTATTAATATTAACGTAAATCAATTAGTTATTGATTGTTGATCGTCCGAGGGACGAAGTGTTAATGTAAGAATTTAATTAAGGAGGGTTGCTGGAGTTGCCAGTGACCCCATTAGTCACTGTAATGTTACTGATAGGCTACTAGTTCGATTGCTTGCAACTGCTATTGCAGGGGAGGGCTGCAAGTAGCGTAAAGTAACTGGAGGAGGTTACTGGAGGCATGTCTCCTAACCTATCTTGTTGTTGCATTACAGATTATAGATTAGTATGTTTTGCTTGCTTGATTGGATCCTCTGTGAACACTCAATATGTTCAAGTTAGTTCATTTATGCAGCACTCGTGGCTGGTGTCTTGCTGTCGTAAAGGTGTCACAGGAAGGATTTTGAGTAACGTTACTGATATTTCTTTCGTTGTTGTAGTAGTTATTACTTTGTTGAATAAACTATATTGTTATGTTAAACACTGTCTTTTCGTACACCCCACACATTTTATTGCTCTATATGTGTTCTGTCATATTGCCTGAAATTATTATTGTTATTTCATTTGAAACTGCCTTTGAGATTTGGGCTGAATTCATAGCACCACACAACAAATAAACCATTGTGAGAATCCGTGACCTACTCGTTAGATTCGCTTCGGCGATTTGCGAAGGTCGACGGCCTAAGTGATGGGGATTTCGTACTTTTGAGGTCTCGTCGTTTGCTCGCGCCTAGTCAATTGTTCTATGGTCTCTAGAGTGGGGAACGAGTTGCTTACTACACTTAGCGTGTTAGCTAAGCAAGTCCTTCCTCAGGAGACCCATCTAAACTTTCAGTTTAAAGTCGACAGTTGTAATACTAGAATATCACAACAGGAAATAAATTTAAAATATTTAAAATTTCAAATCACAAAAACTTTCACACTTTCAACATAGTCAAAAGAGATGCAGTACCTTGTGCCGTACGTCGCCATTTCCGGCCCCTCTACCCGTTCATACTATTGTGCTACAGTGGTGAGTCAAAACTGTTCTTTGGCGAACACGAAATCAGATCATGATTTCAGATGTTAAGCTTGCTGGTACTGGACATGTTTCGTGACTTAGCAGAAAAGGAGAGGAGCAAGGGAGTCACCTTGTTGGACGCCTTCTCGTGAGTCGATTTCATATTCGCCAAAAAGTAGCTTTAGATCCATTCTGAAGCATGAAAGTACAAATGGGTAGAGAGGAGGGAAATGACGATGAACCACACGGAGTACAGCATCCCTCCGCAACAAATTAAGGCATTTTTTAAATCTAGTTTGATAAGGGCCTTTTCGTCTGTGATGTTAGCAACGAAAGTTCAAGCTGCGTGAGCTGCCACCTTGCACTCTTGTGGAATGCTAAACCCAAGCTGTTTTGGCTTTAGCATGTTGGCTACTGCCTCGCTAACTGTTCTTGCAGCAGCCTTTGTGACAAGGTGCCGGAGGGAATTGCCCACAGCTATTGGTCTGATCCCTCTATCCTTTTTCTAAAACACAGAGAGATGCTCCAAAAAAGAGCGGTCTTATGGTCTCTGGTATGTTGCCAGCTAGACATGTGTTAGTGAATCTGGTTAGTTCCACCAGACGCCCTGTGCAATGTCACCCAGTGCAGGATTGAGCATTTGTTTGATGTTGTTGGGTTTCTGTTCTGTGAATCCACCTGTTGATCCTGTTGGGAAGGACAAGGCTGCTTTATGAACCCCAGATTCGGCCACCCAGAGAGATTCTGCTCCAGTTGCCCCATCAGGTAGAATGTCGTCCTCACGTGGAACTCTGGGTGGGTGTTTATCCCTTAGGGCTTGAGTTGTTGTGGCATCTTTGTCAGCAATTCAGTCCTCACTGGTGATGACTCTTATTACACTTATTGTGTTTCCTTCTTCTATTTTCTCAATGACTGATGCTCTGATTTTCGATGTCTCGGATATGACATTGTTGCTCCTCCTGCCGTGATTGTTTCTCGTGCGAGTGGGAAAGCTCACCTGGTTGTCCTCCCTGGACAACCAGGGAGGACAACCCACCCATTGTGAATTGGGTGTATACCCACCCATTGTATAGGGGGCGGTAATAGAATACCAACCTGTTCCGCTAGGCACATAGACATGGCGCATGTCATAGCAGATAAGCAGAACCCACTCATCTGAGTGGTGAGTGCCACGGCCAGCTAACAATCCCTCCACCTGTCGTCCACCCTCCTGCCAGTCGCCAGCCCTCGTCACAGCTCTTAACATACAGCCAGGCTGTTGATGAGCTAGGCCAGCCAAGCCAAGATGAGTCATCAAGCATGGGTACACAAAGCAGATGTCAGACGTGTGATAAGGTATGGGGCATCCGGTCGAGTGATGATGGACATGTGCGCAATCATTTCCACAATGGAACCAGGTGTTTGGGTTCTCTGCGCCCTTCGAGGGAGAACACCAATCAACAGCCCACACCGTCCGTCAGGCAAAACACCACCCAGAGCTTCATTTCCATAGATAATTTACTAGAAGCTATCAAAACGACATCGGCCAGAACCTTACAACACATCCCCAAAGTAGGCCGCCCCCAAACAACAGGACTGAATTGCTGACAGAGATGCCACAACAGCTCAAGCCCTAAGGGATAAACACCCACCCAGAGCTCCACGTGAGGACGACATTCTACCAGATGGGGCTACTGGAGCAGAACCTCTCTTGGTGGCCGAATCTGTGGTACATAAAGCATCCTTGTCCTTCCCAGCAGGTGGATTCACAGGATTGAAACCAAACCACATCTAACAAATGCTCAACCCTGCACTGGGTGACATTGTGCAGGGCCTCCTGGTGGAACTAACCAGATTCACCAACACATGTCTAGCTGACAACATACCAGAGATCATAAGACCTATCTTTTTTAGAGCATCTCTCTGTGCTCTAAAGAAAAACGACAGAGGGATCAGACCAATAGGCAATTCCCTCTGGCGTCTCGTCGCAAAGGTTGCTGCAAGAACAGTTAGCAAGGCAGTGGCCAACATGCTAAAGCCAAAACAGCTTGGGTTTAGCATTCCACAAGAGTGCGAGGCGGCAGCTCACGCAGCTTGAGCTCTCGTTGCTAACATCATAGACGAAAAGGCCCTGATCAAACTGGATTTTAAAAATGCCTTCAATTTGTTGTGGAGGGATGCTGTACTCCGTGCGGTTCATGGTCCTTTCCCTTCACTCTACCCTTTTGAACATTTATGCTACAATATGGATCTAAAGCTACTTTTTTGTAAATAGGAAATTGACTTACGAGAAGGCGTCCAACAGGGTGACTCCCTTGCTCCTCTTCTTTTCTGCTAAGTCATCAAGTAAGTAACTATCAATTGAAGGCACCAAGCCGGGAAGGCTATGTAGCATCATCAAATGTGCGGAATAATCGGAGGGCGCTAAATATCACCAAGGATGCCAATATGAGAACAGAAGTGCATAAGGCGAACGATATCAGAAGTATCCAATTTACCAAGAATTCTATGGAGGGACAAGTGACCGCGAGGGACGGTTGGAAAGCAAGACACACACTCGTCCTGGAAGTCAGGACATTCAACAAGGACATATGCGACTGTAAGAGGGACAATGGAGTTTGGACACTAAGGAGCAGGGCGGCGCTCCATCAAGTGGCCGTGAGTTAAGCATGAATGGCCAATACACAACCTTGCCAGAGCCGTTTCCCACCGCCGATTACTGTGGTAGGAGGAGGAAGGCCATGGGGACACACTATTCTTAAGAGTATGCAGTTTGTTACCAGCAACAGAAGACCAACAACCCTGCCAACGGGCAAAGATAGAGGAATGAATAACTGGGTAAAAGTCAGAATAAGGGATACCTTTACAGGAGATGGGACAAGAGCCAATAGCATCCTTAGCAGGAGCGTCTGCACGCTCATTTAAAAAGACATCAATATGGCTGGGAACTTAGCAAAACTCTACTGACTTAAATTTACTGGAGATAAGAAACAGCCAATGTTGAATCTCGACGACCACCGGATGGACTGACTTAAAGGACCCTAGAGTCATAAGGGCACTACAAAAGTCAACTACAACTACATAGGAGGATTGACAGCGAGAAAGCAGGAGACGAGGAGCATAGATAATAGCATAAAGTTCTGCCGTGAAAATGCTAGTCTCCGGAGGTAAGCGACACATATAAGTGTGGTCAGGAAAAACAACAGAGTAGCCTACACCGTCTGCAGACTTGGACCCATCGGTGAAAATGGAAATGGAGTGGGAGTGTGAAGAACTGTTCAAGGAAAAGGTGTTTCAGAACCGTAGGAGGGGTAAAAGCTTAAGGGATTGTGGCGGAAAATTCATCAGCATATAATATAATATAATAATATAGTAAAATAATTGATTCAAATAAATACTAGAGAAGTGGACAGTAAAACTTCGAAATATTATTGGAGTATTTCCTTGGTAGTTTTCCACAGCTACGTTCAGCTGATCCAGGATAAACAAAAGTCAGACTGAATTTCACCTACGAATATATGTAATTTACCTATGTCACTTAGGTTCAATGATTTACCACAGCCGAAAAGCTCTGTTGTTACCTAGAGTACGTTATTATGACGTAAAATAACATCGGCAATGTTTTAATCAAATAGGAAACCAGAATAAAATATCGTGAATTATATGCCAAGTTCATACCATCTGGTTTATGTGGCGCGCGGATCACTTGCAAAGAGACTTGGCTAGAGAGCGAAGCCATCTTGATCTATGTCCCGAGGCTGACGATTATCATCGTCTGTTATATGGATCATCCGAGCATTATCGTACCTCAGACTGTTGCTACCAGCTCATCTTCATTGTGGACACTCGCGTCCGGTTGGCTACGTACCCATAATCACTTTGTTATGGCCATAATATTGTTCTTTTGGGGTGTCCAATCCTTACGCAGCGAGAAGATAAAAAAACTCCAGTAAGTGTGTTTTCCATAATCAGTCTACTCCATTTTCAATATGTATTTGTGTAAATACATACAATTATATATAAATTATATAATATTAATTTTGCAGTATGGAATTATCTACGGGAGAAGCTTACCCCGTTCTGGCGAATCATGTGCCTGCCAAAACAACGCGTCCAAACAAAATTAGTCGGGTTACAGAGAGCTGTCTGACGTATTCTTGTTCACGACTAGACAGCTAAAAACTTATTTCAATAAGAACACAGTAGTTAGTGTACTAACCCATAATTGGAATTTATTAATGATTTTTATTATTAAATTATTTCCATGTTTATGTCATAGGTAGTCTCAGCATTATTGATTCTACTCCAAAGTTGGGTAAG